>CAJQUW010014337.1:0-326275 GCA_907163375.1 Prostheceraeus crozeri
ATCAAATGAGCAATGAGATTCGTGGAACAAATATGATGCAAAAGTAGATTAAACGGCTAAATACTTTAGATATGAAGAATGTATATTATCAAGATATTTTGATCAATTACAAATTTCGAAAATATTTAGGCTGTGATCAATCTTTATCAGAGATTTACCATTCTAATCTACACATGAGGATATTTTCTACGAAAGACCAACAAAATCAAACGAGACAAAGAAAATGAAGGTCAGCTGGCATTGTAAGAAAATTTTCAGGATGATAAAACCTCTTAATACCTGACTTCTTCAGTAGCTGCATCTCTGAAATCAAAGTCAGACATCATTAGGCATCGTTAGACATAGAATCGAGCACACACAATTGTACTCAAACAACTTCTCTCCATCAACCAACATCTCTAAGTAGACAGCAGCAATTGTTTTCGAGCCTTTAATTTGTGTGAATTATGCCCCTTTCGAAACTGTATGAGGCTTTTGAAAGTCAATAGTGTTGCATATTTTGACTGTGTGTATCCATCAACCCCTTTCAGTGACACTGACTCAATCATTTTTCATGAATGATAAGAAAACGAATAAATGAAGTTTGCTGTATTTGAGACTGTCAAATCTATCATGGGTCAAACTGGTTGGAAGTGGATCAGCGAAGTCTGACCCACGACCCACCTGACCCACAAAATTTTCGGAAAAACATGACCCACGACCCATGTGACCCACCTGACCCATGACCCACGACCCACTTCCAACTCTGAACATAGTTGAACAGAAGGAGACGACTGTTTAATTGTGATCCATCTCGAAAATATGGAAGCAGAAGAAATTATTGGCTATAGAGCAAAATGTTGGCCAACATGCGGCTCAAACATAAAAGCTAACGTAATGACACCATACGCATCGCAGCTAGCAATTAACAGACTCGCTGATGCCCTTGTTAAGTGATCCACTGTTGGAAGGAATCGAAGAAAGAAAAGGTTTTGGTAATTACAGGTTTAGAAGAAATAATTTTGCAATTTTTGCCACTTAGTGAAGTTTCTTGGTCCCTGCACCTGTATGTATGAATAAGATGAATGTCACTTGCAATTTGCAATTCGATAGATGCTGAATCGCGGGATCCTGTGAGTAAAACTAAAACCCGTGAATTCGGTATTAGTAAAAGTCCACGGGACTCAGAATTGTAAACCCTGGTCATTAGTGATTTTGTTCATCGAACGTGGACAACTTGAAACTTGATTTTGATCTATTTAGATCACAAAAACGAGTCTAAAGGATGACTCGTAGCTTTGCAAAGACCCTTTTGCGTTTCTAACTTTCAACAAATTTGCAGATCGAATCTGAGAAAATCCTCCCAGGATATGATGTAAAATACAATTTAGAGCATTTTTGCGTTTAAAAGACATTTTTGAAAATTATACACATAAGGCCTTTTGCGTATTCACCGACGATAACATAATTTGAAAATGAATTACTAAATTGCTAGACACATACAATAAACATGCATAGTGCTTATGAAGAATTTTTAGTAGCATGCCGACTGAGCTGCGAATGTAAAGGAAGGGGGAAATCACCACAACTTCACACAGTTGCTTTCAAAGAATTTAAGATCTCACGATTATTTCCAAAGGATTATTGTCGTCTGAAATATGGGAACATTCCAACTTGCATTGAATGAAAGTGATGTAAGTATATCAGTGGAATTGATAATACTCATCAAAAACTAATGACAATGATCTAGAATTTTCTTTTTTAGCATGTTTGATGTACAATGGGACTATGTGCAATGCTTTATTTTATAACAACCAAAGAGATTGAAAAGCATATTTTTCTTATTTTACTAGAATTTACTTTTTGAAATATGATTTGAAAAAAATGACATTTATTTACAAGATAATCTTGTTGATTTATCTCACTGTAGGGAGTAACTTGAGATCGATAGAGAATTTCGATTTTCATCTGCACCGGTGATGTACAATTTCAGTTGCACTTCCTTGTACTCACCATAAAATCTCGACTACATAAAATAGACCGTTTATCTCTCCTTGATGCGTTATAGCTAAGGTTTAACCCCTAGGCCCCACTGCGGCATTTTTCCGAACGCACCCCACTGCTGATCTCCCAAATTATTATGCCAATTTTTCCAAACCACGAAAGTTTAAAGTTTAAACTCTCTCTTAAATTTCAAATAAGTAATGGCAGTGAGTGGGGGGACCATATCCAAGAAATTTTCAAAACTAAATTATTCTCTCCCGAGAAGTATTTGTGCCACAATAAAAGAAAGATAAAGTTTATGTACACAGTTGACGGCAACTGTGTGCATAAACTTTATCTTTCCTTTATTGTGGCACAAATACTTCTCGGGAGAGAATAATTTAGTTTAAACTCTCTCTTAAATTTCAAAATTTGGTTTCATGAAGAAAAATGTGATGACAGAGGTACGAGGATGACAGGAATGATGAACACGTCGACAGAATTAATGAGAAGTGAGGTGATAGTCAATTCATATGACGATAAACAAAGGAACGTACTTAGCGAATGAGACAAACACGTCAACAGCATGGAAATTTATCAGAAGGGGTGAGACAAGAATTTGCAAATCATTCAAATAAATTTTCAAAATTAATGGCAGACTAAATATGTAAGTTATGTTGGGTATGCCATTATGACGCTCACATGACGCTGAATAAACCTTGAATTGAATTACCCTGTGGGTAGTGATGAAAGTTTTCCGGAAAATTTTGATTCAAAATTTTCCGTGGAAAATTATGGAAAAAATTGGAAAATTTTGGAAAATATTGGAAAATTATGGAAAATTTTGGAAAATTTTGAATGATTTGATTTTTTTTGATAGGCCCTATAATTTGAGCGCTTCCACTGGCGATAGGCAGCTACGTTCCAATAAATTGGGTCTGAAGCAGTTGATTTCATCATTATTTCGATTAAAGCGATCGTAGCAATGCGAGTTCCGTCCGTGGATTTTGAACATTCTTTTTGCCACCAAAGGCTTGTGCTAATTTGCTAGCATTTGTAATTGTCACAAAGACACCGTTTGGCATAACGTGAATCTTGCTTTTCAATAGGGGTATAATTTCATGAAATGTGAAAGATCTGGAGCAAAAATGATATATTTCATCTGGGAGTTTGCTAATTGTTTGCTTGAAAGTTAAGGTTTATTATGCAACGCATTTGATGCAGGGGTGATCACAGCAGTGATACAAATTCTCCATGTGTTGACGTGATTTTTTTTCCTTTACTAAAGGGGTACAATTTCATGCAATGTGAAAGATCTGGAGCAAAAATAATGCACTTTATTTGGGAGATTGTTTGTAGCTTGAAAATTAAGCTTTATTATGCAACAGCCTTGATTATATTGATACAAATTCTCCATGTGTTTATAAGCATGTGAAGCATACACACAGTCCATCACAGCATTATACATGAGCGACCGTATTGGAAGATATATAAAGACTAAACTCGTGAGATACTTGGAAACTAAAGATATCTGTGATGATCATAGAAGAATATCTATGACAGTTTCTAACTTCTGGCCGATCGTCGCTGAGGACAAACTACACATCTTCCATTTCTAGCTCAGATGGTTCAGATAGTTCCAAATCGATTTCAGATCTACCCAAATGAATTTCAGACATTTCCAGATGAATTGGAGATTCTCCAGTTGAATTTAAGATCCTTTCAAAGTTGGGTTTCTGACAGATATCTGAAATTCAATTAGAGAAATCTGAAATCCATCTAATGTCTGAAATTCATTTGGGATGACTTGAAATAGACATGGAAAGGGTGAAGTTGGTTCCAAAAGGTAACATGCAGGGATGATAGAGAAGTTTTCGGTCTTTGAATATTACACAGTCTTTTCAAACAATTATAACAGGTCTCCAAAACAAAGGCAAAATCGTCAATCACCGAAAAATAAATTTCAAAATTTTCCATTGGAAAATTTTCCGGAAAATTTTGAAAAATTCCATTTGCATCACTACCTGTGGGAAAGCATTATCAAATGCATGATGTCATGCCACAGTTCAGTAATATTTATTATATTTCACAGTGCAATAATCTCTATGATTATTGCTTCCATAGAAAAGCTCATGCTTTCCAAGGAGTGCAATAAGCAGTCTTTATTTGTCTCCGTGTGATCTACAGGATTGCGACTGCGAAGCAAAGGTCAAAACAGAGACGAGACACTGCAGAAGTGACGTCCATGAAAAATTGAAGTGGAGAGAAACGTGGAAATGAAAAACGTAGGCTTGCATCAGGGATCAGGTCTTAGCCCTTTCTATTCACAGTAGTACTGGATACAATTAGTGGGGACCATAGAAAAGGACTACCCCGGGAACTGTTGTTTGCGGAGGACTTGTCAATTGTGACGAGTACTGTGGAAGAGATGCAAGAGAGATGGTTGGGATGACAAAATGGAATGCAAGAGAAAGGCCTGAAAGTCAACACAAACAAGACTGAGGTGATGGTCAACAGATGGTGAACTCTGCGTTTCCTTTTAATCTTGTCTCTGATTTTCTTTAATAATCCCTGCTTTCTGCCTCTATTGCTGAGGCTCTAATTAATCCCACATCTCCTCACCAACTCCCAAGCATGGGCGATCTGTTTAGCAAACAGAAGTTGCTGGTCTTTGATAAGAAAGAAAAGAATAAGTAGAGAATCTGGCTATATAGACTTGCATAACATCTGACATTCAGGAATTTATAACAAATATTTCAATAATATTTCTTAGTATTTACTACAACATCTCCTGGAAAATATATATTTTTTAGTCAAGCTCTCATGAATTAATAAAATGGCCTTTCAACTGATCAGATCGAGCATGTAGTGTATTTTCACATGAAACTAGCATACAAACATTTATTGCTTACTGCTACTCAGCTGCTGCAATATCCAATACGAGAAAATGATGAGAAAATAAATATCTATCAATTGACTATGGCAACTTATTCAGCACCTGCTGCTTTGGATTTTAGACGCATCTACAGTGTATTATAAAAAAGGCGACCTGCACATCTTGCAATAGTTTAATCACGTAAATGAGTAAAACATGAATTTAGCCACATAATTGCTAATTCACCACATAATCTTTTGATATTAGCAAGCGACGTTCACACAGGGTATCTGCCAAGTTCTCCCACAGCCTAGTTTAGCATGCTTTTTAAATTGAGATCGGTCAAAGGCAGATGATATGGCGTATATACAAATTTATAGAAAATTATGGATCATGGCCGACTGAATTCACTCCTTTACTCGTATACTACACCATAAGGTGCCACAGCCACTTAGCAGACAACTTAGCAGATAAATCAATATTTTGGCTGATAGTGTGTATTAACGGACAAACTTCTACTCATCCGATAATTTTTGTCTCATCGCATATTCCTGCTTGTTATGCTATTTAAAACTAGTATAAAAATGTTTAATAGATTGGATAGTATTCTTGATTATTTTCAATTAAGTGTAAATGCTCTGCATAGAACAAATGGAGGTTCATTTTTAGACAGTCAGCAATTAGTTCTAGATATTTGATATCCTGATATCATACTTCAATTCAGTTATTAGATTTTCTACAAAATTTTGAGGTTGTCAGACCTCCCTTAAGTCGCAGTCAACTGCATGTATGCGAGCGATTATTACTAACAAGGTATCAAAGTTATCCATAAATACACAAATGGGGTGTGTGAGAGACAGAGAGCGGATGTATTTGGGAATGTCTAAATATAATTCGCTGGTGTTGAGCGTTTCAGAGACAATATTTTTCTGTTTGAAATGAATGTTAGCTTTATTTGCTACTAATGACGTACAGTCAGTAACATTTAGTTGCACCTTATTTTGCAACAAAATTAGAAAGTAAACAGTTTTGTCTGATATGTTAGCTGTTAATTGTCTGCGCTGAGCAGTCACTTTTTGTTGGCCATTGTCTGATATTATCTGCTGCAATTGTCTGATCATTATGACTTGTATTTTAACTGTTATTTGGCTAGACCATCAAGTCATAATCATAAATGCTGAAGAAGAATAAAGCGAAAGCTTCACGTATTCCCATTTTGTTTTGAACGAAAACAGCGCGAGCGACAAGGCCATCATCGCCTCCCTCTCTCTCTCCCTACCTCCTCTCTCTCTCTCTCTCTCTCTCTCTCTCTCTCTCTCTCTCTCTCTCTCTCTCTCTCTCTCTCTCTCTCTCTCTCTCCTCTCTCTCTCTCTCTCTCTCTCTCTCTCTCTCTCTCTCTCTCTCTCTCTCTCTCTCTCTCTCTCTCTCTCTCTCTCTCTCTCTCTCTCTCTCTCTCTCTCTCTCTCTCTCTCTCTCTCTCTCTCTCTCTCTCTCTCTCTCTCTCTCTCTCTCTCTCTCTCTCTCTCTCTCTCTCTCTCTCTCTCTCTCTCTCTCTCTCTCTCTCTCTCTCTCTCTCTCTCTCTCTCTCTCTCTCTCTCTCTCTCTCTCTCTCTCTCTCTCTCTCTCTCTCTCTCTCTCTCTCTCTCTCTCTCTCTCTCTCTCTCTCTCTCTCTCTCTCTCTCTCTCTCTCTCTCTCTCTCTCTCTCTCTCTCTCTCTCTCTCTCTCTCTCTCTCTCTCTCTCTCTCTCTCTCTCTCTCTCTCTCTCTCTCTCTCTCTCTCTCTCTCTCTCTCTCTCTCTCTCTCTCTCTCTCTCTCTCTCTCTCTCTCTCTCTCTCTCTCTCTCTCTCTCTCTCTCTCTCTCTCTCTCTCTCTCTCTCTCTCTCTCTCTCTCTCTCTCTCTCTCTCTCTCTCTCTCTCTCTCTCTCTCTCTCTCTCTCTCTCTCTCTCTGCGACTAGACCATCAAATCACCACGTGCATGTGCAAGTGTATTGTATATTACTGTATACTCGTCAATTATTGGGATATCAAGCATTATCAATACATGTATGTAAATTGTTTGTTTAGTCGCTTACCGGATAATTCAAAACTTGATGACAAGAATAAAGTGTTTATTTCATTAAAAGTGAAAGATGCAATCAATGATATGAATATCTTTAGATTCCGCGCATCATTGTAATGCTCTTGAGGAAGCATTTACTCATTCACTTGGTTTATCTTCTACGAAGACCTTTCCTACGATAGTCGATAAAAAGCTGCGATCCATCAATCACATTGTGATCTTCTAAAGTTTCGTCATTATGTATCTCAGTCGTGAATTCTTCCGTTTTTCTGAGTAGCAGCAGATTTTGAATCAAAGATTTTTGCTGATGATTCTCCTTTGTAGCCAATTCTTTGATGAAAAAACCAGTCGACTGAATCGGTACAATGAATTTCTTTTGAGTAACAGGATTCATGTAGCTGAATACAACAGTAATGTGCATTCTCCTGCAAGATGGAGAGATGAAAATTTAGTCAAGTTCACAATGCGATGAAAAGGAATTCGAATGACTTTAGGTGAGGGACGTGGGAGAAGTATGTAGGAGGAACGCTTATAAGTTGCTTCGTCTCGAGAATTCTTTTTACAAATCAGTGAATCTTGATTTCTGTAAGTACCAACAACAGTAACATAGATAAGCTAGCCTACACGTCTAATATCGGCAACATATCAGCCCAAATCAGGGTGGTGTTATATTCATTTCAAGTCTAAGCATCTTTGGATCAATTATGTGGAAATGATAGGTAAAAACATGTATTGAAGCGCAGGGGAGAGGGAGCCCAAAAGCTAGAGCAACGCAGCAAGCTGAGCTATTCATCGCCGATGTCGTTCAGATTATTCAGGCAATGTGAATTGTGCCACCTAATTGACTAGGATGTTTCATGCAGTTAACAACTTCAATACTCGACTTTATTGGACCGTTAGAGATTATGTAAATTGACATTATTCATGAAAAAAGAAATATTCTTATGACCAGGAAAACTGAAGTCAGTCAAAGCCAATACCAGTCAAACGTCCTACTCAATCCACTCCAGTCGATTCCTGCCCAACCCAGACCAACCCTAATCAACCCAGCCGATTTCTGCCCAACACAACAAAGCCCAGACAATCCGATTCCAGCACAACACAGCACAGACCAACCCAACCCTAATCAACCCAGCCGATTCCAGCCGAACCCAAACCGACCCTAATCAACCTAGCCGATTCCTGCCCAACCCAAATCAGTCCAGTCCAGCCATTTCCTGCCCAACCCAACACAGCCTAGACCAGTCCGATTCCAGGTCAACACAGCCCAGACCAGCTGATTCCAGCCCATCGCAGCCCAGACCAGACCAGCCGATTCCAGAACAACACAGCCAAGAACGGCCGATTCCAACACAATACAGCCCAGACCAGCCGATTCCAGCACAACACAGCCAAGACCAGCCGATTCCAACACAACACAGCCCAGACCAGTCGATCCCAGTCCAACCCAGACCAGGCCAATCAATTTCAGCGCAGTCAAGCTAATTCCAGTTCAACCCGAAGCAGTCTATTCCAGCCCAGACCAACCCAGCCGATTCCTGGCCAACCCAAAACTGTCCAGACCAACCCAGTCCAAGCCAACCAAATAGAAAGATATCCTCAGACCTAAACAATTTAAGCGCGAAAATTCCTAGGTGGCCGTAGACGCTGTGCATCGCTGAGTAAACCAACCCTGCCAATAACCCATCTCAAACCAACCAATTCCACCCCAACCCAGAACCCAACCGGGTCCAGTTCAGTAGCAGGCTTTAGCTTCATGTCAGAACTGCATGAATGAGATTAAGCAGGTACCCACCTTAACTCTTCCTTTGCTTCTTCATATTGGTCCTGAAATTCAAGAGAAGTCTTGTCGTATTTCCTGTGACAACTTCGAATGAAATTCATTTAAGCTTACCCAGGCTCTATGTCTAACAGTTCTAATGAGATTATTGGCGATATCAATTGTCAACTTGTTATCATCGGAAGAATCCACCAAATCATTCATTCTTTTCTTGATAAAATTTCTCAAATCATGTCTCTGTCTTCTGACTTCATCCATGATACATCGTAAATGGTAGTAACTGAGTCGGTCGATAATGTTGGCTGTAAGAAAGGACACACAGATTAATCCATGACACATCATGTAGTTGGACCACTATCGGTCACTGGTAAAAGTTTGAAAAAATGTTTTCATTGATTCCTTTTGATAATGACATATAACATAAGATTTACTCATGTAGGATCACAATTATTGGCTTTGATGACATTTTGAGAGAGAGAGAGAGTGTGTGAGAAGAGAGATTATTTATATCCCAAAATGAAAATTAAAATAACAAAGTTGTAGAAGCTACTTTTAATTTGTAAATTTTAGTATAAGTAGATTTTTGTAACCCTGAGGATGGATGTTGTAACAGTCCGAAGTACCGGTTGTATTATTATAAAATGGTTATCAAAGAGTATTTTGCGTTTTTTAACAACTGACGAAAAGAAACTATATAGACAAATGGAACATCACTATTTACAATAAGATCGATTGCGATATTTTATACAACAACACTTGCCTAAATAATGATTTGCTGCCAACCTTTACATATGTATATATATATATATATATATATATATACATATAATATATATAAATATATATACACGACAAATAGTAACCCAAGCAGAAGGCAAAAAGAAAAAGCACAATTTTGCAGCCCAAACCGGTTTCACCTGTGTTCCAGGCTTCTTACGGGCAACTGAATTATATTACAAAAATTCGAACTGAAGCATGCAAATGATCAACATAACATAATAGATATATGACACTAATCATATGTACTGAAATGGAAAAGGAAATCATAGATTTTTCGGGATGAGCACAGTGACCCGAAAATTACCCCCCCCCATTCTGGATTATGCCAATATATAAATTACCGAATGGAAGTGACAGAGGCAATGAGAGAACTAAAAGAAAAAATGTGTATAAATATCTTAAAACCAAAATTAAATGTAAATCATTAAGTGAGTAACATGCACCAGTACCATAGAATCTCACTGTGCTCATCCCGAAAAATCTATGATTTCCTTTTCCATTTCAATACATATGATTAGTGTCATATATCTATTATGTTATGTTGATCATTTGCATGCTTCAGTTCGAATTTTTGTAATATAATTCAGTTGCCCGTAAGAAGCCTGGAACACAGGTGAAACCGGTTTGGGCTACAAAATTGTGCTTTTTCTTTTTGCCGTCTGCGTGGGTTACTATTTGTCGTATTAATTTCCATTTTTTGATTTCACTATTTTGTATATATATATATGAAATAACAAGAATTCAATCATGCTAAAATTTAATTGCGCGCAGAAATATACGAAATTCGTAATTTAATAGCACACAAAAATTTAACTAGGCGTAACTAATGCGTGCTTGCGCAGCAACACAAGCGCAGCGAAAGCCATGCTCCAACATCAAACGAGCTCTTTTGCTTGCTTTTAATCATTACTATGGTGGAGAATCCGGATTCGCATAAGCATGTGGTTGAGGTCGAGTTGGTGGTCTCTAATTAGCAGGGGTTGCTTCAAGGCCAGATGATGACAATCCAATGCGGAATGTGCACAAAGTTAACAGTTCAACTGACCCGTGAACAGGAAATTATCGAAGTAAAAATGAATTTTCAATATATCTCCCATATTATGCCTATCCCTCAAAGGTCCATCGCGTACCCCTATTGGGAACGCGTACACCAGGTTGGGAACCTCTGGTGTAGATGATGATCAGATTCGTCACATTTATGGTAGAAATCTTCAGAGTATTTCAAGCTTCTTCTTATAAGGTTCTTGAAAGTGTTGGTACAGCGACAAATTAAAGGACAGAAAAAATTCTAGCCTCGCTTGAAGGTCTTGCGGATGATGTGTTTGCAAACAAAGGAGAGTTCTCCAAAAATTTGAGCAGTATGCAAGAGCACACTTTGTATAATTGAAATCATTGCATTCCATTCGTCATGATTCAGAACTATTCTCAAAACTCTCAGCATGTAATAGACTTGCAGTGCAACGTGTTTCACTATCAATAAAATGCGAATTTCAGTTCAAATTCGAATGTCATCAAGCTATCCAAGATTTCAGATTATCAACAATCTTGACTCCGAGTCTTCTGCAATAAATCCATGGAACCAGAACTTCATGTCTCCTTTGATAAGTTTTTGGGACTTACCTTTGGGCCAATTTCGGAAAAATACATCTGGTCCACAAAATGTCATGATTAGATGAAAAGGTTTAGTTATAATTATTCATGCATATTTGGGTGCATTATATGGGCGCAATGTTGGGATGCCCTGACTTATAAATAAACAATTTTTCATTGATTTAGAACAGTAGCCATTCAAAGACTGAAGCATTGCCTCCATCAAAAATATCACTTGGGGATTCCCAGCGTCATCAGTAATATAGAAGAATGAACAAGATGATATAACAACATGTAATGATAGTTGATGCGAGTTATGAAGTGTCCACGCAATTTTGAAGGACATGATGCGTTCATCGAAATTACCTGCATTGAAGAGCATGTGAGGTCTATTTAAGGTGTTAATCATTCAGAGACTTTTGATTCACAACACTCGTATGATGGCAAGAAAGCTGATTTGTTCGCAAAAATGGAAATATCCACGTTCGTCGCTATCAAACTACGCATGCGACTTTACTTTCCAATTAAAATAATAAGGAATGTAATGTCAGCTAACGGGAGGTGTATTTCACGGCAAATCTTTTCGATATTGAAATACAGAGGGCTTTCTCTCCATTTTATATAATACCAACAAATCAAAAACTCCTATTGTATCAACGGACGATTCGGGCCCAGACCTTTTTTCAACTCAAATGACAGAAATTACAAATGAGATGAAATGCGTATCTATACAAAATGAAAGAAGCTATGGGGCGCAATTTAAAACATGTCAGACAACGGCAATTCGTGACATCGTTTCATGTTCGGAGACCGAGTCTGAATCAACCTCGCTTCCCACAACGCACATTCAACACTGTCCTGAGCACGCTTAAAATATCAACCGGAAAATCATCAACACTCTCACAGACAGAGTTGGAAAAGTCGGAATTGGAATTAATTCCGATCCGGAATTAATTCCATTTTTCGTCGGAATTGGAATTGGAATTGACGATATTTATATCTAGTGGAATTGGAATTGACCTTGATAAACCTCAATTCCACTTTTTCGTAGACCTGTGATAAATCTATTTGCACAAAAATTGAAATCACAGTACTCGGCCGTTGTGTTGACTGCACGCAGAGATAAGAGAGAGATAGATCGACAGAGGTAGCTTTATTCTATTGTTGAATAAAGGATATTTTTTTTTTACTTCGATGGGGCTACAGCCCGGGACAATGTTATTTCAGTGATTAAGCAGACTATGAAAAGACAATCATCTTTGTTCAATCTGTTATTTAGTTATTTATCAAGTAAGATAATTAATCAAAATAAAGCCATTGTTGAATTTAGTTCTTGATAGGATAATCACAAAAATTGGAGATTACCTTAATTGTTGTACTTGTTTGTGCACACGAAAAACAATTGGTTTGGAAAGAGGAAAATTAACGCTGCATCAAAGGGCAGCAACCCTGTCAGTTCAAATTATAATATAGACAGTGTCAACAAATTATTCTTATAATTAATTATTCAATTACATGAACTATTATTCAACTTCCAATCACAACAATTAACAATATCAATTTTTAAGACTATAGCTATATAGATACGATGCGTAACGATAGAAGAAAAACTTTACACTTACAGTTCACTTCTTAATGTTGAATTCACTTCAGTTCGATCGGACCCACTTATACCAAATTATTTCATAAATATCAGTGTCACTTATACCGTCAATCTTCAATCGCGCTCGCTGATGTTTTGCCGTATACGCTGCTGTATTGTTGTTCGCTGGTAGTTGTTGTTGTTGTTACTTCTGTAGTTATGTTACACCGCGAGATCCCGAAGTTCTTCTAACAGCTACTGAAGATGTCGTATGTGTTGTTGCTGGTAGTTGTTGTTGTGTCAATTTCTCATCGTTTCTAATTTATACAAATTTCTGAGACTTGACGATAAAACCACTTTCTTTTGAATATTGAAAGAGTTTCCTTTAATCTTCGCTTGTTAGCTTTCGACCCGACAACATTTTGTTCTTATCACGGATTTTTTAATCTCCTTTTTTAACATGGACCATTAATCAGATTTCACGATATCATTTTTTATCGTCGTTTTTCTTTCATCAACAATCACGTTATTCGCACACTGAATTTCTTTCTTCTGTCAGTTTATTAATAGATTTATTCGCATCTCAGCTCTCTCTCTCTCTCTCTCTCTCTCTTTCTCTCTCTCTCTCTCTCTCTCTCTCTCTCTCTCTCTCTCTCTCTCTCTCTCTCTCTCTCTCTCTCTCTCTCTCTCTCTCTCTCTCTCTCTCTCTCTCTCTCTCTCTCTCTCAGCGTTTGATTATTTGATGACCGTTAACTTTCTTTTCTTTTTTTCACGAGATATTGAATATCTCGTTTACGAAACGAAAATAGCGCAGGCTGACCGGTTACAAATATACGTGTACACAAGAAATATGAACTGTAAACATGAAAACGCACATAGGAACGACGCAGGGAACGGCACACAGGAACAATGAGGAAAGGATAAGGGCACATGGGTTAGATTGAAGCGAACAAACGGTAGATACATTAACATAAGACACTATACGCGACATGCAATTATCGGAATTGAATCTTATTATGGAATTGGAATTGAATTGAACTGTTTCGACTGAAATTGGAATTGGATTTGGTATTGAAATTTCTGCTCCGGAATTGGAATTGGAATTAAAAAAATTCAGTGGAATTTTTCCAACTCTGCTCACAGATACAATCGCTGCGGACATGAGCACTCAAAGCACTCTTGTCATCGCCCTTATTTACACTGCGACAATGTTCTTGGTATCCAAAATTAAAGCTCCTCGATGATTTACCAATAAAAAACCATTACTTCACATTTTGCATCTAAATTCACAAATGATCTGCTTAACGTTACATTTATACTTATCAGGCAAAATATTGCAGTATCTACATTTATCAGTCATCATGCTTATTCACTTTTTTGTTGGTAAAACATTCCTTAAACTCTTTATTGTTTCTATTAACCAACCGAATATTCAAATTATGTTTATTGATTCGCGAGTCAATTTTTCCATTGGTATTATTGACTATTTTTCGGTATGGGAGAATATATCTAAACGTGTCATTCCACGTTTGCGTTTGCTCTTGATATCACGTTCCGTATATGAATTTTTCTTTAATTTTTTGTTAACATTACACAAAGCTTCGCTCTTTAAAAATAAATAATACATTATTCATTTATTTAATGTAAAATGAATTTATTAATTTTTTTATTTTTTGATAATGATAAAAATAAATGAATTATTTAATAAACCAGTGTTGCATCTTTTTTTCTACAGCATTCAAAGTACTAGCAATGAAATTGCGCTTAATATGACTAGAAATTCAATTGTCTTTGTTTAGCAGGTTGTCGGATTTTATGTCCTTAGTGTAGTATTAATAATACAATATTTTTTCTTCTATCCAAATACTGATATCAAGAAAATTTGGTTGAATTTTAGGTACTTGTATTGTGAACTGAATGATTCTGTTGACAATATTAAAAATTTCTAGGATTTGTTGATCTGAGAAATTGATGTCACATACGAAAAAGTGGAATTCACTGTTGAACAAGAAAGAAGCGGTGATTGTAGTAGCATACCCAAGGATTACCCTCAAGATTGGAGACCAAAATTTCCTCTTCCTTACACAGATGAGCATCTATGTGGTGCAACCAGTAATAGTAGCTTTTATTTTAGTAGTAATGATGTGGTTGAAGGTGGTGAGAATTGCAATTTTATTAACACTACTGATAAAGCTATACCACCATGTTGTAGCACGATTTTGGGACTCGGTCCTAATTTCCGTACTACTACTCCATTAAATAAACAATTAATCGAAAATATCAGTTTGGAACTAGATACGTGTAGGTGTAAAATTCGTTGCAATTACTCTCACAGTAGCGGCAATTATCATAATCGTATGAACATACCTTTTCATCGCAATGCAGTACATTTTCCTAAACATATGGACAGAGATACTGAGATGAAAGGCATCTGTTTTCAATATGACTATGAATCATTCCATGATCATCTATTATACCATTGATATCAAGTAGAACATCAGAAATTCAAATGTTATGTAAATACTGCTTATTGAGAATTTTAGCAATTCTCCTTATAAGTAGTCACTTTTGTACATTTTGTACATATTTTTGAATTATTTGGGTGTTTGCAAATGGTAAATTTTCTTTATGATCCTTTTATTTTGAAGTCAATCAGAACTCTATGATGCCATATAAAAGATTCATAGGAATGGTTTAAGCTGTATTTAAGCACACATTGTTAATATCAATCTCCTTTGCACTCACGTACCTTCTGAGAAAAGTACGGCGAAAATATTTGAGCGTCATTCAGCGTTGCTTCCTCTGTCTCGCCAGTTTTCGCCGGTTGTGTTTTGATAAACAACATAATTTGAATTTTTGAAAAAGAGGCAACATTCGGAGCTCCGCTGGAGTCAGCTTTCTCGCCTTCTTTATTCTGCACTCATTTCCTTTCCAAAAATACTTGTACAGACCCAGCAACTGAAACTACCTAGACATTAAACAACATATCGAGAGAGCAACTTTGCTCTCGTCTCAGCTATCTTGTTTATAACCAGAGATACAACTGATACGTTAAATTAACTTTTGCATTGATGTGCTGAATATTTGCCTGACTTAATGTGCTAACCACACTTAGACTTGCAAGTGGACTGGCTATGGCCTTTGATGTACATGTATATGGAGAATTCGACTATTTTTCTCGTGCTAGTGCATGTAAAGAAATTAAGAGTCTAAAGCTATAGTTATCTGAAACTAGATTTATAAAGCTAGACCTCCATCGATAGTAGACTGGAGACGTTTTACCGCAATACTGGCCGTGGTGCATTGCTATGCATGTAGTTTTATTGGACACAATTGGATACTTACTTGTTAAGCCACAAAGATGTGCTTTAGCTTCATATACAAAGGTACATGAACAAGCAATGGTGTGACTCGAAAACATTCCATGCCAAAACATGCGACTTTGGACTTGGTAGTATCTTTCACTCGATCATTCTGCTTCTGACTTAATTTTGATGCACTTCTTTCGATCCTGAATGACAAGGAAGTGGATAGAACTCGGCAAACGCGCCGATTTTTGATGGGCACATTATTCTTTAAAATCTCATTTTCGGCCTCGCTCCATATTGAAACATGTTCTGTCGGCCAGATTATTTAAAGTGGTGTGACTAGAAGCAGCATAATCTGCAGACGATACAGTCCTATTGGTTTCCGCATGCACTGCATGTTGTTTCAGAAAGATACCTTCATTTACAGAAAGAAACCCAAAGGTTGTTTTAGAAAGGAACCTATGTGTTTTGCAATCATTCATGAAGTTTCATGCTCGACCACATTGAAAAATGGCTTGCCTAATTTGTTTTCGAGGGTAAATAAAGTCTACTATTATTAAGTTTGAATATGGTGCACAATTTTAAGTGGCTGAAATCTCTTAATACTGAACATTTTCTGATTCCAGGCACACAACATGTGATTGTCTCTGGAATTTTCAGAGAAGGGCTCTATTTGACTGCAGACGTTTTCAATTTGCAACTTTTTTATTCACGAGCGCATGACAGCTTATTTTCATAACATGAACTTTGAATTCACGATGTCTTTACGCGGTGTCCTCATCTGTGTACTTTATCAGTCACCTTAGTGCATTTTTTGAAATATGAACTGTGTAAGAATGCTAATCAATAAGTTATTTTTCTATATGACACAAAGAGCTGTATTCGATGCTATATGCACGTATGTGCCCAGTGCATCGTTAGAAATATAGTGTAATAAACAATTAATTTCCCGGACTAATAAAGTATCATAAGCTGACGGAAGATGTTTCTGAAGATGACATTTAAGACGCATGCACATTTACGTTCAGCATTCACATCGGTACTTCTATTCTTCCATCCCTCCACAAATTTTCAGTTCACATACACTTCTTCTCTCGCTAATAACTGTGTAAACTTCTCTGATTTTGGTGAAAATTTACGAAACCTTCTTTGTCATTCATTTTTTAAACATTAAATCCACGAAGTTCATGATCTCAACCTTAAGATCAATTTGTAAAATACAAAAATTATCTAAGCCTTTCTTTCTTCCTCGTGTTCGAGTTGTTATTTATCACAATCTCATTCTGTGCTGAGTGTTTAACAAATGTGCAGAGTTTGTCAACTTAAGGGGATTTGGTCGTGACCCGATTAAGGTTTGAATCCAAGTCTCGCGCACACAGGGCAAACGCAAACACTTCTCCACGCAGCGTCGGTAATTCACAAAACGGATCGTTTTTAATATTGCACATTCGTACAAAAAGTTACCCATCAAGGGGGGAAAATTATTTAAATTCGCAAAGCGTAGCCGAGTATATGGGAAAATAATCATTTGACAAGTAATTGTTGAAGATAAAATCACAACATCACTTGTTGAATCTTCAAAATATGACCCTATATATAATATATCTGAAGAAATATAATATATAATATAAGAAACATATAAGAAAATATCTCACTGGTTCAGAGGAACATGGCTGCGTTTATTGCTTGTACATATTGCGTTGTCGTGCAGCTATGGCAAAAAATAGATATAGTATGCTACATGCTGTCTATGCATTGTAAATCACATAAAATTGACATATTATTGCTAATCTGAAGATATTCATATAGCTTTTATAACAAGATAATACATGTAATATTCTAAGACATGCATGTAACAGGCCTATGTAAACTGCACAAGACAAAAGTATTCATCTTTTCAATCAGCGTATCCATCGAAAAAGTAGGAGAACAGATCCCTGGTCGCACGTAGCACATATAATGAAACGCATGAAAGAATTAGAGATGCCAACAATGAGCTTGCATTTAAATATAAATATCCACAAAATAATTTGTCACAAATTCATATATTTGGGAGCTGGAGACTAGGCTACACAAACAGCTTTGCTTCTATACTACAGCAGGCTCAGTGCCATTAATTTTGTGTTGTTATTATTTCACTCATGGCAATTGAGTATTTTTAGAATATCACTAGATTTGAATGATCTTCTTCAGGGAATCCCAGACATTCAAAACAGTCAATGACTTCATCGTTCTGAGGGAAATACAAAATCTTAAAATAGTTGTACTGACACGCTTCATAGACACTTAATGAACCTTGTGGTGGTAATCCAAACTGATTGCGCTATCAGTGAAACAATAGACAGTAAATGTACCGACTGCGTAACAGGAATCAATCATGTGAAATCTTCATGTGTACACCAGAGCTGCAACTGGGCCGCTTCTTTCGGCCCGAGCCGACCCGGCAGACAAGGTTTATTGCTTTTGCGCACTTTACCATCCTTAATGAAAATATCAATTAATTATCAATTAATCAATCAAATAATTATCAATTCATTCATTCATTAACGAAAATGTCAATTACCACACGTTAGTGGAGTGCAATTGCCTTAAGAATCATTCTAAAAAGCTAATTATTGATTACATAAGCGTATTCTGTCGGACCAATGTACTATCTGCAAGTATATTGATGTGTTGAGCAGCAATGGAAATTTTCAACATTTTAAAACACAGTGATTTCTTCAATATCTTTCATTTATAGCGCATTTATCGCAAATGAATTGGATCGGATTTGCTGCCTATTCTCGTGAATTATATTCATATTTATAAAAACATGGAAAACGAAAGCACTGATGAAGAAATGTAGCCTATTTGAAACAGTGAAGTCACTAAGTAAAAAGTCGAACAAAATTTTCAATCGACTGTTTTGACCACAATGCCAGAGAAATGTCACTTGCTTATAGTCTATCGATGGTTGAGTCCTTAATTACATACTCTATCAAGTAAATGCCTTAACTCAGATAAAGGCACGAAACTCCTTGCACAGGATTTGGTCGAGAAAGCATATTTGTGACTTATTTTTCCCGATATTTATTTCATCCTAATATTTGAGAATCATGTCAAATTTCCATCATGTCAATCATGGAAAATTTTTAATCTCAGTCATAATGAAGTTTGGCTCGAGTGCCTACAGAATTTTCCAGTCCGAAGCCCGGCCCGCACCATGTCTAGCGTACACTAATTTCCGGGAGATCTGCAACGCTTGAGGAAATTTTGCATGAAAATTTTCTTCAATCCAAAGAAAAATATGAAAGCTGTTGAGCGGCTGAATTGTTGAAATTCTAAGTATTACAGTTCATGAAAATATGACCACGTGCTGTGAATAAGTATTTCATCCATGCAGTATACGATGCTTTCTACGATGTGATGAAGTGGATAGAACAGCAAAGGCAGCTCCACCCAAACCAACACAGAAACTTCCATCAAGCTCGGTATCCTTCAGACTCTCAACATCATCAAGATTACTTCCATCTTTTCCTTGCAAGTTCATTCACCTTTCCACACACACACATTCTTGCGTAGCTCAGTTGGTGGTAAGTGGAGAGGGTCCAACGTGCGTTCGAGTCCGTTCGACTCGGGATGTAATAGTCTGGCAGCCACAACCAAAACGAGTTCCTTCAGGAAAAGAGGCCGAAAGTGAGACTTTCACAGAATGATGTACACCCTATGCCTACTACGAATCTGCACGTCTGTTGAGTTTTACCTGGTTCCTTTCTTATGAGTCACCATCAAAGAAAAACACATGTTAATCCCATGGGCAGCAAATTGCAGTTTTTGGCGAAAATGAAGTTTTCTTTTTCTCTTATCAACGGAAGACCACAAAGTCTAGACCATAATTTTTGACATTGAATGTCTTCATCTCATTTTCTATCATATTCATGAACATTTATCGATGGAGCTACACACATAGATTTGTCAACCCTACTGTCGGCCCACTTTATCCACATTGAGTCACACTCTCGCATTCAAAGCCGATCAGAAGCATGATGATATCACATACACATTATAGGGAATGACTTGAAGACACATCATGCAGAAAATAATGGCTCTAGACTTAGTACTTTGTTGATAAGAGATAAGAGAAAACAAGAAAGTTTACATTTTAGCCAAAATCTGCATTCTGCGTCCCATTTACGTTTTTCTTTGATTATGTCTGACAAGAAGAGGAACTAACTAGATCTCGGCACACGCTCAGATTTGTGGCAGACATAGGGTGTACATAGTTCTATGAAAGTCTCATTTTTGGCCTCGTTCTTGCAGAAGCTCGTTCTCTGGCTGTCGGACTATACCATCCTAATGGGACTTGGTAATATAATGGAAGATGAATCATTCCTATCTTGATAGTGTGTCCTAGTACCTGCCAAGACAGGATAAAACCTCTCTACACTGTCTGTGCAATCAAGCATTTCATATAAGAGTAACTACAGGAATGATCGCAAGAGTCATCAATTGAAGAAAGAGCTTCGAAACGACAGAGAACTGGGACTGCCGGCACGTATTTTTAAGGTCTCATTGCTAAATTTCTTCAGAGCGGCAAGGCAGCAGAAAATCGAATTTCTCCTCTATATTGGCAGCTGTCGGATACGTCGGATGATCTTGAAGCTTCTAGGAGCAATTTCAGTATAAATAATAGAGTTAAAGCCAAAATGTAGTTTCACATACAATAGGAAATGCATATACACAGGGAAACTCAAATCATGCTAATAGAATTCCTTTCATTCTTGGCTAAATTGCGTTTTGGATCTATAAAACCAATAAGTGAAGTCCCTTTCTTCACTCGATTATTTGGAGAATATGTAACCACTGATTACCCTGTCATAGCATCTACTGTGATGAATTTCACAATTTGCAGATGTACAGTACATGTACATTCACACAGGGCCGATGAATAGACATTAAAAATTTCCAAGCACACATTCAGGATCGGACGAGGTTATATTATGGAATATTATGGAATTTGTTTGTAGCCTTGCACCACTATAACTGCTTAGCGCTGATTGGATGATGAAAGGACTGTTCAAAGTGACGACATTATAGTTGGAATTTATATACGTCAAAAGATCTGTTGAGTTTTTGAGATATTGAGCATCTTATTTTGACTATGCGCAACAAATTGCATCAATTATTCCTTCATCAAAATCTAAAGAACAAATTTGTCATTACAGATATTTTACGATCTGTGGGAATCCCGTTCAACAGAAACAGCGGATGATCTAATTATTCAGCGGGAATGACTTAATCTAAAATTAACCACAGCGTTCTGTCATGTTAGAATCTTAAGTCTGAAGTATGGACGAAAGGATTTGTGGATTACCATCATTTTTCATTCTTCCTATTTGAAGGAGGCTGTCAAAATCAATGAATTACAAATACGACTATTCAAATGCGGTATCTTTCTTGAAATCACAGTGTTAGAGTAAAGATAAGATAAGCATTCACTTTTTAGGAAATTTAGGAATGTTGGTTACAAATTTACAATTCAATTTCCACTTGAATGTGGAATGTTCACACGCATGCATAAAAAGCAATGAAGTGAATAAGCAATAAAATACGAATTGATATGTGGCTGTCATTAAGCGTTATTCACTAGAAATGACACAAATGAGATAAATGCATTCTTCTTTCTTTGAGTGCGGCAAAGTGGAACAAGGAACTGTACTGAATTTCTGAAGACTTGTGGCATCAGATCTCGTAGACAGTGACCATCTTCATTTGCTGCCTTCAAAAAGAGACGTTTGTTGAGTTCATGTCGTCGAATGGTAATCTTGTCGCTTGAGCAGTGACAAGTCTTCACACTATCATGATAAATAATGCGATGGGCACGATTGTCGATTCTTGATAATTGGTGTTGACAAAAGATGATTTAAACCAACAAAACATGGACAAGCATATTCCAAAATGGACTTGATGTATGCAATGTACAGAAATGAAGCTCATTTTTGGTAACATAAAATTTTAATCTCCGTAGACAATAAAAACGTTGATTTGCTTTCTTAGTGAAACATTCGATATGAACGTTCCAAGTTAGGTCTTTCGTAATAGCTACACCAAGAAGAGCAGATTGATCCACCACATTCAACTTAAACAAAGTCAAATTTAAATCAAAATGTTGTCGTTGATTTACACAAGTTGAAATATTTGACTTCGACGAGTTGGCAACCAGCTCATTGTCATCAAACCAAGATAGCACATATCCATCTCTATATTTAAGTAATTCGCTACAATTTCACTATCTGTGGTGGTAATATGCAAAACGATTGTTATATCATCAGCGTACTTTACCATGCAGAAGTCATTACAACACAAAGCGAAGACAAAAATTGAAAAAAGAAAGAGTACTAATACAGTACCTTGACATGCACCGGACAACAGTGGATGAGGATCAGATGAGTACTCTTTTAACTTGACAACCGCAGTTCCTTCACAAAGATAACTCTGAGTCCATGCTATAAAACCCTTGGGAAATAGAAAGTTTTCAACTTGCACAACAAAATGCTGTGACTCAAACAATCGAATGCCCTTTGAAGATCGAAAGTCAGAAGGAGCGAGCCAAAACCATCAACTGAATCATAATTACTCGTGAGAACTTCAAGCACGGTTATGAGCGCGGTGGTTGTTGATGCAGATCTTCTAAAGCTATGCTACTTTCTTCCGCAATGAAATTCAAACTTGCCTCTCATTTCTCGCAGTATCACCTTTCCAAGTATTTTTGAAAGTACGGATGTTAGAGTACGGACGAAGCTTCGATAGACACACATGTACAGGCTTTGACTTCGGCACAGGGATGACTACTGACCTCTTCCATTCATCGGGGAAAAATAATATCATCTCCTTATGTAATCGTGATAAGTAGAGATATACTTCATCCTCGTCAACTTGCATGCTTCAATCTTTAGAGTCTTCACTCGACACCTTTTCTGGTCTCGTATTACGACTTTGTATATCCGAAAATGCTTCATAATTCCATCAATTGTTTCGTTTAAACCTCCATTTTTTATAATGAAAGAATTTAGAGTGTCTTTATTTTTGTCGCGACGACCCGTAAATTCCAAATACCACCAAGAGTCTTCTGGTTGTCTTTTAGCCCACATTGCCTTACTTTTAGCTATCTCATGCTTTACTTTCATCTTTAGGGCACTATATCTTCGCCAGTCCCGCTCACGATAAGCAAACCATCTCTGATTTATAAGAGACTTTGTCAATGGCATAAACCCAGTCTTTGAATTTTGAGATCATGACGACTGTTTCCTGAGGGACAGAAGATGTGACGCAAACTAGCACGGCATCATCCAAAAAAGGATCAACTTGGCGTTGACGCATTTTTCCTGATAAACGGAGGACTAGTTATGGTCCCCAGAAAGTAACATAAACGATCTACATTAGATTTGCGAAAGTGGGCACAAAAGTGGGAGCTTTTATCCGACTTAAACACACAACGGGAAAAATCGTCAGCATAGAGTGATCAGCATTACCAACAGGTGAGTCCATCGATTCATTCTCACATAAGTAAGAATCTCTCAACTTTCTAGAAATGAGGACATGATCAAGAAAACTATTGAGTCTCGTGGGAACTTGAACAATATCTGTTAGAGAGAGATCATTACAGAGGTCATTTACGTTGAAATTATTCGTGTCCCCAAGGATCAGAAGCTCATAATCAATGACATTCATGGAAAGTGCATCATCGCACAAATTATAAATGTACTCCTTTATTTTCGCAAGCTCTTCCTTTCGTAGAGAAGGGTGTGTATAGATACAGAGGAGATAAATTCGAAAATCACACAAATCTATTAATGTCATAGATACATCGTAAGCGAAGGGAACTTGAATGTTCACATGTGTTCAGGACACACTATTATGCACATAAATAGCAGTTCCACCTCCCCTTCGACCTATGCGATCGTTGTGGTAGACAACGTAGCCTGTGGTGCATTTATTAGCACATCAATAATACCAGGATGCAACCATGATTCTGTCACACAAAATATCGGGCTTTTTAATTGTCATCAATATGCGAAGTTCATCTGTTTTTGGAACCAGAGGTTGCACATTGCACGGCATAATTTCGGATGCGAACATTGTTTAGGTAAAAACAAGTTAGCTATGAAGTAATATTCTCATGAATGAATTGTTGATGATGAAATTTAGAGTTTTTTTGCAGTGAATGTTTGAATGCGAATGCCATTACGGGATTGGATGAGAATGTATGTATTCATATCCAAGTACGTATGTACTATCTTCCCCAACACGCTGTCTAGAATCCCCAATAATGAATCAGTCATCACAAAACATCAAGTACAAGTAGACGAGTGTGTTTTCTACACACATGCAAACTTGAGGTGCATCGTTGCCAGCAGCCTGATCTGACTTCGTCTGCTAGACGCATTTCATCATTTCATTGCTCGTCTGCGCATTGCTCGATTTCCTACATCTTCTAATCGGCTGCTATCCTGTCACACCGTTTATAGGTTAATTCACTGTATTCGCGTAAAGCTGGAGTCGACAAACTGACTTCGAGTGGCAGAATAGAACAGAAATCCATATATTTCACGATATATACTGCGAATCACAAATAGCAGAAAGTCACAGAATGTTGGCTTGCATGTAATCATAAGAAGTTAAAGTAAAATCTCTTTAGACATGTGCATGTGTGCATCAAAGCTGACACTGTGCAAATGTACAACTGTAAAGCATATTACACGAGCTATAAATCAAAATAAGGAATATATACATGTACACAAGAAGTGAGTTCAAGCGACGGGTAGATGCACAATACGGTAATATGACACGATCCGTTCGCACAGACAGGTGGACGATACATTGCCGATGACAGACGATACAGTGCGAATGAGACAAGAAAAATCAATATAGGAAAAGTGGCTGTGATTGGCTGCGATTGGCTGTGATCTCCCTGCCGACCGCGATTATAACAAACACAAAGTTAGGAATATTTTTATTCAAAACAGATATCATCCGGATAGAATAAATAAAGTCTTTGAGCGTTGTGATAATCTTATGACTAAAATAGAATCTAGCGAAAAAACTGAAATATTTTGGAAGCTCCCCTATGTTTCAACTCTTCTTTCTCGAATAAAACGTAATATTCGCCACATAAATAGTGCTTTAGAAAATAGTATTTTAAGAATTGCCTTGAACACATACAAAACACAAAACGTGATAAGCAATAAAGATAAAATTCCTTTCAATGAGTTATCTTCCGTAGTGTATAAGTATACTTGTGAGCATTGCAGTCAATGCTACGTCGGTGAAGCCCGTCGCCATATTTTCACTAGGATAAACGAACACGTGAAAGGTCGACCAACATCCGAAATATCTCTTCATGTTCACATCCCAAATTAAGATAATTTTAAAATTCTCATTCGCACTCCATACACGAAAATTACTGAATCATTGTACATAAAGTCATTCCTTCATTCACAGTACCTAATGAATAACCGCAGCCAATCACAGCCGCTTTTCCTATATTGATTTTTCTTGTCTCATTCGCACTGTATATATTGCATCCTTGTATATTGACCGTTGTCACTGATGATGGTAGCTTGCCTACTGAAACATGTTTGCTGCTAATAAACCTATCAAAAGCTTACGGCTTCTCACTGTCAATTGAGCACAGTGTGCCTGAAATAAATTTAGTGGTCTAACAGGTCCCCGGCTTAGATTCCACTTTTGTAGGTTCGCATGGACCTCTCTGATAACTTTAAAGCAAATTTTAAAATCTTTCATCGAGGGCTCTCTTCTGTAGGCCTACAAATCCAAAATGGCGATCTGATTACCATATATGGCAGGTGAGAAAAATAATTTTGAGATGACCCGTCTCAGATTTCAATCTCTTAGAGTAATATGGATCCAATATTGTTCAAGCATGTCGATTTTTGAGGCAACAAAAAACAATGCTGTAAAGCGAGAGAAGCAGATTTTTGCACACAGTAATCAATTTTTCTTTTTATAAATATTAGTGATAAGAAACAATAGTAAAAGGGCTCTCTTTCACTTTGCAATGATTAACTATTTCTACGGTTGCGGCCCGCGAGAAGCTAACATCTAATCCATCGGATCGTAGACTGGGCAGAGCAGTCAACAAAAAGTTACCCGTCAAGGTGAGAAAAATGATTTAAATTTGCGAATCGAAGCCGAGTAACGGGAAAATAATCATTTGGTAAGTAATCGTTGAAGATAAAATCACAACATCACTTGTTGAATCTTCAAAATATGACCCAGAATATCTCACTGGTACAGAGGAACATAGCTGTGTTTATTGCTTGTACATATTGCGTTGTCGTGCAGCTATGGCAAAAAATAGATATAGTATGCTACATGCTGTCTATGCATTGTACATCACATAAAATTGACATATTATTGCTAATCTGAAGATATTCATATAGCTTTTATAACAAGATAATACATGTAATATTCTAAGACATGCATGTAACAGGCCTATGTAAACTGCACAAGACAAAAGTATTCATCTTTTCAATCAGCGTATCCATCGAAAAAGTAGGAGAACATCCCTGGTCGCACGTAGCACATATAATGAAACGCATGAAAGAATTAGAGATGCCAACAATGAGCTTGCATTTAAATATAAATATCCACAAAATAATTTGTCACAAATTCATATATTTGGGAGCTGGAGACTGGGCTACACAAACAGCTTTGCTTCTATACTACAGCAGGCTCAGTGCCATTAATTTTGTGTTGTTATTATTTCACTCATTGCAACTGAGTATTTTTAGAATATCACTAGATTTGGGTGATCTTCTTCAGGGAATCCCAGACATTTAAAACAGTCAATGACTTCATCGTTCTGAGGGAAATACAAAATCTTAAAATAGTTGTACTGACACGCTTCATAGACACTTAATGAACCTTGTGGTGGTAATCCAAACTGATTGCGCTATCAGTGAAACAATAGACAGTAAATGTACCGACTGCGTAACAGGAATCAATCATGTGAAATCTTCATGTGTACACCAGAGCTGCAACTGGGCCGCTTCTTTTGGCCCGAGCCGACCCGGCAGACAAGGTTTATCGCTTTTGCGTACTTTACCATCCTTAATGAAAATATCAATTAATTATCAATTAATCAATCAAATAATTATCAATTCATTCATTCATTAACGAAAATGTCAATTACCACACGTTAGTGGAGTGTAAATCCCTTAAGAATCATTCTAAAAAGCTAATTATTGATTTCATGAGCGTATTCTGTCGGACCAATGTACTATCTGCAAGTATATTGATGTGTTGAGCAGAAATGGAAATTTTCAACATTTTAAAACACAGTGATTTCTTCAATATCTTTCATTTATAGCGCATTTATCACAAATGAATTGGATCGGATTTGCTGCCTATTCTCGTGAATTATATTCATATTTATAGAAACAGGGAAAACGAAAGCACTGATGAAGAAATGTAGCCTATTTGAAACAGTGAAGTCACTAAGTAAAAAGTCGAACAAAATTTTCAATCGACTGTTTTGACCACAATGCCAGAGAAATGTCACTTGCTTATAGTCTATCGATGGTTGAGTCCTTAATTACATACTCTATCAAGTAAATGCCTTAACTCAGATAAAGGCATGAAACTCCTTGCACAGGATTTGGTCGAGAAAGCATATTTGTGACTTATTTTTCCCGATATTTATTTCATCTTAATATTTTAGAATCATGTCAAATGAGGAAAAGGAAGATTTTTAATTTCAGTCATAATAAAGTTTGGCTCGAGTGCCTACAGAATTTTCAAGTCCGAAGCCCGGCCTGCACCATGTCTAGCGTACACTAATTTCCGGGAGATCTGCAACGCTTGAGGAAATTTTGCATGAAAATTTTCTTCAATCCAAAGAAAAATATGAAAGCTGTTGAGCGGCTGAATTGTTGAAATTCTAAGTATTACAGTTCATGAAAATATGACCACGTGCTGTGAATAAGTATCTCATTCATGCAGTATACGATGTGATAAAGTGGATAGAACAGCAAAGGCAACTCAACCATAACCAACACAGAAACTTCCATCAAGCTCGGTATCCTTCAGGCTCTCAACATCATCAAGATTACTTCCATCTTTTCCTTGCAAGTTCATTCACCTTTCCACACACACATTCTTGCGTAGCTCAGTTGGTGGTAAGTGGAGAGGGTCCAACGTGCGTTCGAGTCCGTCCGCAATAGTCTGGCAGCCACAACCAAAACGAGTTCCTTCAGGAAAAGAGGCCGAAAGTGAGACTTTCACAGAATGATGTACACCCTATGCCTACTACGAATCTGTACGTCTGTTGAGTTTTACCTGGTTCCTTTCTTATGAGTCACCATCAAAGAAAAACACATGTTAATCCCATGGGCAGCAAATTGCAGTTTTTGGCGAAAATGAAGTTTTCTTTTTCTCTTATCAACGGAAGACCACAAAGTCTAGACCATAATTTTTGACATTGAATGTCTTCATCTCATTTTCTATCATATTCATGAACATTTATCGATGGAGCTACACACATAGATTTGTCAACCCTACTGTCGGCCCACTTTATCCACATTGAGTCACACTCTCGCATTCAAAGCCGATCAGAAGCATGATGATATCACATACACATTATAGGGAATGACTTGAAGACACATCATGCAGAAAATAATGGCTCTAGGCTTAGTTTTGTTGATAAGAGATAAGAGAAAACAAGAAAGTTTACATTTTAGCCAAAATCTGCATTCTGCGTCCCATTTACGTTTTTCTTTGATTATGTCTGACAAGAAGAGGAACTAACTAGATCTCGGCACACGCTCAGATTTGTGGCAGACATAGGGTGTACATAGTTCTATGAAAGTCTCATTTTTGGCCTCGTTCTTGCAGAAGCTCGTTCTCTGGCTGTCGGACTATACCATCCTAATGGGACTTGGTAATATAATGGAAGATGAATCATTCCTATCTTGATAGTGTGTCCTAGTACCTGCCAAGACAGGATAAAACCTCTCTACACTGTCTGTGCAATCAAGCATTTCATATAAGAGTAACTACAGGAATGATCGCAAGAGTCATCAATTGAAGAAAGAGCTTCGAAACGACAGAGAACTGGGACTGCCGGCACGTATTTTTAAGGTCTCATTGCTAAATTTCTTCAGAGCGGCAAGGCAGCAGAAAATCGAATTTCTCCTCTATATTGGCAGCTGTCGGATACGTCGGATGATCTTGAAGCTTCTAGGAGCAATTTCAGTATAAATAATAGAGTTAAAGCCAAAATGTAGTTTCACATACAATAGGAAATGCATATACACAGGGAAACTCAAATCATGCTAACAGAATTCCTTTCATTCTTGGCTAAATTGCGTTTTGTATCTATAAAGCCAATAAGTGAAGTCCCTTTCTTCACTCGATTATTTGGAGAATATGTAGCCATTGATTACCCTGTCATAGCATCTACTGTGATGAATTTCACAATTTGCAGATGTACAGTACATGTACATTCACACAGGGCCGATGAATAGACATTAAAAATTTCCAAGCACACATTCAGGATCTGACGAGGTTATATTATGGAATATTATGGAATTTGTTTGTAGCCTTGCACCACTATAACTGCTTAGCGCTTATTGGATGATGAAAGGACTGTTCAAAGTGACGACATTATAGTTGGAATTTATATACGTCAAAAGATCTGTTGAGTTTTTGAGATATTGAGCATCTTATTTTGACTATGCGCAACAAATTGCATCAATTATTCCTTCATCAAAATCTAAAGAACAAATTTGTCATTACAGATATTTTACGATCTGTGGGAATCCCGTTCAACAGAAACAGCGGATGATCTAATTATTCAGCGGGAATGACTTAATCTAAAATTAACCACAGCGTTCTGTCATGTTAGAATCTTAAGTCTGAAGTATGGACGAAAGGATTTGTGGATTACCATCATTTTTCATTCTTCCTATTTGAAGGAGGCTGTCAAAATCAATGAATTACAAATACGACTATTCAAATGCGGTATCTTTCTTGAAATCACAGTGTTAGAGTAAAGATAAGATAAGCATTCACTTTTTAGGAAATTTAGGAATGTTGGTTACAAATTTACAATTCAATTTCCACTTGAATGTGGAATGTTCACACGCATGCATAAAAAGCAATGAAGTGAATAAGCAATAAAATACGAATTGATATGTGGCTGTCATTAAGCGTTATTCACTAGAAATGACACAAATGAGATAAATGCATTCTTCTTTCTTTGAGTGCGGCAAAGTGGAACAAGGAACTGTACTGAATTTCTGAAGACTTGTGGCATCAGATCTCGTAGATAGTGACCATCTTCATTTGCTGCCTTCAAAAAGAGACGTTTGTTGAGTTCATGTCGTCGAATGGTAATCTTGTCGCTTGAGCAGTGACAAGTCTTCACACTATCATGATAAATAATGCGATGGGTACGATTGTCGATTCTTGATAATTGGTGTTGACAAAAGATGATTTAAACCAACAAAACATGGACAAGCATATTCCAAAATGGACTTGATGTATGCAATGTACAGAAATGAAGCTCATTTTTGGTAACATAAAATTTTAATCTCCGTAGACAATAAAAACGTTGATTTGCTTTCTTAGTGAAACATTCGATATGAACGTTCCAAGTTAGGTCTTTCGTAATAGCTACACCAAGAAGAGCAGATTGATCCACCACATTCAACTTAAACAAAGTCAAATTTAAATCAAAATGTTGTCGTTGATTTACACAAGTTGAAATATTTGACTTCGACGAGTTGGCAACCAGCTCATTGTCATCAAGCCAAGATCGCACGTATCCATCTCTATATTTAAGTAATTCGCTACAATTTCACTATCTGTGGTGGTAATAGGCAAAACGATTGTTATATCATCAGCGTACTTTACCATGCAGAAGTCATTACAACACAAAGCGAAGACAAAAATTGAAAAAAGAAAGAGTACTAATAAAGTACCTTGACATGCACCGGACAACAGTGGATGAGGATCAGATGAGTATTCTTTTAACTTAACAACCTCAGTTCCTTCACAAAGATAACTCTGAGTCCATGCCATAAACCCCTTGGGAAATGGAAAGTTTTCAACTTGCACAACAAAATGCTGTGACTCAAACAATCGAATGCCCTTTGAAGATCGAAAGTCAGAAGGAGCGAGCCAAAACCATCAACTGAATCATAATTACTCGTGAGAACTTCAAGCACGGTTATGAGCGCGGTGGTTGTTAATGCAGATCTTCTAAAGCTATGTTACTTTCTTCCGCAATGAAATTCAAACTTGCCTCTCATTTCTCGCAGTATCACCTTTCCAAGTATTTTTGAAAGTACGGATGTTAGAGTACGGACGAAGCTTCGATAGACACACATGTACAGGCTTTGACTTCGGCACAGGGATGACTACTGACCTCTTCCATTCATCGGGGAAAAATAATATCATCTCCTTATGTAATCGTGATAAGTAGAGATATACTTCATCCTCGTCAACTTGCATGCTTCAATCTTTAGAGTCTTCACTCGACACCTTTTCTGGTCTCGTATTACGACTTTGTATATCCGAAAATGCTTCATAATTCCATCAATTGTTTCGTTTAAACCTCCATTTTTTGTAATGAAAGAATTTAGAGTGTCTTTATTTTTGTCGCGACGACCCGTAAATTCCAAATACCACCAAGAGTCTTCTGGTTGTCTTTTAGCCCACATTGCCTTACTTTTAGCTATCTCATGCTTTACTTTCATCTTTAGGGCACTATATCTTCGCCAGTCCCGCTCACGATAAGCAAACCATCTCTGATTTATAAGAGACTTTGTCAATGGCATAAACCCAGTCTTTGTATTTTGAGATCATGACGACTGTTTCCTGAGGGACAGAAGATGTGACGCAAACTAGCACGGCATCATCCAAAAAAGGATCAACTTGGCGTTGACGCATTTTTCCTGTTAAACGGAGGACTAGTTATGGTCCCCAGAGAGTAACATAAACGATCTACATTAGATTTGCGAAAGTCGTTAACGGCACAATAGTGGGAGCTATTATCCGACTTAAACACACAACGGGAAAAATCGTCAGCATAGAGTGATCAGCATTACCAACAGGTGAGTCCATCGATTCATTCTCACATAAGTGAGTTGTGAATGAATTGTTGATGATGAATTTTAGAGTTTTTTTGCAGTGAATGTTTGAATGCGAATGCCATTACGGGATTGGATGAGAATGTATGTATTCATATCCAAGTACGTATGTACTATCTTCCCCAACACGCTGTCTAGAATCCCCAATAATGAATCAGTCATCACAAAACATCAAGTACAAGTAGACGAGTGTGTTTTCTACACACATGCAAACTTGAGGTGCATCGTTGCCAGCAGCCTGATCTGACTTCGTCTGCTAGATGCATTTCATCATTTCATTGCTCGTCTGCGCATTGCTCGATTTCCTACATCTTCTAATCGGCTGCTATCCTGTCACACCGTTTATAGGTTAATTCACTGTATTCGCGTAAAGCTGGAGTCGACAAACTGACTTCGAGTGGCAGAATAGAACAGAAATCCATATATTTCACGATATATACTGCGAATCACAAATAGCAGAAAGTCACAGAATGTTGGCTTGCATGTAATCATAAGAAGTTAAAGTAAAATCTCTTTAGACATGTGCATGTGTGCATCAAAGCTGACACTGTGCAAATGTACAACTGTAAAGCATATTACACGAGCTATAAATCAAAATAAGGAATATATACATGTACACAAGAAGTGAGTTCAAGCGACGGGTAGATGCACAAAACGGTAACATGACACGATCCGTTCGCACAGACAGGTGGACGATACCGATGTAGCGGATGAGAGTAGAATAGACAGTTTTCAAAAAGATTATTCGCAGCATTCAGTCTTCTCACTGCAAGGTTTTCGACACAATCGCACTTGCTTGACACATACCACAACTAATTCTATGTGCCTGACTCTGTAATTTCTCATATCTTCAGAGAGATAATGATAGCTGGGATGCCAACAAAAAAAGGTGAACAATGCTATAAAGCGAGAAAAGCAGATCTTTGCATACAGTAATCAATTTTTCTTTTTTTAAATATTAGTGATAAGAAACAATAGTAAAAGGGCTCTCTTTCACTTTGCAATGATTAACTATTTCTACGGTTGCGCCCGCGAGAAGCTAACATCTAATCCATCGACTCGTAGACTAGGTAGAGCAGTCGACTTCTGGTACAAGGAATGTGACCATGCTCATTATCACATTCCGAGTGGAAGCGAGATGAATTAATTGTAAAGTGCCATCTGATCATGAATGCGTCGAGATAAAGTCAGATCAAGCTGTTGACATCTCTACACTTCAAGTTATCTTTTGGAAATTGGACTCAAGCTCATGTACAGTATCGTTTTTAATCCAACCAGCAATCTGTTGCAATTTGTTTACATCAACCACCAGAATAATGCTAATTTGAGTGATCTTCAGGGAATCCCAGACATTTAAAACAGTCAATGATTTCATTTTGAGGGAAATGCAATTTCTTAAAGTAGATGACACACGTGCTAATTACACACTTCTTAATGAACCTTGTGGTAATGCAAGTTGATCACGCTATCAGTAATGAACAGTGAAGGTACTGCACTACAGGACTGAATTGAACCGAAGCAAAATCTTTTTGTTGACGCAAATGTCCATGAGATGTGCAACGTTAATGTTTTGAGTATCTGACAAATACAGGGTTGGCCGGTAAAAACCACGCTGGTTTTTACCACCTGGTAAAAACCGGTAAAAACCTGGTAAAAACCACCAGCTTTTGTCACCATTTTTCGGCTAAAACTATTTTTCCAGCATTACTACTTAAGCTTATTGGGTACATGCAATATAAGGGATCATCGTTACTCCTTACTTTATTGATTAACGTTGGTGGCAATAAGTTCACTTTACTTTTTCATCATTCGATAAACATTTAGGCCTGTTTTGAAATGGCTCTGGGGCCGAATCCTCCACTTTTGCAGTACCCGAAGAAATTTTCAACAACATAATTTATATTTCTCCCAATTTTTCACAATTCAAACCTATCGATATCACATGTCAATCAAGAATATGTTCCAAGTATAGGTGTAAGAATATGAATTATTATAAAAAGTATTGTTATAAAGATGTTGTGCATTATTCTTCTAAGTGTGCACGCATTTTGTTGCTTTATGAATTTCATTCATTGTAAGATGCAACAGACGTTCATGCTGGAAGCAAATCACTTGGCTCTATATAAAAGATCGAAAACAGGCATTCCATGAAGTTAGAAGGGTAGCAAAATGTAGAAATCTGGCCTCGGATTTCATGCTGATCTCATACATGTAGAATAGCTTGTCTTCTAGATCTATGGCAAATGTCCCATAGCCATTGTGATTACACGAATATTACTATGAAATTTATCCTGCACTCCCCGAATGACTAGATTAAAAAATTTGCCCTGATGCCCAGATGGACTACTCATAGATTAAAAATGTTGCCTTTCAACATCTTTCATTTCATGGTAATTTACCCTCACATATTTAGAGGATCAGGTGATGTTAAATGAATTTAATACCGAAAGTAAAATTTTGATTTGAGCTCAAAATAAGGAAATTTCAAGAACTTTAAACAAACTTGAATATCACAATAATTTCACAATTGTTTGTCGCTCTCAGATTCTATTAACAAGATCAATGTTGCAGCTTGCTGGAAATATTCTTTTGGTGAGATTGTAATTGAAGCTGTTCAGACATACACTGTACCTCACTTTATCAAGATTGCTGCTGAGAACTATGTTAGTTGTTCTTTATGTTTATTTGTTCTTCCAAATGATGATTTTGTGCTCCACTCACAAGCATTAGTACATTTGTTATATTTCCAAAAAATGGAAATGCATTCTAAGTGACTGTTGCACATTGCTTGATTTGGGAGGTGAGATTTTCCGGTGCAGACGCTCTTTGATAGAGTGTTCTCTCTGCGTTTATGAGACCTGGGTTCAAATCTAGATCTGATGAAACCTAAGCTGCTATTAAAATAGGCTCTGCATTCTTGCTGAACACTCAACACAGAAGAATGACAGTGGGATTATTCAAGCTCGTCCACATGAAGAAAGTGGTTTGATTAATTCGGTTCTATGCATAAACCAGTTTTACTCATATATTTATTTTCATCTTTTTCATTCATTTCATGATAATTCTGCGAGTATCTAACAACTTGTGTTACATAAACCAAAGAACTAAAATGGTGCTGAAGTCTTCATTTGCTCTTAAATCACAAGAAAAGGGCAAAGCAATCGTAAACATTAGACAACATCGTATGCCGCTCGTTATAAAAACATATCATGTGGTTCCATCACAGAGTGAATGTCATGTTTTGGAAGATAAGAGTTGCAAACTGCAAACCCGCATGCACCGTAATACTTAAACCCCAACTTGCTGTCGATCATTTCGTGAAGAAATAGACTGATTTTTCGGAATTTAAGTTTTAGCCGGGTTTTGCCGGGTTTTTACCACTCAGTGGCAAAAACCAGTTTTACCCGGCAAAGAGCCAACCCTGAGTATATCGATGAATTCCTTTGCATATAACACACTATTGAAACAGTATTGAACTTCAATGCTCGATAGTGTGTTTCAGTAGTGAAAGTAGCGGCATCCAATAGAAAGTGTTGCTTAAAAGTTAATTAGAAGTCAATTTCGATTCAACAGTTTCAATAGCATCAGATCACTTTTGAATAATCCTGAAAATCAGCATATTGGATTCCTCGAGTTCAAATGATAATGATGATTTTGTTGTAACAGGAACGCGACAACAGAGGCGCTTGAAGTCGTGCATCACCTTCGATTTTTGTGGCATCGATAGTAGGTGACAAGTGCCACAATACTGCAATGATGCAATGATTGAAAAATTGTCACTGAATTTACACCATATTTACGACATCAAGCTGTACGAATGCATACAGGATGCGGCATAAAAACGTGACTACATCTTAAAGTAGCATACATTTCTAATTATCATACAGAAATTAACATACAAGGTCTATCTTGAATCATCAGTGGCCCAGAAATACAACATGATGTAATCGACATTTTAAAGTCTTATTATTACTTGCAAAAGAAAAATGTCACAAAAATTAACAAACAAGGTCTATCTTGAATCATCAGTGGCCCAGAAATACAACATGATGTAATCGACATTTTAAAGTCCTATTATCACTTGCAAAAGAAAAATGACAATTAAACTACATTAAATGTATTCATGATCAATCATTGAGCTTTTCATCGCGGGATCTCTTTGTCTCTTTAGGAATTTTATAAGGGATCCATTGCGCATGCAAATGATGTAGACATTTTACGCAACATTAAAATTGACTCTTTTTCTCTCCACTGAGTTGTGAGATAATTCAGCGAGAACATTTTACGGCTCGAATGTAATTACTTCTCATTCGAAATTCGATTTTGCAGATAGTTCATGGATAATAACAATATGCAAGTTATAGTTTTCTAATGAAAGCCACACGATGCTCTGGGCGTTGATTTTTATATGAAAAATATCAACGTAATTTTTGATATTTGATTCAACACATCGATCCACAAATATTCTAGAAGCGCTTCTATATCACTCTTGCGGGCCACAAAAAATCTTTCATGTGCCGTAGGTTGTGCACCCTTGAATTACTGAATGACACTGTAAATATATGAGAAGATTATGACTCAACAAGAAAGCGAATCTCATTCAAAGTAGAATCGCCAACTAGCAGTTGCAATATTGAAACTTCGTTCAGTGGTATTGAATTTCAACAGTCCATTTCAATAGTCTCTTCTTGAAACACTTGAATTGATAACTATTGACTATTGAATTTTCAAAACCAAAGAACCGCTATTGAATTATTGGATTTTATGCAACAGGCCGCAAGGTGTTCGTGAGGAGTCTGGACATGTGAAAGGAATTCCTTTATCTATACTTAGATCTGTTTCACGAGAATGTGCGTGATTGGATGATGAGGGGTAATCCAATGTGACGACATTGTGGAATTAACTTTGTGTCGAAGGATGAATTCTGTGAATTCTTGAGGTAATGCGAATCTTACAAGGACTGTGGAAGAGACTGTATCAATCAATGATTGTTTCATCAACATCGTCTGAAGAACAAATTTACCACCAGAGATATTTTCCGATCTGCGGGAATCCCAGTCGACGTAAACAGCTGATGATCTCATTATGTGGCGGGAACGACTTAATCTAAAATTAATCGAAGCATTCTGTCATGTCTAAATCTAAAGTCTGAAGTCTGAACGTCAGGATTAACAGATTACCATCAACTTTTATTCTTCTAATGTTGAAATGACTATCAAAATAAATGAAATTTGTATTATGTGAAAAATGCGACTATTCAAATAACTTGTTTCACTTTGTTACAGTTTTAAAATACTTTCAATAATGCATCGTTGATCATGGTATTTAAGCTAAGGCGTTTGTGTTGTAGCACACAGGGTTTTCAATCTATCTCTATAAAATTTCTATGCGGCCAACTCCGGAGTCCATCTTTCATTTGACGGAAGGCTGCAAGAATTCGGAGGTCCTTAGCGCGGAAATGGAGTTTTGCGGATCGAAAAGAAATCTAGATTAACCCTCTTCATTACAAGAATTTGGTCTAGCGGGCTCTCAGCATTTTCTATTGACTTGGTTTGATGTGCCCCTCGCCCATATGAGTATGAAAGTTAGACACTGTTTGATATGGCATATTGCAACTCGTCACTCGCAGACTTGTTTGAAATTTTGAATTTTAAACTTAATTTAACTATTCTTTAGAATGAAATATTATCATAATAGATGGACAGGCTATTCTGCAAATTCAAGCTTAACCCTATTTGCCTCAGGAGGCCCCTCGGCTTTTTAATCTCACGCCGGAACGCCGGAGATGCCATTTATAGTGCCAAGATCAATTTGAAATGAAAAACTGATGCCACAATCGGATAGAGCATAACCAATAATGTACCGAAATAGTTATATTTTGTTATGTAATGCACAAAAGTGAATGGTCTTAATCTTAAGTGGGGGCATAATGCTAACTGATTTCGGTTCACTGATTTTCTTGCAAACACAGTTTTTGTCATTTACTTTATTAATTGCTCTCAATGTGGGACCAGAGGATATTAATCAAATCGTTTGAAAATTTAGTATGTTGCTTGTTTATCACACCCAAGCAAATGAAATTTGCGTTTTTGAAAATAACGATTTGTTGGGTCACCCGAACAGAATCAAACTCGCTGTGGCAACTCAGAACTTCGACAAAGATTAGTTATTTTTCATGGCATCCAAAATCATCCGTCGACAACGATGTAGACCCTAAGCATTTAGAAATTTTAAAAAAGTTTTTTTCTCCATCCCAATGTGGCAAAAAAAGTTAATCGCAGTGCTTGAATTTATGAAACCTTTGTTGATGCAAGCAGAAATTTGAAAGATTGCTGTCGAGTAGGTCTACATCTCGCCATCAAGACGACTTTGTCGTAATAAATTATCCTCACTTGGGAAATTTGCTTCCGAATACAAACGAGTGACCTCATGACCGAAGGAAGTGATAATAAAGATTAGTCCACTGAATATTTAGAAGTCAAAATCGATGTTATTCTATTTGAGCACGTCAATGCATCATAAAGTGGACTGTTTTCCTTTCCCTGTAGTGCTGTAAACATTTCCGAGCGTCTCCGTAGCACAGTGGTTAAGTGCTTGGCCTAGCGATCCCTTGGTCGAGAGGTCGACCCCCGAAAGTTTTATTGGAAATCGGCAAGAAGGGTAGATGGAGGTATCAGGTGATTGCCATGAGCTGACTTTACGCGTGACAGCTCGTGCAAAGCATGGTCCTCTCAGATACCAGTGCTTGTTTGATAACTTCAGTGAAAATGATTGTCGACGATCAATGATATTCAACATGCTGCAATGTCACGATGTCGAACAGCCGTATCATGTAGGATTAGAAAGGATCTTTTGCAAAGTGACATGATAGTGGAATTCAAAAAATCACCTGAGTTCAAAATACTTGGGAGGCATTTTTTTGAAAAATAAGGAGTGTGATCATGTTTTCAGGTTAGAGACTCGCCACAACTTTTTTGACCGATCTATTTAAAACACGATTTATTTGCGCGAGATCTTTCGGCTTACGAATTCAATATTTTCCATACTTGATTTCAGGTCTACATTTGATTTGAAATATCTATAAGTTAGTTTATGAAATGTTCATAACTTGAATATGCCCACCAAGTTCTTCATTTTTCGCATGATCATTGACTGAAAACGCTACTTTAGCGATTATCAGGTAAATTCAACATTTTTGATACTTTTCCAGTTATGCGTAAAGCTAATTTCTGGTAATTCTGCGATTGACGCAGTTAACTTAGAATAAGTACCCATAGTTATTGTAGAGATAGTTTATAAAGAAGTCGACTTTCCAATCTTTTCAAAATATAGCTCAGCAATCACTATGGAACACCGAAAAGTGAAATAAATAAATTTGATAAATTCTATACATTATTACGCATATAAATTATAATTTGAAAACTGTCGTTTTAACACCATGATACTTACTACTTCATCAAAATACTTTGTATATACATAATGTAAACGGTTGAAAAGATTGATATTTGAACATCTGCTTTGTACTCTTCCAAGTAACTACCTGCACCTTCTCTCACACGTCTGTTGCTTTACTTATGCATGAATAGTGTTTCATATAATATGTGCATTTAATAGACGTTTAAAATCCTACATTTTAGATAAATATTAGTGAGACCTCATTAACTGAGGCGTCACTCGCCTCTTGGTGAGGCCTAGAGAGAAAGTGAAGGATTGTCAGTTGTTGTATTTGAACCAATCGCCATCAGCTTGTCTCTTGACTTATCACGAAAGAGATATGTTCAGTGCCAGGCTTGCCGTGGGAGCAGGATTTCCCATGGGAATAGCTATTTCAGTTATGGGAATTCCCATAAAAATGGAACAAACTCCAATGAAGATTATTATTGCTATCTGTTGCACGATTTAACGCTTACAAGTAATAATATTATGTTTTTAAATGATACTAAATTTCGTCATCTTGATTAGGAATTAGATTGTGTGATATGACGTAAAATAATGACAACATGACGCAATGACATGTAAGATAAAATGGAAACATGTCTGGATGAAATTTCTGCATTTGATCCTCGCGCATATGCATGTAGTCTATTTTCAAACACGGATAAAGGTGCTTAAGACTACTTTATTGACCAGTTTCCATGCAGGTTGACTATACACCGGTATCGTATGAGCAATATGCTGGAATATGCACTAGAACTGCACATGTACCAATACACCAGCATAGACTAAATACTTAATAAGCACTTAATAGCGCTATAATTTCTACAAGTAGGCATTCATTCGTATCGGTTAGTAGGAATATTTCACGCAGGGGCGTATTTGTAGTAGGCCTATCATGTTTACATTAGGCTGGCTTTATGCATCGAAAATGTTTTAAACGCTTTCAGACCTGACTATAGTTGAGAACAGGCACCTGAAAAATGCATATTATGACTTCTAATAAGAAAGAGTAACTTTAGTTCTCGAAATGAAAGTGACTGCAGTTATAGAATTGTCTAATAACATACATGCTGCCCAAGTTGTAAGTTCCATGGAGGTATTAAGACTTGATTTAGACCGATCATGCATGTACACGCTAGACTTGCATAGTTCAGTTGGATAGGCTTATCAAAGAGATATTTGACTTATGGGAATAATTATGGGCTTTCATGGGACCCACCATTAATAAAAAGATTCTAATTCATAATAAAATATAACTCTTTGAGAAATCTCGACATCTACCACCAAACTTCATGGAATTCATGGATCCAGTTTGGAAGTAGAATGCAGGCTATGCAAACCAAGAAAACACTTTGATCACCATGATTTGCTATTTAGAAAACTGCACAATATCTCTTGGATATCGCCGGATTCTTTGTAGCATATACTCCTCTAGTAGTCAATAGCCACGAATCTTTCAGGTGCTGAAAATCAACAATTCTGCAAGATCGTGCCACGAGTTGATCCTGGTAGAGATTTCAATCAATAGCTCTACTTGTAGATGATAACTATCACCACTTATTCATATGAGATGTTTAAAATAAAAGGCTTATCCTTTCTCAACAAATAGTGAATTGGAAACTACTCTCTTTATTTCGTTAGAATCTTGAATGGTATATGCCATGAAATGAATTCATCGAAAATGCACATCATTTGTAATTACTTTTAAATTATGTTTAACATCTAAATATGCACACATACATGCAGCCTATCACCAAAGGGATTGTTCTACATCCACACATAACATTCATTTGTACAATAGGTATATTATCGACCTTTGTCAACTACACTTCCAATCTGTGGGTGACCGCACAGAAACAATGTTAGTCTAACAGATCACTAACAGTATCACTCACCCATCAAAATTTGCATTGTCACAAACAACTCACTATCTAACACTGTTTCTCTGCGGTTGCCTCTGCATGTAATCAATGACCAACTAAACAAATTCTCTAAATGGGAAGTCAACAGATTACAAATTAGGAAAAGGCATCTCCTGACCTTCATTAGTCCATCAAGATTCTGATCATTCAACTTTGGAATAATGCAATGATATCTTTTTTAATAAAAGAATTCTACTGAATCTACAATGCGTTCATTACAGCTGCGTGTTGAATCAGAAGTATTAGCTCAAGCTTGATGGCATTAGAAAGGTTTGTTAATAATATTATATGTATTTGGTGATATACACATCGCATTAATTACATATTCAATTAAGTGCATTATCAAATCCTTGAGTGAGTCTTTTCTCTTTATTATATGATAAATTAATTTAGGAATTATATTTCAAATTAATTATATTTATTATATTACTCAATATTTGTTTACTATTTAATCCTAATTCTGCAGTGCAGAAAATTAATTATAAACTGTTTTCATATTATAAGCAATACCTGAATTTTCAGATCCACCGTCTGAGATGCTGGATTTCACTGTAAAAAGTCATTGATCATTAAATAGAACTTCGTGGGAGTACCATCGGCTAAATATAGCTGTTTAAAGCAACTGATTGCTAATTGGTCGAATTTCAGATTTATTTTGGTTTATTTTTACCCGCAAGGGTTTCCTGAGATTCTAGCATATAAGTCGGAGTAATTTTGATACGTTTTAGTCTGAATTCTGCTACCATATTCTGTCTCTGCATTTTGCTCGAACGTTGGTGCTTTAAAAACGAAGTTCTGCAAATTTTACCATGTCTACAACATTAAGCCATCCCAAAACAGCTGTAAAATTTGCTTGGCCCAAGCTCAAAATTACCGACAATTTGACTTACGAGGAGTTCATTGCGATACACTTGTACATCGCAAGAAAAAGACCGATTTCCAAAGTTGAAGAGTATTATTCAAATCTGGTTGCGACCGACGAAATAAGGATGGTTGTTGAATTAGCAAACATCATTATCAGCTTGTGGAAGAAGCATGCTGAGGTAATGTCAGAGATTTCTTGAATTTTTGCTTGGTGGAATATGCATGAAAATTCTGGTATGTAGGTCATAGAAGGCTGTAAGGCACCCACTTCCCCTGCGTAACTGTCCTATTTCTTATGACTTGGAAAGGCTGTCATGTGTAAGGCATCTTACCCAGAAATTGCGACATTTCGCTTTGTTTAAGTTAACGAGAGGATGGACGATATCGGTCCGTTGATGGTCATTTCAGCCGCACATTTGGGCATCAATTTAGGTCAGTGTTCCAAGATCTTAAGGAGAATGAAATGACTGAACATGCACCAGTTATAGATTCTGGCTGTACGGCAGTATATTGTAAGTTTTTAACAAAATGATTTTATGTCAAAAGAGAAATGGAAAAAACACGAATCTTTGCATAGTACACTGACAAGCTGCCGGTGACTTCCCATTGTCAACCTGTAGAAGTCGCCATCGTTTAGGTACCGATGTCATTACAACGCATGACCACGACATATTTTATTGCTCATGTCCGATCTAGCTCTTTATTTTATTACGTACATGTAGCGTCGGATTTCTGCGAGTATGTGTCTTGCATACATGCTACATATCAATTTGGAAATCACATTTTCGCGTAAAGCTTCAGTAAAACATCAATATCTATATTGTCCAACAATTATTATCGGGGTCATTACTTTGAGTGCACATATTTTATCAAAATTTGCAATGTACATATCACCATCAATTTGACTCGCTCCTCACATAATTTAAAAAAAACATCTTTTGTTTCAGGCTCACTACAACGAGAAATTGGAATCACTTCGGTAAGTGTATACACGCTTTGAACTTTTCAGAACATCTAATTCTTCTGAATATTTATCATTATCCACTACCAAATCAAAAGATTTTCGCAACTTTGTGATTGATCCAAATATCTCAACTACTTATAGAATTGGCTGTAGGTTAAAATGACATAATTTACACTAAAAATGTCAAAAATAATCGTATCAGACCAATTTTACAGAAAATTCTTGGCAATTCACTGCTAATTAATTTGCTTTTTTAACTAGTTTTATATCCTTGACATGTTTAACTATGGAATACATGCCAGTACGGTGTGACAAAAGGATATTTTCCTTCTTTTCAGAGCTGCAGGATTTGTCATTCAGTGAATAAGGAATCTTGCCTAATAATGAATCTCAATGAATTGGACTGCCTTTTGATTTACGCATGCATTTAAGATCAAAGACTCTTTGAAACAGAAAGTCTTAATTGTCAACTTGATTTGTCCTCTATGATATCTGTTCAATAACTTTTCCAAGTCGGAATTAATCTTGTTTTCAAAGGAGAAGGAGAAATGGAAATATAGTGAACATGAAGGATTCAATTTCGTGATTGAATTTCCTCCAATCTCTCGATGCAGTTCCATCGACATTTCTGTCGTTATGATTGTCTCGTGTATCTCTATCAGATTATAAACAGCCGGCAACTGTTAATGAGCGGCCAATCAGCTGCTAGTCACGTGATAAAAGTATCAGCTGGATATCTATAATTAGGTGATATTGACTTCACGGATTCCCTGGTACTAAAATAGCAAAGACAGTTTCTGCATTTAGTCAACTGATGATAAAGTTGCTTACCTCGTGCGATAAGAAAACATATTCGCGAGTTGAAATGAAATTAATCAAAGTCTTTCGTTCTACGGAATGACAATAAGTGTGGCGATAAACTATGCGGAAATTTATATTGTTTACCTGAAAAACTTTTGGCAATTCAACAAATGCATCCACTTACTTCTCATGCGATGATGAAACCCCTCCCAATACTCATTTACAACAGAAAATAATTTCAAGCAAATGAATAATTAATTGGAGTAGTTCTAGTGAGAACTGATAACGTTGTCCAATCCGCAAGTTTGCAAATGCAATAAGCACATTATGGTAGATATTAGACTAACCTGGTCTTAAAAGAGCTCAATGTCGCAGTCTCGTGGCAACGAATTAGAATCATTAATGTTGACCGAATAAGTGGTAAAATTGGAATACAAAAGAGACCGATACATTTGACTCCCGACCTGGTGCGCCTCTGAGAATCGAACCAAAGTCCGCTGTAGGGATGATTTCTAGCCTTTTTCATAGAAATCATTTTCAAGTTCCATCTCAGCTCATCTCCATCTTAGACTTTGACTCGATTCATTTTGTCAACCGATTTCGGTCAGGGAAAACTTCGATGACCAATTAGCCCAATGATGATTTGATGAACGTAAGATTGCAGAGCGTCAGTTCGCCTGGACATGTCCGCGGACTTCAGCACTTTAACACTGAAATTTTCTTTGCAGCCTTAGACTCTGCGTTTCGTCCTACAAGGATTCATCAACACCGCTCGGAAAGCCTGAACTAGCTTCTGACATCCACAATGTTTGAACAAACTTATCAGCTTGTTCAACCATTTTGAATGTCATGAGTCATGGGCTAGTTTGGGCCATTGCTAGTCGCAGTGACGAGCCCTTGTAGGACGAAGCGAAGCGTCTACGGCTTACAAGGTAATTCTTGCTTAAGTTATTTAAGTCTGAGTAGTTGTTTCTACTCTATGCCCAGGCGAGCTGACAGTTTGCAATCAATTAACGATGTGAAAAGTCATTTACTTTAGAAATTACGATTTTGATTCTACAAAATGCTTGGTCATAAAAAGCTATTTTCTCCTTCATTACAATTCGAAACCATTTCTTAAAATCCAATGATTTTCTCATGAACTTTGGCATCCGAAGAATGATTTTCCTATTCTTGATATAATTTCAAACGCTCATACCGTTTAGATTAATAAATTAATTGGAGAACAAATTGTACTTTGTAAATTTTACATTTTTGTGTTTTTGCTGTTTTTGCGGTTGGTGAAGCTTGTAAATAGATATTTTGCAACTTCTTGATATTGTGTATCTTTTGAGCGGTATTTGATGTCAGGGACCATATCGCTTGCTAATTTCATCATTCATTTTCGATCTTCATTTTGATGTAGATGTCATTTGCCATGCATCTTGCACTTTACTATGTATAATGCATGTGTTTGAGTTGCTGTGTAACTTCTTAAATGCATCAATAAAATGATCATCATTATCAGTGTTATTTTCAGTCTCACATTAATTGAAAAATGTAGCATAACGGGTTCGTATTCGGAAAAATGTTCTTGTTTGACAGAAAATCTAAAAAGAATAAAAATGATTAAGTCAATAAAAGACATCAACGCCCTAGCAGTCAAGGTTAAAGGTTACTAAACATACATGCAGTTTCTACAATAGTGTGCAGTTGTACACAAATCATTTCAAAACGTTTTCTAAGACGGCTTTATGACCGTAAATGACTGGTGATGTCTTTTTCAATTTTATTAAGAATGCTTTTCTTATCATTGAGCAGAAATTCGGGAGAGTTTAACGCTTTATTTGCTGTCTTTTGCTAAGCGGCATATTTCAACTTTCTTTATAACCAAGGAAATGCTAAGAATATGCAAACATTGGGATGCGGAAATCCTCACTCCTCTACTGCCATTAACATGTAACCTTGACAAGAATGAGCTTGTGTATTACAATGGACAATGTAATCAATGAAAAGTAATCATAAAAATACTCAAACTGATTTTTTTGTTTTTAGAGTGGAGTTTAGTTTTAGAAGTAGAGAAGTGTTCATATCAACCTTGCAGAATTATGTTGTCGCACTAGGTGAAGGCGATGAAGTTAGTATCAATTCCAGCGTTAATTATATGAATTTTCATACCATTTGTTCGCATCTCAATATTCACGCAGAAGTATCCTCTACGACCAGAAGTATTTTTTATCAATACCCTGAATTCTAAAAATCATGGGAAAAGGACAAAATGTCACTACAACATAAAGAGTTAATGCTGGCTGCAAAAATAGACTATCTGAATAGATTTGCTCGCCTATATAGATGACCCAACATTGTCAAAAGAATCACTCCCAAATTTGCTCCGATAATTTTCAATCCCTACTTTCCTTCAACTGTACAGAATTTGCATCTGCGGAACGAAATCAACCGAAAGTTGAAGATAGCTGCTAACATCAGATACCCTCAAAGCCAATTCACTTGGCCGCACAGACAACTCGGCATTGTCAGATGGGTCAATCCCGAATTTGTTCATGCACTATGAATTACTTGAAGGCTCTGCTACTACTTAATGAAAATTTATGTGTCAAAAATGTCATATTATATCATCCATAAAGTTAATGCTAGCTAAGCAAATTGGTTTTCAGGTTCCATAAAGTTATCTGTTAATTTAGCATAATTTGTTTGATTTGCATACCGATTACAAAATTAAATTCATTATCCAGATTCCTCAAGATAATATGAATATCTTGATAGCATAATTCTTATCGAAACTAGTAAAACTTTACTTGATTATTAACAAAACTATTTGGCCAAAGAAGTGAAAATTTTTCAATAATAAACTAATTCGAATTTTAAAATGTCGTTTATGGCATGAAGTTCTACGATTATAAAAGAGCAGAAACCACAATTGCAACCGTCATGCCTGAACTGTAATGCACTCTTATTCTGCGATGGCTCCGCTGTTTAGTTTAGGACATCTCGAATTGGAAATGAGGGATGAGAATAAGTTGCAGACCCAAACGGGGCGAGGACTTAGATTTCCATAACAATAGTTGTTGAAGTCAGTATTTTCCAGATGTCTGCAAGCAGAATGATTACTTTTGAATTGAGTGTTCTGTGATGCGAATTTGATGATGTGATGTGATGGATCCGTTGAAAAACGTGCTTCGAATTGTAATATGATAGAATCCCCAAACTGAATTGTGTTGAAAAAAAATTAAAAAGAGAAAGTCAAAGTGGCTTAGTGGCTAATCGACAAAATCAAAGTGACTTTGACTTCATTCTTTTGAAATCTATTTCATTACTTATCTTCTAATTCAATGTTGTGCCTTTATTATATAATATGATGTGTTCATAGGCCAGCTCAAGTGGGTAAGAAGCGGGGCCCACCTTTCGCCATGATAGTCAGCAACTTTTCTGCAAGAATTTCTTGAGAAACACTGATAAATGCTTTGCATATAGTTCTTCACTAATGTCATCTAATTAGCCAAAAATATCCTTCACTTCACGGGTCATGCTGCGAAGCCAAGAGGCCACGAAGCAGAACTGTACATAATATGGTCCTTTCCAATTAAATCTTAAAATGCCGCACTCGTACAAAGCGGCGAAGCCCAAAAAATACACCATGTTCAAGTGGAATCCTTCTATATACTTCTCTCTGCATTTAGACACTGGACTTACCGCACATAAGATAGCTGACCGCTAATTAGCCTACGTGTAAAAAGATTACATGGAAAATTTTGAGAATTGTAGAAACTGTTTAACTTAAGAAACATCTGTCCTAATCTCATTTGTAATCGCAACTTTGTTAATGAATACAATATACGTCATGAGTCCTTTATATACTTCAACATCATTTCTGCTCATTTATAGGTCATCCTCATATGACTTTATCTGATAGACCTTTGAATGGTGCATGACTATGAATATTTACTTTTTAGTGAGTTACAATTATCAGTACTTGCTGAGGCCGAAGCAGATAAGCCATGTTCAAGTAGAATCCCTGTATCGTATCCCCTGTCGCATTTATCCATGGTATACATGTACAGTGCCGCACAGCGTCGGTCTTGTGCTGTGCGAAGCCTTCTCCCAATAAAAATTCATGACTGTAATTTTCAGTCACCGAAATTTAGCGGAAGATTACTAAGGATGCATAACTTGCCTAGCATTGAAAATCAGACATCAAAAGAATTGCCGCTCCACGTCTCATTATGTTGTGATAATGTTTGAGCGTCTTTTTTGGAATAATTGATCTTTATAATCATGAAGTACGTGTATATACTACAATAGGCCTAATATATAAAAGAGGAAAAGTTAACTAAATGTAGGATGTTCAATGTCTTGAAGTTCAAAACTAAATTTCTCGAGCATTCTTTGCGACAAAATCATTGTTAGTACTTGTAGATTAACTTGCTTGATTGACAAATGAAATGAGAGCGAGGATATTGAGTTTTCTGATGTGCATATGACGTGATGTGTTTAGTCTGCCGAAACCCCATTTACTAGGCTCTACATTCGTAAGCAGAAGAAGGGATAAAAATGCTCAAAGCAGAAGACAAATTCAGATGCAACTTTATTAATTATGAATATTCAAAAAATTTGTATTTAAATTTACATGTAAAGTGATCGAAATTATGACAGATCTGTAAGAGGAAAAGTCGCCATTTTTAGCTGTATGTTGGAGCCAATGCACATCTGCTTCGGGAACGCAGATGTCTACTATTGCGCGAGGCTCGCTCCAACCGTGGAGGTGTTCGGGGAAGGTAAGACAGGCCCTGGTAGCACAAAGAATAACTGAACTATAAATAGTCCATCATAACAGAACAAATTCATCCCCGGAAAATTGGAAAATTGATTTGAATACCAAAAAGCTTCGAAGAAAATTAATTTTACGCCCATTTCCATAGAGCAGTTTCATTTTTAAACACTTGATTATAGAAATGGCGATTAGTGCAGTGTTTGCACTCTAAGAAATGCATACACTCCTCAATTATGCATGGAAGGATTTTCTATTCCCGTGATCTGGGTCGATTAAATAAACATGCAGTGTTTGAGTGGTTTTGAGTGGTTTGACGGATTATTTGGCAGAATTAATGCTCCAAATATGATTAAAATGTCGAGTTTTATATCAACTTATCTTTGTTTTAACAAACCCAGGTGACAAAGAAAATTGAGTGATGAATTTTCCAGGGGTTGAACTTGCCACGCATAATCATAATCTTTTTGGCATAGTTTTGATAAATTGGAAATCATCACTGAAAACACTCCACTGAATATGATATGCATTGTTATTCACAATGTCCCAAATAAGTACTAAAAAAGAGCACTGAACCCTTTTTGAATTGAAATGACAACGATTTATTTAAAAAATAGCATTCTGACAAAGCTTCAAGGCTACTGCACACAAAGCAAAATAATATAAACACGTATAAGAGTGATAAAAAATTAGTCTGTCATGAGAAACTTCTTTGCTGATAATTTAAAAGCACGAAGGGAGTCTGCAGATTTCACCTTGATGGACAAAGTCTTCCATATGTGAGCAGAAGAGGAAGCGAAGTGCGGAACCTGGGTACTAACTGCTATTAAGAAATGAGTGCTAAAATCTAGTACTCTTTCAGTTCGAAAATATTACACAGCTGATCATAAAAAACGGATCACCTATTTTTCACTGAAGTTCAATCGATTTTCATGTCTTCCTATCGTGTCCCACAACAACATAAAACATGAGGTACGTCATTCAAGAGCTTGCATTCTCACCTTTAAAATGAGCTGTGATAGACTTGCATCCGTTATTGCATTTGCTGAGGAGTACTCACAATAAGAAAGGCAAAAATTGCTATTTTTCAATAGGAAAACATGCAAGTATGATAATGAATCAGGCACAGGAAGAACGATGAGTTTTGACCTCTTTGACATACTGGTCATCAAAAAATTTAGCAATATCGTGAAGTTATCACAGAATATTGACTTTTTGGTTGAAAATGTTCTATGCTCACTTTTCATCAAAGATGCTCATGTTTGATATCTTCAGAATCCTTGTAATGTAAGGAGTGCGAATATGCAGGCTTTGTTGAAATAAGTTCAGTCGCTCTTTTTCAAGCGTCTTCAACATTTTTTTCTTTTGACGAAGGTACACAAACACAATGTAAAGTGAACGAAGGTCTAAAACAAAACGTCTTTGTTGTCTCACACTGACTGCAGATTGTTCACCTTGACTGTTTGTCTATTTTAGCGGAAATGAAAAAAAAATGTTGAAGAAGTTTGAAAAAGAGTGATTGAACTTATTTCAATAAAACCTGCATATTCGCACTCCCTACATCGCAAGGATTCTGAAGCACTTTTGATGAAAAGTGAGCATAGGACATTTTCATGCAAAAAAGTCATGATTTTGTGATAACTTCACGACATTGCTATTTTTTCCTACTTCACCGATTGTGATGACCAGTATATCAAAGAGCTCAGAAAATGATCGTTCTTCATGTGCCTGATTCATTATCATACTTGCATGTTTTCCTATTGAAAAATTTCAATTTGTAAATTGAGTGACTTTCAAATTTTGAGTACTTCTCTCAAATGATGTACGGCACGTTGCTGTGGGACGCGATTGGAAGACTTGAGAATCGATTGAACTTCAGTGGAAAATAGGTGGTCCGGTTTTTGTGATCAGCTCTGTAGTTCTCATTTTAGAACGGTTTGGGTTCGAAAGCACAATACTTTTTAGTGAGTTGCATAGGACTACCACCTGCGCTAGTAGACAAATGCCATCCATGAGAACTGTCACAAGAACTTTATCCAAAGGTATGATAAGTTATTAAGGAATAAACCGGTCAGTTGAAGCCAGCAAGTGCTGATAGTATCAATAGGGAAATTCAAGCAACTAACTTAGCATTGATATGTCATATCAATATCATTTTTTATTATCGATCGTGATGCAATGAGTCTCAAATCATCATCAATAAACGCCTCTGCTACTAAAACTGCTACATATGTCTTTGAAAATATTTTTGGATACCGTTTGCGATTATAAAAATGACAATTCACATGGTAGTCAGAACATGAAGAATGTGCAAACACTACAGTTTAGAACATTGATCAGGACGCCACACTCCATCTTAATCATAAAGATCAAATGACACACACATAGAATCAAAAGACCAAACACATTTCATCAACAAGGGAATTGAAGTGTGCAGTGATAAATGATGGGTCTCTGTCATATCCTTGGAATGTATGATAAGCATGCGACACACTTACCTTGCTCTCAAGCAGTCGATAAAAATGATGTGGTCAAATGTCGCGAAGTACCCTTTTTAGAACAGCCACATAAAATACTGAAACAATTTTCGACTCCAAAAAAACTTACCATATAATTTGGCATGATGCAGTTGAACAAAATATCAATCATAGAGCAAAAATTTATTATTCCATATCAGCACCAGAGGCGATGAAAAGTTCGGGTCACCAGTGTCCTGTGGCCGTTAAAGGGTTAATTGCTTTGAATAATTGTAAAATTTAAACAAATAATATATCAGTTTCTGCTTTTCAATTCTGCTTTTCACATCAATAGTTCGATTATTCAAGTAATTATATTGATTACACATGTGCATTTTACAATATTTTTGAAATCAGTAATGATTAAATAATTTATTTACACTAATGTTTCATCATTAGTACTTAAACATTTTAACATTTCTGTAAATTTAATTTCGGCAATTCTACACCATTTCGAAGTCATTAATGCAACTTCTTAAGTCAACAGCAGCCAGCTCAAACCAATACCATAGCGATAATCTCAGGTCAAAAGTACAAATCTCAGATCCATAATACGGGTCAGCGAAGGTCATTAGCAAGAAATTTCTCATTTCAATAACAAAAGCTTATAATGTTCAATAATATGGCGAATTTCATTAATACAGCGGCTAAATAGGCGGTGTTCTTAAGTAAATTAGAGAGTCAAACCTCGTTTTATAAGTAATTGACCAATACCTATAAGATTTACATTTAGCTGTATGTACTTATCACAGATTAAGAGCTTTAGCAGACGAAATAGTCGCAGGTTAAATGACGAAAAACATGAATTCCAATAGAGAGAAGATTTATTGCACAAAAATATCATCTCTTCGTAAACAAGAAGGTAGCAAGTTAAGTATATGATTATGAAAGTTATTGACCTTCTCGATTGTAATCTCTGACACTGATCGGCTAATTGAGTCACAGTGGCCATCCAAACTTGATGTGGCTGTTCGAGTAACTGGTCTCGCACTTCAACAGGAAGTCGTTTTCACTTCGCTTTCCAGACTGAAAAACATCCTTCTCAAAGGTTGAAGAATGCAAAGTATGGAGGCTGATATCGGAAAGAGTGATCCTCTCCTAAAACAGCGTCGCTGGCGGGATCATGGCATGGAGCATTGTCAAATATGAAGACAACTTCTCTTGCGATCACTTGTTGGGAAACGGTCATTAAGAATGAATTAAAATGCTCGGATCGAAATCCTCCTTCCCGAATATAATGGTGGACCAGCCCATAGAGATTAGACACTGTAAAAATTGCCGACATGTTAGAGGAGCAACTCGCGTTTATTTGCCGCACCGTTCTTTCTCCAGCTGGAGACTCTCCAAAATTTCTTTGATCCACAATCAAAATTCACTTTCAGCAATGAAAATTTTTTCCAATTCAGCATTGTTCAGGAACCACTCCGCCATTACGTAGCATCACGTATCATCTTGAGTGTTATCATACGGCCGTGTAGCATGTTAGACACAGGTGTTCGGGCAATAGGAGTCTCAATTCATTATTGACTTGTGTCTATGTATACTCCGGATGCTCCTCAGCGATGTTAACTACCATGTCGGTCATTTCCCTATCAGTTCACAGATTGTTCGCTCCTCCTCTTCTTCGAGCAACCTCGCCACTCAGCAAGTATCGACGAATGACGTGATGGGATCTTCCACGCCTGATCTTCCACGGTGCAGTTTAGAACATTGATCAGGACGCCACACTCCATCTTAATCACAGAAATCAAATGAAACTACTTTTAATTGCTATGAGTAATTGCAAAATTAAAACAAATATTATATCAATTTCTGCTCATCAATTATGCTTTTCAAATCGATAGTTCGATTATTCAAGTAATCATATTGATTACACATGTACATTTCTACATTTTTTGAAAATCAATATTGACTGGATAATTTATTTATATTGATGTTTTTTAGAATAGAAATCCATATATTTCAAGATACTGATAATCACAAATAGCAGAAGGTCAGAGGACATACATGTAATCATCTTTGGATATGTACATGTATATGCATCAAAGCTAGCACTATACAACTGTAAAATTGTTTCACTCTTTCATACAGCATGAAAACCTATTATGCTAGCTATAAATCAAAAGAAGGAAAATTTCTTAGCTGCACTGATGACATCTGCACAAGACATTAGTTCAAACGGCGTGCAGTTGCACAAAACGGTAATATGACACGACCAGCACGCACACTGACAGGTGGAAGATGCTGATGTAGAGGATGAGAATGCAATAGACAGTTTTCAAATAGTTTTCTCGCAACTTTCAGTCTTCTCACTGCAAGGTTTTCCATACAATCGCAATTACATGACATACCACAAATAACTTTATGTGCTCGTCTCTGCAATTTCTCAAGGTCTTCAGACAGACTAGCTGGGATACCATGAAAAAGAGGTGAACGATTCTCTAAAAGCGAAAGAGACTTTTTTCATCACATTAGTACTCAATTCGAACTTAATAAACATTTTAGCATTTGTGTGAATTTAATTTCGGCAATTTTATTACTTTTCCCTATAGTACTCAGATAGGACTAATGAATACTTAAGTAGGACTTTATGATTTACAGTGCACACAAATAGTTGTCATCGAACCTCTCAAGAGGCAATCATCATTGAATGTAAATTGCATAGCTGTTGGATTTGGAGACTCTGACGAATGTATCACAATTCGTTAAGTGATGTGACAATGAACGCGTAAAAGAGAATAACTCAGGCGGACAACAGGTGACAGCAAATAACAGAAGTCCTTCAACGAAACAAAGCTTGTCATTAGAATCTCAATTTCAGTGCTGAGAAATTCTGGAAACAATTTTCATCGGCTATACTTGACGGAACTGGGCAAGCTTCAGTTAAGCAACGTGACTGCAAGATTCCTCACAAATATTTGCTTTCGTTTCCTGAATGCTTTGCAAAGAGCAGCGTGTCTGATTATCACACGATAATCCGCAACAATCCATTTCGTACTAAGACGACTAATATGACTTTATTTTGAACTTCATTATCATTTTCAGATTTTATATAATGGAAAATGAATTCGAGTCTAACGAGGAGATTTTTATTGCAATTTTGAATCTTCAAAAAGAAGAGAAGCTCTAAAAAGTCTGCAAATACTTCGGGTGCTGGGAGCCAAAATCGATTATGGCTAGGGATGTTATCAAATTTATCTGACCTTAACTGACATTTCCCGTGAAATTTAATGGCAATATGCGCATTCGCAGTTGTTAACACAGTGCAGTTTATAGCGTGCATACTGCATATTCAAATGTATCAGTGTTGTTCAAGTTTAAACCCTATGTATAAAGATCATGCTCTAAACAGTTAAAGGAAAATTTTAGTTTTGTGGATGCAGAAAATTAATCTTTATTTCTGCTTTTCATGGATTGAACCATGCAGTCCGTCAGCCAGAGCAAATTTCCGCAAGGAACGAGGCCGGAAATGACACTTTCACAGAAATAATGTGCGCCCTGTAGCTACTGCGAATTTGCGCGTCTGCCAAATTCTACCCGGCTCCTCAACTTTTTAGATTGAATCAAAGAAAACGCAATGTAAATGCGATGGAAACCAGACAAGGGTCCAGTAAAAATGTGATTGCCTATATCCCCTCTGAGTAAGTGAGAAACACTAAAGAGACACAATCTTGGTATGGAACGTCTTCTCGTCATGTTTATGTGCTATCATCATGCTTCTGATGGTGATGTATGTGAGAATGTGGTTAAATGAGGATTGAATTCCACAAAATGCTTGCGCTTGCTGACAATGGAGGTACATGAACACAAAAGTTCAAGATCTGAATCCGTTCCATGCCAAAATCATGCCTCTAGACTTAGCAATTTTCACTTAATCGGAGAAAACATAGAAAATCTCACCTTTTCGAAACCTTCAATCTGCTTCCCATTCAATTTACTTTTCTTTGACCCTGTCTCACAAGAAGAGGAACCGGATAGACCTCAGCAGACGCGTAGATTCGCAGTACCTATGGGTGCAATCATTCTGTTAAAGTGTCATTTTCGGCCTCGATCCCTGCAGAAACGCAATCTGGTGGAAGTAGTGCTATGAACTATTCATACAAATCTATTGTTAGCAGTGTGCACTTACCGATCTCTGATTCTTTTGTTATCTGACACGCAGGCATGTGCTAAATTTAGATCAAAGTGATTTAAGCAGCTTGTCAGCTACTATTTTATTCTTGCAGGGAAACCCGCAAGTTCAACCACTAAAGATGTCATGAACTATTTATTCTGATAGGGAACCCCCGCGTTCATTCCTAGCTGTAAATATCAATCAACTATGTAGAAGAATGCTTGACTTACTGGGACTTCCCTTAGTTCTTGTTATAATCATTACATCATGCATGTTTGGGTCACATTGGAGTTGTATAAAATCATTCCAGATGTGATTAAAACCAATCGCACGATGCATCATGTCTATATGATTGCAGTTAAGAAGAATTCATTCCCTTGCGGAACTCTTGAACAGAAATAATAAATGGTTTACTTTAGATTATAGGCCTGCTGTGGAATTTTTGAAACTGCATCACATGATCAAGCTTCGCATTACATTGGGTGCGCACAGACTGGTGAGTGAGAAAAATCTGCTTCATGTCGCAAATGCTCTGAAGCAGATGGAAGCTAATACCTATCAAGAAAATAAGGTTATAGAAACACTGACGGAATTACAAGGTAAAGAGGATGCAAACCTTTGTTCCAGGCTCTCATCTACATCACAAAATTATTAGCTCTTTTTGAAAATTCTGTTATTAGAAATCGCAAGAATATTCCTAAATTTATTGAAACAAGAGCAATTCAATAGACGAAAAATAACTGCGCGTCTTGGTGGATGACATACAAAGGGAAGGCTTTCATGTAATTTCGCTGGAAAGGTAAAAATTTCAGAATGGCATCTGTCAGAAGATCATTGTGATAGTAATTCAGGCTTAGTGCGATTGATAATAACAGTGATATGCTCTTGATAATATGTGAACATATCACCCAAGAAATCTTTTTGTACAAAAAGGATCAATGGAATTCTTTATGTTAAATGAGGCTACGGTATCAAACAGTAGATTTTTTTGCTCTGTTTATTGATATCATTACGACATAACTAAGTCTAGTGTAATGAAACTCTCAGATACATCAATCAGAGATTTTTACTTGAAAATAATTTGATGTCAATGTTGCAGCTAGTTAAGCCAAAGCATGTTTGTGATCTACACGCTATTGGGAGAACTTCATGTGAAGTTCTTCACCAGAAACTGTCGGACGTACATGGAGCAAGACTTTTTCTGTTTTTCCCTAAGTAAGCTTAGTTTATTGGAATTGTATCTTGTTTATATAAACGCAACTTCAAACAAATTGATTGAAGGAGTATATAAATCTATATAGGCTATATACTCAAAACTTCAAAGGTATATAATTTCTAGATTGTGTGATAGAAATTTGAAAGCAGAATACCTCATGCGCAAATGTTGACTCCACATCAAGGAATCTGATGCAAGTCCGACAGATATTTGAATTGAATTCTCAACAGACCCTTATCGCAATGGAAGATGAATAAGTCGTTGATCAACTATAATGTCTGTGCCTGCTTGTTTTGCTTGTGTATGTAGATATTGTTGCTTCTGATATACATTGGGTGTCCCAAAAGTTGACTAAGTATATCGAAGAATCGATAATCAAAAAGATTGCAGTCTGATATTTAGAGGTAGGCCAACTGTACTACTTGTATATATTATATCACGACGCCTGCTGTATCTTGATGCATGATTCTATGATGGATCTACTTCAGTGTGCAAGGTACAAATGAATGGCATGAATGAATAAATCATCAATAAATAAAGCTCTCATAGTTCGAGATTGCATTTCATTTTTTCATGTTTTTGCATTGCAAATGGGGAAATTGCCCCTCGTGATCGCCTGAATTATATTCCATTTAAGCAATGGACATTGAATTTTGTATTCTTGAACCAAAAATGGAGATAACACTTACAATGTACAAGTGTCATAAGAAGAAAACACCGATTAATTAATTAAACTGTAGAATAAATCTAATTGGTAGGTTTTTGTGTGCGTGTCACAAACGTCATTGAAAATGCCAGTTTTCTTGTCTCTACAAACTATGGAGACACCGGATTTTATTTGGCTTCATTTACATCAAATTCTTCAGGGATCCATTTCAATTTGAGGTCAAAGAGTGCAAAAGCATTCAGTAAAGGGTATAGTGAGGTCGATTTAACTTTATTTCTGATCGGAAGCTATGACGTGTGCTATATGCTGACTATAGAGAAGGCGATGAAATGATGAAACTTACTTAATCCTACCAGCCGCACATCTTTTGCATGGCAATTTGATCTATTGTTTATTTAATTTCATTGTTGTTAATTAAGTTATATGCAACTCTTAGTGATTCATGGTTCATAAAAGCAGGTTGTGAATTCTATTTTCTTTATTGACCCTCTTAGTTATATACATAAAAATTAGCTAAATGCGTAATACATCAATCTAGACCTTAAAATAGATAAAAGCTTCAAATAAATGCATACACAACTTTCTCAATCGGCTACTAGTTGCATCCATCCTTCAGTTGAAAATTCAAAGAACAAGCGCTTCATGGATTTGCTTGAGATCACATCACAAGAGTGGCTGAAATTCTGCAACCTTTGGTTCCAAATAATTCGAGCTTCAGTAAAATCATATTTTGCAAATGCTCATAATTTTCTTTCATATATTTCTGAGGCTTCAATATCAATCAATGATCGATCAAGGGAAGTATTTTGCTGTACCAAGAGTAAAAATTGGAGAAATATCTAAAAATAGATTGGCCAAAAGAAAGCTTCGATCATATAGGTCGATTGCTCAACACTTTGAATTGATATGACGAAAGTAAGCTACGTTTTTGTAATTCAAAAAAGAGACTCGCATATTTCACATTACAATGATCATTATCACTGACATTGTGAAGAAGTCAAATGTATTTTTAGATATGATAGAGCTTGAATGTGCATGTAGTCTATTTGATCCTCATTCCCCTTTAATCAAACTGATTGCCAAGAAAGTTTGTGCGACACGACTTTTCTATTACTCTGATACTTGCGGCTAGGAAAAATTATCCATCCGCTTGTCTTCCTTTCATAATAATGTAATGTAATAAGCAATGTAATCGTAGTAAGGTCTCATGTAAATGATTAGTGTTGAATGTTTATGAAGGGTTCAGTGCATATGAATTATGTCATATATTGCGTTTTTCAATGTCAGAATTTCTCTTCAATAATTTCATCAATTGAGTTTTGTACTGAAACTACTTGCGTGTTTGTTACCTAACCGATACTTATACTTAACTCATAGTTGTTGATGAGTTCAACAAGTGAAATTCATTATCTAAAATATTAACTTTAGCGCTGCCGACTCAAATTTTAGCGCTGGTCCATTCAAATCGTGCGCGGCGAGTCCTCACGCGTCAGAATTTAATTATTCAGAACCGTTATTCAAGGTCCGGTGTGAATAGAACTTAATTCTTTGCCTTCTCTTCACGCGTGTTTACTATAAAGCTTCTTTTATCTGTCTCGCGTTGTCGCTTCTTGTTATTGACCGGTCAGTCGAGGGTCATGCCGAGGATTTCCCTGCTTTCATCTGACGATAAGCGAGCGGAGTCTCCTGACTTAGTCAGTGAATGAGCTGACGAAATGGAAGACTGTAAACGCATTCTTTGATCATTATACCTACTCCTTTCGACGAATGCTATCAAAAAAATACAGAGAAGATGACTTCTCTATTAAAGATAGCGATATACTTTTCCAACCATAAGTCAAGGTTCTGGTTTATTGTGCACTGACATGATGTGTGACGTAACTAAATCTAGTATGCACGTAAGATGCATCTTCAATTTGTAAACATGTGCAAGAAGTTGAGAAAAGTACCTGCATACAATTATTGCCACGGGATATATTTGATCAATATTGACTGTTATTATTGCGTACAGGAATTGATGAAGCGTATTTCCTCGATCGATGTCTGTGTATTCGATAATTCAAGCAAGTGCTGACATAAATTGTAATGACAATTGTTGACATCTATTGGTCCAGGCAACAAAATAGAATTTCCCGAGCATTTTATTGATGCATTTTCATCGACCAATGTTCCCTTACACCAGAGGTCGGCATCCTGCGGCCAGCGGATCTATTTCAAAACTGCCGACTCACCTGTGATTCCCGAAGTTTACAATAGTTAACTTACTTTATGCTTCTTCGTTTTCCGTCCTTTTCCACGTTGAGCGGAATCAAAAGCGGATAGCAAGTTGCCTCCACTTCTGCTGACCATCGATCATTGCTGGAGATCATCGGACACACTCTCTGACCATGATTTCCTTGGTCTTAGTAGCATCCTCAATTGGTCCTCTGCCTATAACACCACAGTAGCTTCCTTCGTCACAGAGCATTGGATATGCATTCGAGGTCCATCTTCTTACTTAGACCTTCACTCCTGTTTCCATCGATTAGTTACACACTTTCTTTAACCATGCCTTTTCTGTTCTTGCATCTTCATGATCTGATAGCCTTTCACGGTCCCTCTCTCACTCCCGTACATCATCGCGCTAAGAGCACACGCAGAATACACCCTATTATTTTCTAATTGGAGACTTTTGATGTTAGGAAAGGTGCAAATTGGTAGAACCTCCAACGTTCACAACCTATAGGCACTATTTTGCTTTGTATATCAGTTGTGCACGGAAATAGTTTTCTTTCTATTTCCGTTTGAATTATAAGTCAAATTACAAGTCAGCTGAAAAGTCTGAAGATTTTAACTCGAGTCATTACTGCTTGTAACTAATCATGTATTTTACGATTTCTATTTTTTCTGAAATATAAACACTATCTTTTCCTTATTTCTCTCCAGAATCTCATCCGTGTTCATAATAAACGATGAATTAGCGTTATTAACCACTCTATGATTTTTCATTGACAGAATTGTAAATAGTACTCGCTTCATTAGTTTTGTGAATTGCTTTCAAAAGTCACAATGTGTTGTGTAGTGATAAACTGCTTCTGGTGTTGCTGCCCGCGAGAAGGTTAAGCTTGATCCAGTGGCCCGCCGGCTGATTGATTTTGCCGACCCCTGCCATACACAAACTGCTGAATGACAAAACAGTCACTGGTCATGGCTGATTCATTTGAAATGAACATGTTGCAATGGGCAATGGAAGTGCATGTCAACTTTTTACTTCTTAGCAATGATTACCATTATCTGTAGGTTATTGACCCACATAGCGTTTATTTCAAGTTTCAATTTCAATTCGGGGGATTTTTATTGCAACATTTCGCAGCTTTACAGAATTTTCAATGCAAATTGTGAAAGATATTTAGTTCAACTTTTGGTTGCCCTAATATTTGTAAAGATTTAAATGACAGCCATTGTGTCCTTCAATTTTCATCTTATATAAGCAGAATTTTGAAGGGGGATAAATGCATAACACAATCCCGAACAGTCGTTGACAAGTAGGCTCATGTCATGTCGCGCAACCCTTGCAAGATTCATGGGCAAGACGGAATTAAACACTGCACTACTCAAATGTTTGCGGAGGGATGGGGCATCGCTCAATAGCCCTCCTGAAATGCGCCGCAGCACAGACCAGTAAACCATGAGAAAACAGTGGAACTCCTTGCATTACAAATACAACCTGTTCGGTAATCCATAATCTAAATGGAGATTCTATGAAGTGAAAATGAATTACACTGATTGGATGATGATAGGGTAATCCAACATGCCGACAATCAATTGTAAATCATTCGAATCGACTGTTCCCGAGAATTTTGGTGGGTAAATACGCATCTTATATTGACCCCGACAGAATATATCAATAATTGCTTCGTCAAAATTATCTGAAAAACAAACTTGCCATCAGAGATATTTTGCGATCAGCGGGAAACCCACTCAACGGAAACAGTTGATGATCTCATTATGCCGAGGGAATGACTTAATCTAAATTTAACCACAGCACTGCGTTATCGGAAAGTCTAATGTCTGATTGACATTGAAATCCATTTGAATAATTTGCAGTGGAATCATTCTTATGAATGCAAAGTTAACAATTAGCTGTCATTGTTAGTGTCACAAGATGACATCGGATCCAATAATTGATTTTACAAACATTGTTTTGTGAATTGACCTGAAATCGTCTTTGAATAGGCGGATCTAGACAATAGATCGAGGACAAGTCGGAACTCATTAAACATGACGTAGTCATTGACTATTTGCTCTACTTCTATGAACATGAGCGACAATTTGGAGTCGATCGAGATGGGCAAAACTTAATTTTGACCTTGATTTATCAGACCATTCCAATGTAAGCCCACTCTCTTCAGATCCGAAGGTCTTTGGGTCAATGCTAATTGTCAAATATTGATAACATCCTATTTATTCATAGCATACGTTATGTCACACACTATATGTCTGTACAACGCCTTTACAAAACAAGCGAACAATAATTTCAATAATTATCTTCCTCCTAGTAGCCTATTGTGCCGTACTATGTTCCAGTTAGGACTTTAATGTTGTAGTTAGGGCGTGCTGTCTTGAGTAACTGGTAATGTACGCATCCACATATCCACTTTTACTACATGCTGTTACCTAATGTACAGGTACTTTTGGTAAAGATGCTGTGCAATTTTCTATAGAAAACTTCAGTTCAATATATCTTCACTCTTGCGGTGTATCCAAGTTTGAATATTTGTGTTGGGGTGCACCCAAAGCAAAATATTGGTCTTCGGTTTTGGAGGGCACCCAATTTTAACTTTTTGTCTTAGGTAGCACCCAGGATCAAACAGTGGTCTCAAGGTTCACTCACTGTTGAGTCTTAGTCTTGCAGTGCACCCAAGACTAGGCTTATTGTTCTTTGGCTTCGGAGGGCACCCAAGATTCAGCTTTAGTCATGGGGTACGGGTGCACCCAATGGGAGTTTATATTTTGGTCTTGGAGGCATCCAATATTGGTTTTAGTCTTGGGGTTGAGACAAGATTGAGGCTTGTCTTGGTTTTCGGGGTGCTTGATTAATTCAAATACCAAGACAAAGCCTTGACTCAACCTTGAAATAATCATATACACTGTAATTCACCCTCACATACTATGAAAACGTACTGTACTAATCCATATGATAATATTTGCGCTGTGGTTCTGACATCTGTCGGAACTTATCTATTTCGCTTTCTCAGCAATCACTGTTCATCTTTGCCATCAGAATACCGGAGTCATATGCTGACGATATCTGTCTGATCCTTCACGTGAAAAGAAATACAGATATTACACGTCAGGTCCTTCAAGATGTGGGCAACGTCGAAAAGTGATGCACTCAAAAGTGCTGAGGTTTGAGCATTACAGAGACAACGGTTATGTTCAAGGGATATTAGACCGTATATAATCCCCTGCGTCCATAATGTCGGAGATAACCGTTACTGATATCTATAATATTCTGGGCGTCAGAATCAATCTGTATATAGCCTATTATTAGCAATATGCATCGATCAATTAAAAAAATAGTCACGTCTGCACTCCTAACGAATGTTGACACCGTTCGCGTCTCCAGAGGAGCCTCATGCTATCTACATTGCTTATATTCGCGATGTTATGGAAGATGCGTGTCCAAGTTTTTGTGGTGTTAACAGAAATTATCTAAACAACTAGAGCAAATTAATAGAAGAGCTCACTGCATTATCGTCTACGGTAAAGGATATGTATGATGAGTGCCAATGGTCACTGCAATAGCAAGTAATAAGTCAGAAACTGTTTTTTCGCATTTCCAATGCATGTACTCGCATTTTTGCATCATCTACTCATTGTGCCCTTCAGTATTCAGGGTTATTGAAGGTTTCACTACAGAAATACCTTCCGTACCTTCCTTCGTTTTATGATTGCGTGCACAGGTGAATTTGTATAACATTTGCCATTTTAAGTTGTAATATTTTTATTTGATCTAATATTCGTATGCTTTTAACTTTTCTTTGAATGTCCTCAGCCTTGAAATGTGACATCATCATTCACGAAATAATACACACGAAGATTGCACAAAAGATTAATACTTTTTTCTTTAAAGAACAATTTTCGAAAAATTGAAAGAAAGCATAGAATTCTTACAATATCATTTATTCCTACAGACTCTACTCTTCACAATATTTATTGCTTAATTAATCTGCAGTCTATTCAAATAACAGTATCACATGCTAGACAGAAAAATTAACGATTAGCTGAGTCAGGAATGTTAATTCAAGAATTTCATTGGTCACTTCAAATTATCGTCGTGGGAGCACCTTTTCTAAATATAGACTTTCAAAATTGCTCTTTTCTGATTGGCTCAGTTCCTTTCAGTATATTTATATTCACCAGGATTTCCTGAGATTTTAGTATATAAGTCGGAGCAAATTTTGATAAATTCTGCATATTCTGCTCGAACGTTGGTACTTTAAAGAACAGAGCATTTGTGCATTTCGCTATGTCTACAACACTTAGTTATCCGAAGACTGCAGTACGAAATGCATGGCCCAGTAAACGAATTACCGACGAATTAACACATAACGAGTTCATTTCGATATACTCGTACATCAGCAGTAAAAAAGACATCCCGAAAGTTAAAGAGCATTATGATAACCTGTTAGCAACGGACGATATCAATGCGGTTGTTCAATTGGTCAACACCATTATCAGCTTGTGGATGGCGCATGCCCAGGTAATATACATTGTCAATTTTGCTAGTGAATGAGCATATAGCATAAAGAGGCTTTATCTAGCTGTATAATGGTGCATAATAAAAATAAATGAATAATTTTAGAAATTATAATATAATATAATAAAAATAATTTCATAGTAATAAAATCGTAGTGTACAAGCGATACAAGGCAAATTAGTGAAATCAACATCGTATAGAAGACTTACATATAATCATTCATAGATAATTTCAGAATATAGAAAGCCAAGGTATGAGGAACGTCAAAAAAAACAGATGTGGCGTTCATTATCCCACTTTGAGGTTTTCCTAATAATGAGTTGTTACGCATGGTGGTTTTCACTGTAGGCATTATGATGTCGAAAGGGCCTTCACTTTTCATAATTATTTTGGTTGTTGGATTAGTATTTGGTCTTATAAAACTTGAATGTCCCTTGATTTGCAGGCATATTTCAGCAAGTTTGCATCTATCATCGAGGCTTAACTTCAACATAACTCTGATGATGCAAAGCAGGACTGTAGAAACACATTGGCTAATTAAATCATGTTTAGACTTTAAGAGACCAAGTACTTCACTTCCCAACTACGAAAAAGGTGCATGTATGTAGCTCTCTAGACGCAGGCCATAGTGAGCATAAAATTTGTTTTATAAAGTGCATTATAATTTTTGCATTATTAAATGATACTAACAAGTTATTAATGCTGCCTGTCTATCGAGATATAGACTTCCCCATTGCTTCACTCATTATTCACAAAATGTGTCTCGTGTTTCAGAATCACTACTACTGGAAATTGAAGCAACTCAGGTGAGTTATGGTTATTGCTGTAATAGTGGACATGTATGCAAATACATAAATATTGACCGACTTCCCATGAAGCACGCTTTTGGCAATTTATTACATTAACTTCTGGTCTGTACTGTGCAAGAATTGACAAATTGAAAAGAATCCTACCAAATAAAACAATTTCCACCTATTCGAATTGGGTCAAAATGAATTAATGACTGATTTTCTATAGTGTCATTGAAATTTTGTGCTTATTGCTAGAATTATCGCTGAATTATCAGCTATCATACAATTCATATCAAATAGCAGATATTAGTGCAGTTTGCATTCATAATGATGCAAACCAACATCCGTGAACCAGTCAGTTCAGAAATTTTAATTGCGTTTATTTGTTTGCAGGCCCGAGCCAAGCAGTAGCGGCAACGAAGATGGGTGGCTCAGTTGGTGTGCCATTCTATAAACACAAATAATCTTGCCAATTGATGAATCTTAAAAGATTTGAATGTGCCATCATTACAGACTCTATTGACATTGTAAAAGTCTGTTCAAAATATTCTTCAAATGTAAAACTCGGTTTGTTTTTCATATTCCAGAGGAAGAGGGACGACTCTAATCACTTCAAACAATTTCTTCTCCCGTCTTGGTGCAGCTCAATCGACAAATGCGACGCTAAGATTATTTCTTGTGTCTGTCGTCATTTATAGCCGGTAACCGTGAATGAAGCAAGTAACGACGAATCAGATGATAGCAAAGTGTTCCAGTAACAGCTGACTATTTATAATTAGACTAAAATAACTTCATGGATTCCCGATTACTAAAATAGTAAACGCTGAGATCAGATTAGTTTAGCTAGTAACCAATCAGGAATGATTTGCTTGAATCAGGAATGAAATGAAACCAAGCTTTTGTAAGTAGTTGCAAGCTTAGTAAGTAGCAAATGGCCCATCATGGGAGGTAACATATCTTGACATACATGTATATCGCTTGAAGTAAAAGTTATTGGATATTCCTTTATTTGAAAAAAGTCATTTTTCTCTCAACGCATGATTTTGATATGACTGTCTTCTTGATTTCAAGATCTACTGCACTGATTGGTACTGTTCAATCAGAATAGGGCTTAATGAAAAATCTACAGAAAAGTATGAAATCAGATCTTGAGAAACGTGCAGAGTCCGTCCGAGATTTAAACTTTGACTTGTCTGTTAATGATTTCCTTCTGAGGAATAGCAAAGGCTTGAAGAGTTCTGGAGAGTACAATAGTTTTTCACTTCTTTTTCTGAATAATAGTTATGGAAGACTATCTTGCGAGGAGGGTGCAACTTTAGCATCAAGTCTAATAAATGCTTCGTGCGTCAAAACAATTGCACAGGCTCAGTGTCAGAAAATAAAAACAAAAGAACATTGAGTAGAGTATTCGCTCCTCATCCAGTGAACCTCTATTCAAGCCTTGGTCAAATCAAAGATAAGATCCACTCTTTATTTGTGTTTTAAGAAGAAACATCCAATTTCCTTATAAAGTAATTCGCCAATGCTGCGAGTGAAAAGGATTCATTCAGTACAAGTGTGTTTTAGGCGTTTTCCTTTGTTATAACGGATAGATCAGCCATAAATGTATCAGCACAGCCTTACTTATATGTACAATGCCGATAATACACAACTCCGACAATGTCCATCAATTTCTATAATTATCAGTAGAATGATAATGAAACTGCTTATACATGTATGCTGCAATTCTTCTTCTCGCTTTATTTGTATTGATATAGATCAATTGAATTTCTGCGGAGTTATTTTCCCATCGTATATTACCTGGTTCCGAGTAACCCTGAAAATGGGTAGTTAAGTTAAACTTAGTCAAATCTTATTGGCAATTAATAATTAAATAGCAATAATAATAAGTGTATATTTGTGGTAATGAAAATCGATAACAAGATGTTTTACTCATTAAATTTAATGAGTAATTAATTTAAACCATAAGAGAATGATGAAAAGCAAACCATCAAAAGAGAGAAAAGCAAGAGCCAAGCTAAGGATTATTCATGTCAAGATTCATTGAATTGTACAGTGCACAAGCACAGTAGAAAAGGAACGAGGAGACGCTGAGTTCGGTGAATTGGAAGGAGAAACCTTCCTGACTCAGAGAGGGTCGGCAATAAATTATGCAAGATATGAGACGAAGACAAGATTTTCTTAAGCACACGGATAGATAGAGTATTTACAAATAAATTACAGCAAGTTACTTGGTTTTCTTTCCTAGCTTCTGTTTTACGCTGTCTGATTATTTAATAGTCTTAGTGTCGCATTTTTCTCTATAGGGTTCATGAACAGCACATTATCATTTCAACTCCCTTTGGCCTACTTTGAAACATTGTCATTTAATGTTTTGAAATGTCGTGCAGATTTTTAGTAAATTTTATGACCTTCAAGTGATGAAACACGTAAAATATTTTCATTTTGTTGTCGATTATTTGTGTCATCAACTTTGAAACGTAGAAATTCTCTTTGTAGATTTCATGTACAGAATTCATAGATCATTCACCACTCTGTATATTGTAACGCATAATTCTTTTCTACATGTGAGCATTTTCTTGAGTGTAAATAAAAACGATTCCTGTTATCAATATAGTTCTGAAGTTTCACATCATGGAATGAATGGACACCACCAGATTCGAACTGACGTCAACGTCGTAGTCTATTTCTTGTGAATATTTGTGAACGTCGCACTTCATGAAAAACGGAATACAAAACAGAAATGCAAGAAGGATTGCCTACTTAAATGCTATACCATAATTATAGCAGCAGCTTCAATTCTTTCTGCGATATTGGGGTGACCTTGGCATGAAAACGACTTTTAAAACCACAAAACAATGTATTTTGCATATGAAATTTATCAAGAATAAAACAAATGGAACAATCAAGATGCCTTAGAATATGTCATAGTTGAATGAAATCAGATATTGCATCTGGTCACATATTTCTATTTGGTTTTGAATTGCGTAGAATCGACGCGATATTAGACTTGGCTCTCAGGTAATAAAGTCCTATTTATGAATGTAACGCGATGTACCTTGCTCCTGGTACAACCACAGGAATGGCCTGCCAGTCGGGATTCGAAATTACTCATCGAAATGTTTGAGCAGGTTGCAAGATAATCACCTGTTTGGTAAATATCACAAGATTGGTGAAGAATTAGGTTCATGATTGCTTCAGGAGCAACTATCAGGTTTACGCAGACAGGCACGTTTGGTTAATCCTGATGGTTTATATTTTTGACAATAGGGGACGACTTCGGAGAATCGATTAGACCATACCTAGACCTCTGCCTTTCACGAGATCGGTTGGATATATTTATGTGTCTTCTTTCTGGCTCAGTCACGAAGAAACCACGAAAAAATAAAGTGCTGAGCAAGGATTTCGATAACTGGGTATCCAGGTGACAAGTCAGTTTTGGTGCCTGGAAATAGATAGCGAATACGTGACCCGATTCCTTCGTTGATATGGAGTTGTCTATGTTTAACATAGCAACATAACAATGAAAGGTGTCATGCACTACTTTGAGACATTACAAGATATTTTTGAAGGAACATGGAATGATGGCAATATGGAACAGTGATAGAGCGGTCATTGAGATTTAAGTATGCACTGTCATTTAATATTCATCTAATCAGATGTCCTCAGCTAGTTCTTGATCATTAAATGTCCAGGCATTCTATGTTGCCAATGAAGATGCACGGATATAGATCAATTTCAATGTAATGGATGGAAGATGGCTATGCGATTCTCTCGGATATAGCATGGACTCCTAGATACACCTAGATAACACCTGGACTGAAAGCTGAAATTCATTTATGCTCAAGACGGCTGATTTGCCTCTGATAGCAGATGGAGAAAAATATTAGTTATCGAATGGAAATGAGATGATTTAAGAAAAAGAAGTAGGAGTGTCTGTAAATCAGAAGAATGTGTGATTGCACCAACTGATCATCGTTTACTGAATATGGAATATTGACAATATTAAATGGATCAATAGCGTTTGACAGTATGATTTGTACAACTTACGAAGTGCATGAAATTGCGGTTAGTGGAGACAGTATCAGCAACGGCAGCTTGAGTCTACATCAGTCTCTAATGTGAAGCGTGTCCGATCCCGCCTTGATTCAGGTAGGTGTGGAATATTAGTCATCAAGTGAAAACGAGATGATTTAAGAAAAGGAGTTGAAATTTCTGGAAATCAGAAGAATATGAGATCGCAACCAACGGATTATCTTGGAGTCCATGGATATAGAGAGGGCCGGATTCATCAAATAACTTCAATAGCTATGCCCTGGAGAATCGTATACCTATCATCTATCCACTACCTAAAGTATATGTCGGATTATTAACTATGAAGTAGGACCATGGATATCCGCGATAGAATCCCTGTCTATCAATAGCCAAGTCTATCAAATAAAGAATCAAAAGTCAAAATATTCATTTCCAATTTGGAGAACGTGATGCAACATTGATGATGAATGAGTGATAAAATGATAAAATGGTTATGTGCAATGAACGAGAAGTTGCAATGAGATGTAGAAGTACGTGACGTGATAATACGGATCGAAAGAAGAGGCGATAATTTATTACATGTATAATAAATTAATATCACAATTTATCATGAAAAGTAGTCATTCCCTGGAATTGAAAGACATTCACTATCAATAAAATTACTTTGTGAATGTATGTTTTAAGTCTTGATATCCATGTCAAGAAATTAGTTTTAGTTACAACCCTGGGTTTTTCGTGCGGACACTAATCTCAGTTTATTTGCAAATTTTCATTAATAAGTTTTGGAGAGCTGATAAATATATAATGAAAGAATATATATCCAGTTATCCTGCAATTGATCAAATAGAAATGTTAAGTTGTCAAGTAACTCTCCTGCAATCGAAGAATTGACAATAATGAAATGCAAGTTTCTTATAGCAATGACCGGCTCTCCAATATTTTCGATGATTAGTTTCGTAAATGACTGGTTAGAGAATTTGCTTACAAGTGATAGTTATCGCATTCTATGCTTAGTCCAGACCGAAGGTCGAGTTGCACGGTTTCAGCACGCTGTCATACATTGGGGGGGGGGGGCATCGGTGTTATGAGATACGTTTCCCTTAGATCTTAGTCTCCGGTTTGAAAAAGAAGCAATTCTTAGTAGATTTTAGTTTCATATCTTGTTCTTATAATGAATATTTTGCTGCTCAAGAAAGTGGGAAATGTAATGACAGGAAAATAAGACATTGATATTTAATATTTGATACAAGCAATATGATGACGAACTGCTCTAATGAAATTTTACTCGTTCGGAAATAAAACTGAGGGAAACCGAGATTCACATTCAAAACTTTGGGCTTTATTTTTCCTGTCGGAAAATCTCATCAAAATTATATTTTCTGGAAAATGAAATGCAAAAGGAACAAGAACTGTAAGTTTCTTTCATGAATTGATAAGTTCTTGCATGAATTCTGACTGTCCTTATTAAAATCCAAAACTATTATTTCTAGCTATCAAAACTATAAATCTTTCGAGCGCTATTGTATTTTGTGATTGAAATCATGGGTTTTCAATGATGTAACTACCCATTGACCAATGTGAAGAGCCAGCCATTCTTTCTTGCATCCGTTGCAAGATTTTATAGTTATGATGATAAGTATGCAACAGATGCTTTAACGTTTCACAGTAAATTGAGTAATAGAAATTAAGATAATGTGCGCTTGATAAGTAATGTAATTATGTTTGTTAAGTGATGTTAAACTTCTCATTTTGTTTGGGAATCAGATTGTGTGATATAATGTACATGTAACATAAAATGAAAACATGCCTGGTTGAAATTTCTGCATTTGATCCTCGCGCATGTGCATATGTAGTCTATTTTCAAGTACGGATGAAATAGCGCTACAATTTCTACAAGCAGGCATTCACTCGTTACGGTTAGTAGGAATATTTCGTGCAGGGACGCATATATAGCATGCCTATCAAGTTGGCTTTGTACATCGACAGTGCTTTTAATTATTTAGTGCTATTTAATTATTATAGCTTTTATTTTTTTAGGCCGGATTTCCTGAGAACAGGCACCTGTACAAGGGCATATTATAACTTCTAATAAGGAAGGTAGGTTTGCTTTTCGAAATGCAAGTTGATTTGATGATTTGTGTATTTCTTTATTTGAATGGTAATCATAATATACATGGATACTTCGTGTACAATGTAAGTTAGTCAGCAAACTCTTCAAGAAATATAAAATAAAGCGAAGTATGCGTGTATAATAAAATCATTGCAAAGTTAGATTAAGCGCATGCACCAAGCTGACGATGAAAACTGGTGTTGCAAAGTCTCGCCATGTAAGGGAAGAAAGAGTTACCATGTCTGTCAGTTCTTATTGCTGGCAGACGGAAATGTCCAGATGTGGTGAGTATGGGCGGAACACAAGCTCTTAATATGTGATTTTCCTGCTCAACTATACTTTTCCACGTTCTCATGCACAACGACAAGTGACGCTCAATGATGGATGAGCAATTGCAACGTAAATTATGGCTCCACTTATATAATTATATAGCTATTATATATTATATAATTATACAAATTGTTTCATAAAAAATGGATCACCCTTAAACATCGCCTTCAACTTTGTCTAACTCCGCCAAACTTGAACGAATTTCTCTGAAATTTGGAAGATATGTCAGTTGTGCTTACTAATGTCATTGTTGGAAATTTCAAGCATGAATATTGAGTTGTTTTCCTGTTATAGATAAAAAAAGTAGTAGATAATTTGATCTTCATTTAGCAATGTTACACAAATCATACCTCACTCTTATAAAATTACATTTGTTTCCTTTGTTATGTAATATGTTGTTCTACAAACCAAAAGCTATCAAGCAAAACAAAAATAAAGAAAATCGGTCAATCAGAGCCAGTATAGCACCATTATTCATCAACAATAATGTAACTGCTACATGTGATTAACTGGACTTCATGTTCCATAGCTTCCTGACTTCGTTGCGGTGGTGTTGGCAGCACTCCTGATTGCTTTCAGCTAGAAATCTATCTCTTGCCGGTTGAAAACAATACAAAGCACAAATGAACAATAACGAGATCGCATTCACAAAAGGCAAAGTGTCAGCCTTGCTAGAACTAGGGTTTTCTTTGCGAGCTACAAGCAAGCGACTAAATGCCCCTTACACAAAAAGTGCATCGATGGCATAATGATGATTTTCGACTCTGTCGTAAAGAGGGCTCTGGCCGTCCACGCAAAACATCCAAACGTAGGGACCGCCTAATTTTGAGATTTGTTAAAGTTGATCCAAGTCTCTCGTTAACTGAGATGGCTGCACTAGTCTCGTTTATTTCTAAGTCCACTATTCGTAGAAGACTTATTGAGTCGAATTTCAATAGCTGTAAGAGGCCCTCTCAGATCGAATTATCAGATCAGCATACAAAAAGACGTCTCAGATGGGCAATGAGTCATTGTCACTGGCGAAATCAATGGGATCGGGTTGTCTGGTCTGATGAGGCATCAGTCCGTCTGAAGGATAGTGACAAATTATGACAAATTATGGACAAAATCTGATCAGGAAATTCCGAGACATTTACATCGTCCCCGGGTACGAGGTGGTGCGACTCTACTGATTTGGGCTGGCATTTGGACCAATGGCCGCTCTGAACTTCACATACAGCAAGGAACCATGAATTCTGAACGCTATGTGAATGCTTTACGAATGAACATTGGCCAAATGACAGATCAACTTGGTGATCCATCGACTTGGTTATTTATGGATGATAATGCTACGTGTCACAGGAGTAGTAGAGTCAACTTATGCAAGTCTCAATTAGGGCTTAGGACATTATCTTGGCCAGCTCGTTCTCCTGATCTGAATCCCATACAAAATGTATGGAGTATTCTAAAACGTAACGTTCGTCGTTCACTGCTACCTACAGATGGCGTATCACAACTTACGTCACTGTTAAAAAGAGAGTGGAGAAAGTTAGATCAGTCAAAAATCAACGATATCATCGAATCAATGCCTAGACGAATTGGTGATGTCATTGACAATAAGGGTAGGGCCACAAAATATTAGCTTCTTAAGAACCGTTACTGTATCATAGCTTATCAGATTATATAAGGACATTTAAATATATTAGGGACATGAAATAACATGAAAAATGCTTTTTGTATCATACGTATGTTTTATTTAGTCAAATTTTAGGATGATCCACTTTTTATGAAACGGACTGTAGCTCCACTCCAATTATGGCCTTCTGAGCACCATCCGGAAATGATGCGATGACCTCGATTATCGATGCGTTTTAAGATGTTAGCCTGTTTTTTTATTCAATCCGGTAAATAATGGACAAGCGTGCTCTATCAGCGCACGAATAGTTGTTGTATAAATTTCATGCAATGACTCCTCGCATGTGAGGTAATTTAATTTGCGTAATTCGTGAAAGCGTTGTGAACACTTCACTCTTAAAAATTCAATTTACGAACTCCAGTTCAATTGATCATCGTAAATAATCTCAAGAAGTTTCAAACAGGGGACACATTCAATCTTCGTCATGACTGAGAAGCAAAGAGGATGGCGGCTGACCATCAAACATTTAGATTTTTCACATTTACTTTCATACCATTATGGCTACACCAATCCAAAAGATTATCCTCTTCACAATCAATAAGCTTTTGAATTTCCATTGAGGATCTGGAGACGATGGGTACAACGATCATGATATCGTCCGCATATTTCGCTACCACCGAAGAAGCCTTGATGGAGTAAAATCACTGAGGTAAGTACAAAAGATAGTCGGTCCAAGCACTGAACCCTGTGGAACTTCTTGTGCAATGTTTATTTTGCTTTGTAGAGAGATGTTATCGCTCTACGGGTCAACTACGGGCTGTCGAATTTACCCGTTCGAACTTCAATTGACCCGTTCTGCCGCTGAAATAGTTTTCCAGCCACTTTAAGAAACCAATGGGAAAATTCTGAGAATACAACTTCTTTATTGAACGACGGCGATCAACGCGGTCGAAAGCATTCGATAGGTCAAAGCTTAAAATCGCAGTTCAAAAATTTGATGAATCGGATGAATCGTCATAAAATTTGTTTGCAGCGTTGTAAATATTCAGATGGGCTGTAGTAGTTGAAGCAGATCTGCGGACGCCGTGTTGGTCAAACCCATAAGACATCTCCAGTGGTGTTCTCAAGTTGTCCATTACGAACCACTCAAGAACCTTAGCAGGGAGGGGTAGGAGTGTGATATATTTTAAGCTGTCTATTTCAGGAATTTTGCTTTTTGGTATTGGTTTTATAACACCTTCTTTCCATGCACTTGGAAAAGCTCTTTGCTTAACTGAGGATCTAAAGATAGTACAAAGAAATTTAGCAGTTACATCGGCAAGGGTCACGAATATCTTGGTCGGAATCTCGTCAACACCACATACTTTATTCTTTGGGTACTTTCTTAGCTTATTTTTGATGCGGGACTCAGTTATATGAACTTGCTAAAAATCATCTTCCAAGTGACTCACATCAGTTAATATCGGATGAGATTGATTATTCGAGGATAACCGAGCCCGTAAATCTGAAGACAAGGCATCAAGCAAGGTTTGCTCATTTCCTAATTTTGATATCAAAGCTGACGCAAGATTCAAATCCTTCTTCTTTGAGTGTACACTCACCAATTTCCAAATACCATTTTTTTGATTCCATCATTTTGTTTGCCCACAATTCCTTGGCTTTCCTTATTTCCAATTTTGTTTTTTCTTTCAAATGATTGTATCTGGTCCAATCTTTATCCCTGAATGCCTTCCATTTATCCAATAATAACATTTTGGTCAATGGAGTAATCCACTCTTTGTCATTATTGGTAATGGGCGCCCAGCGACTAGGCAAGTACTCATCCATGAGACTCAAAAGAGCACTGTGAAATTTCAACCATTGAACATTTACGTCCTCATCAGCCTTCAATAGATGATTCCAGTCAACACGCTCAGCAGAATTGAGAAGGCACCCTATATTCGAACGACGAAAATCGAAAACTTTATGCCATCTGACGAAAGTCTCGGAAATTGTATTAATTTTTGGCATTATGGTCAGTATCAAGTGATCCGAATTACTGATGGGAACCTCATATTCTAAGGAGTTGTGATCACATTTTGATCGAAGATTTCCGGAAATCAATATGTGGTCTAGAATATTGCTTCCTCTGGTTGCTTTGGAAACAATATCCTTTAGTCCAAGTTCGGAACAGAGATCTCTGGCACCAAGACGATTGAAGTCACCGACAATTATTTGATCGTAGCTTGGATGACTCAAAAGAAATCTGTCAGTGCCATCAGCAATCGCCCCATGAACGTCGGACAGGACATCATTGGATACTGATGGTGGTATGTAAATACACATTATGAACATATTATATGTCTTTACATCCAGTATTAGAGGGTCAACATTAGGCATAATAGAAAATGTATGTGCAACATCTGTAAAACTGATAAAGTCACGCAAGTATATAGCAGCACCTCTTCCTCGACGAAAAGAACGATCAGTTCTGGCTATACAATAATTCGGGACGTGTACATGTATACCACAGAGTCAACCGAGTTACTCAGCCAAGTTTCCGTGATGCACATTATCGAGTAATTCTTTAAACTGCTTAAAACCTTCTTCAATTCGTCAATTTTCGGCAGTATTGAACAAACGTTGGAGAGGAGCAAAGACGGGTATGACTTATACTGCGATAAAAACTTTAGTGAAAATTTGCGTTCAAGCCGTCGTTTGAGACTATTTGGTTTCTGCGAATCTTGACATTTTCACCATTCTTCTGTCTGCGCTCAAGCTCTATCCTCAATTCCTTGCTTCTCTTTCTCTGCCATTCTGTTTGATCGGGGCTAATGTAGACCGCTCTGAATTCAGGAATCTTACGAAGATTCTTTGTGTTGGACAATAATTTAATACGAATATGCCCATCAGAACATTGAATCTTAATAAATGGAGGTCTATTATTCAGTATTTTGCCAATACGAGAATAATATGAAGGGAAGAATTGATCACATCCGAAAGCATGATACAGTTCGCGAATTTTACCTTCATCGTTCTTACGGAAGTTAACTGCATCTATAGTAGTCAGATATCATGGATTGTAGACTTTGATTTGTAGAGCCCTTTAATTTAATATCCAATAACAAACATGTTACCTTAAAGTTGTAAGTTCCATGGAGCCATTAAGACTAGGCCTATCATGTATGCATACGGCAGACTTGCAGTGGTATAGAATGTCCCCTAACCTAGCTGCTAAGGGTTTCAGTCGGCTAAACCTTGGCTAAGCTTATCAAAGACTTATTTGGCTTATGGGAATAATTATGGGAAATAATCGTAGATTTTGAAAAATCCTGTGGGAATGGGGCGAAGAAGTCTCGTCCCACGGCAAGCCTGATATTGGATCATCCTTCGAGTGACCAGCTTATTGCCAACCTTGCTCGCGTTTTGCAGCATTCATTCAAGAATGAATCAAGACAGAAGGTCACCAGTGCAACACATAATATATTCTGCATTTTACAAATGTGCGGCAGATAAGCAATAATGTGTCTGCATAGAAAGGCACGACAAGAGTGGCGCAGATTGTATGGAACATTCCAGTTTTCATGTCATAAAAATGTCATTTATCCTCCTCTCAGTCGCATGGATACAACAATGGTGGAGTCCATTCCAATGTTGTAATAACCAAGTGTCTTGTTATCCTCTAGAGGTGTGCCATTGCAAGACATCCAGAAATTCGATGGATTTAAATTTTCCCTGTCTGCAATTCTGTCTCGAACACAACGAACCGACGTGTCCTTTCTCAAGGAGCGAAGGACGTAGCGCTTGGAGACACCTTGAACGTGCACGTCAAACTCGCCTCCAGGATACTTGAGATGAAGACGTGCTCCGTCACCGACATGATAGCTTTCTAAAGTGAAGTTGTCATTCATTATTTGATGGCTCTGTGTCTCAAGCTGCATTCGATGTGTGTCCCTGCCATTCTGTCTCCCCACAAGTTCCTTCACCAGTAGCACTGATGACTGACTTGGGATACTGAATGAATAATGCTGACCAGTCGGAGGCACAATTTCAATTCGAATAGGTCTGAAAGAAATTAGAAATGAAATTCAGTTGAAATCAGTCTTTTTATAGTTCATTTCTGTTGAATACAATGTAATATAATATTTTAACTGCGCGTCTTGGTGAACCACCGACCTCTGGCATTTTAGGCCAACATTCTACCTACTGAGTTATTGACAGGCGACAGCATGACATAAGTCCTCAATTGAAGAATCTGCGTAATCCAATGAGATGGCTTCATCCCCAAGACAACATAGCATTAATCATCAAGACTAACTACTAATACCAAGATATCAGTAATTCAAGGCAAGCATCGTACGTTAAATCGGGGAGTTAGTATTTAACAATAATATAACTATTTAGTATTGACAAATTAATAATAAAGTCAGTATTTAGTATCCACACCGCAAACGAAGATAGCCACAATTGCAATTTGACAGACGGAAAATAACTTCGCGTCATGGTGAATTCAACATGCATTCTTACTACACCTTTTTTCGTTCTAATTAAAACAGTTTGCGTTCTAATTAAAACACTTTGCATTCAATTTAAAACAGTTTGCATACAATTTAAAACACTTTGCATTCAATTTAAAACAGTTTGCATCTAATTTAAAACAGTTTGCATTTGATTTAAAACAGTTTGCATTCAATTTAAACGACTTTTTTAAAATTATCTTTTACTTATTCTATTCATGTTTTATATGTCTTTAACATAATTTAGGTATGTGATATATTATTTTATGTATTTTATATATGTATTATATCATTTTTATGTGATATATTAGGTGTACAATCAAATCCTACTTCTGAAGCATCAAGTTTTGCCCAAACAGATAATCTGATATTCTGAAATACACTTTGTTATTTATAGTCTTTGTGCAATGAATTCAGCTTCATAAGTTATTTGTCATTATCAAAACAAAATAAATTCCACTTGCATTTTTATTCAATGTCAGTGTAAGAAGACAGTTATTTAGATATTGTACCTTAAATCTTGCATTCGCATCACATCACCATAGAAAGAATATACATGATTATAACAACCCTCACACTGAACAGGCTGATTGCTCTCGTTAAGGGTTCTGCTTAAGGGAGCTGCATAGTTTCTTCAATTATACGAATACGGTGCTCTGTCTGAGTCACGGCAGAAATCATTGACGTGTTATGATCAAATATCTGCAAGATATCTATGCCCACCGTTTCTATGGCAATATGCATTCTGATATCATGCTTTTGAGTGTATGTCGAATTGGCAAACTTCATAATTGACAGTGAACGTTTGACTGACTATTCGTATTTTTGTCTTCAATATGCATTATTCAGATGATACTGTATCCGACATCTCCAATGGTGCCCGTGCTCCTGGAGTTCACCCGGGGTCATTACGCGGAAGCTACAATAGGTGTGACCCTGCATCCAAGAAAAGAATACTCGAGTGTGCCGAGGCACATGGCGATTTTAAAGCTGTCGCACTGGCGAATGGCGTGAAGATTCAAACTGCCCGTCGATGGGTGAGAATGGCTGAAGAAGAAATTGAAGAAAAACCGCGTGGTGGGGCATATAACAAAAAGGTGACCAGTGAGCATGTCGAGGACATGATAACAATGTTAGAGACGAATCCTCAGGTGACTTTGGAGGAAATAAAGAGCTCCCTTCAACATCAATTTAACCTTCAAGTGAATATATCCACGATTCACAGACACTTAAAGGATCAACTCTACACAGTAAAGAAAGTCTCGTTCGTGCCATCGACTGCAAATACTGAAGAAAACAAAGAGCGAAGGGCATCTTTTGTGCAGAAGATCATGGAGCTGACTGGGTCTCAAAAGGAAATATTTTACCAGAATAAGACTAATGTGAATTTATTTTGTCGTCGATCTTACGGTCGCGCAAGACGAGGAGAACCTTGTCGTGTGATTGTACCCAGTTCCCGTGGTCCTAACGTTCATTGTTGGGGCCTGCTCAGCAAGCGAGGTATTGTATATTCACGCTTTTGGCGCGGATCAATAAAGCGTGATCGATATCACGAAATCATGTCTTGTGCACTCGACGAACTGTTATTGTCCCGCGATTCTCTTCAAAATGTTGTAATAGTCGTTGACAATGCGCCATCACATTCGGGCATCGAAGACATTGTTCAGACGAAAGAACAGTATGCTGGCCTTACAATTCTGCGGATGTCGCCGTATTCTGCTCCCCTCAACCCCATAGAGTATTTATGGTCGTCCATGAAAGGCAGAATCAAGAACGTTATGTCAAGAAGAATCTTAGACGCTCTCAACACGTCAATGATTTCTGCCGTGACTCAGACAGAGCACCGTATTCGTATAATTGAAGAAACTATGCAGCTCCCTTAAGCAGAACCCTTAACGAGAGCAATCAGCCTGTTCAGTGTGAGGGTTGTTATAATCATGTATATTCTTTCTATGGTGATGTGATGCGAATGCAAGATTTAAGGTACAATATCTAAATAACTGTCTTCTTACACTGACATTGAATAAAAATGCAAGTGGAATTTATTTTGTTTTGATATGACAAATAACTTATGAAGCTGAATTCATTGCACAAAGACTATAAATAACAAAGTGTATTTCAGAATATCAGATTATCTGTTTGGGCAAAACTTGATGCTTCAGAAGTAGGATTTGATTGTACACCTAATATATCACATAAAAATGATATAATACATATATAAAATACATAAAATAATATATCACATACCTAAATTATGTTAAAGACATATAAAACATGAATAGAATAAGTAAAAGATAATTTTAAAAAAGTCGTTTAAATTGAATGCAAACTGTTTTAAATCAAATGCAAACTGTTTTAAATTAGATGCAAACTGTTTTAAATTGAATGCAAAGTGTTTTAAATTGTATGCAAACTGTTTTAAATTGAATGCAAAGTGTTCTAATTAGAACGCAAACTGTTTTAATTAGAACGAAAAAAGGTCCACTAAACCGACCACCTCTCTGAGGCAACCATAGAAGAACTTTAAAATTCATTTAGCATTCTGTCAAACTCACCTTAGGGCCTTTCTTTGATCATTGTATTCATCCTATAAAGAAGATAAACAAACAATTACATAATATACAGCAACGCATCTTGAGAAAGGACTTACTCTAGCACGCCTCTGGACAAACGTGATTAAGTCGTTTATTGTCATAATCAGGTCGTCGTTATTATCAATGGAAGCTATGTTTTCCAAATACTCAGTGATCCTGTCGAGCAAGTCGTGTCGAGCACGTTTTACACCGTCCATGATAACTCTCAACTCGACATACTCCAGTCGATCGATAATGTTATCTGTAAAGGAAAAATGACATTTGAAAATTGTCAAAACTAAAATGATATCATATTTTCCAAGAAATTTTTCTTCTAGAAGTAGCCTAATGTAGGCTGCTATCTGATTAATGACAAAAAATAATTGAAATTAATTTCGGCCAAACAAATTTGAATCACTCTTGATTGAAGCAAGCAGCAATCAATTAATTGCAATTATTTATCATCACCATTTGAATAAGCCAATTCTTGATTTTGAATTTTTCTTTACATTGATTTTTAAATTTATCGGATTACGCTAAATGGGCCAACGTTCTTTAAAAGTCGCATAATAGCCAGGGATGCCGGAACGAATTTTGGGCAAAGGGGGCAAGAATGTTGGAGAAGGGTACATACTGAGATCAATTTTCATTATCAAGAAGCTCAAACTACTAATGCATTTCACACATGCAGATCAGGGTAATAGTGTTCTGCACGAGCACTCCAGTAGGCCTACTCACTCTCAAAGTGTTGCTCGAGTAGTGATTCCGAGTACTCGAAACAAAATCATTATGTGATAGTTTCCAGAACTCATTGTTTTGCCAGGAATTCACTAAGTAGTAAGTCCTCCTCAACTTATTTCATTGTTTTCTTCATTAAAAATGATAATTTTTAGATCTAAAGTAATGCTGTACTACATGTACAAGATCATGCGATCAGAGAATGTGAAGATTTCTATTCGCCCTTAGATCGATGATTACCTATTTCGTAGCTATAAAGCATTCAGCATAGGATAATACGATTGAAAATACCGGTTGTTTAAATCAAATTATTCGTTTAATAGGTTGCAATTAAAATGTCAATAATAACATATTAACGTAATATAAAGACAAAACATGTTAAGTAGAAAGAGAATAATATCAGTTTTGTCGGTAGAGTTATGTCGCCTACTAAACTTCGTAATATGTTAAACCGAAGCTCGCCATCAGTCTTAAGTAAAATTGCGTGTGTGGTTTGTACTCACAGCACCTACACACAAATCATACATTGTTTAGTGTCTGTAAAAACATATATTGTTGATATACAGTTATATAAGCATGCAGTGGTATGTTCTGATTATTCATACATCAAAATCAGAAGATGGGGAAAGCAAGCAGTTTTTGAGTTAAGCAAATAGGATACATTCTCAAGTACGGGAGAAGTGCTTGAAGCCATGAAGGTTCATGAAGCTATGAAGATTCGGCTGCTTCGCTAATTTCATCTTAGAAGAAAATGAACATGTATACAATAGATTGTTCATTATTTATCATATCAGATAAGAAAACTCTAGTTATCTAAATGAATAATTTTGAGAAGTAAATTTGCCAAAACAAAATCTATAGTTGACCAATTGGCAAGAAATCATTTTTAATTACATTAAGTCAGCAACACACATTGAAGAGGAAAAGCTTCCCGCTTTTTGCATGACCGATTTTACTAAAAGTGCGTAAAACGTTAATAGGCCTTTCATGGTCGATCTTACAGGATTGTATGAATGAGCAAGTCTACGTAAATTATGTATTTTGAGAATATGCAATTATATGTATGTATTTTGTAGAGCTACACCTCAGCTTAGATGAATGGTGTATTGAAATAAACGGCGTACTAGTATTACATGGTGACGCCTTATAAATACATTGATATTTCATTCGAACACACTAGCAATACTAAGAACAGTCGTCATTCGAGTAATGCCGAATACTATTCTACAATACAGACTTACATTCCAATCGTTTGCTAATCTCTTTTCAGTTTTCTCCCAATTCTTTCGTAATCAGAAAGCCTACATTTTTGGCTCTTTTAGAAGGCGAGGCCTCACTTTCGAGCTACGTAGAAAGATGTAATTCCTAGAAAAGCGACTTAGCCGTAATTCTGCTTGATAAAAATAAAAAAAACATTTGCACTACCGGCATGGATCACCTAACTGATTTATTGCATCGCATGTAGGCCTATAAGACATTCAAACAAATGCTTAGATCTAAATGTATCATAAACTCAGTTCGATATTACTCTATTTTTCGTTATTGATGAATACAAAATTGCCTATTACCTAAAAACTGTCTAAACTAACGGCGGTGACACGTTAAACACGCGTGAGCTTTCGGTGTAGAGGTCTGTAAGTGTACATAATGCGTGCAACCTCATGCTTTCAAGTTACTTTGTTGATTGAACATTATTTTGTCAATTGAGAAACTTAAGAACACTTGAGATTCATAGAATCTGCCGCACTTTTCATTACCAAAATGAGGAAACTAGCTACCCCATGTTTATTCAAAATTAATTCGCTATTTCTGAAAACGTCTGAGCAAAGAAGAAAATATTTCATAAGAAATGCTTCTTATTCGAAGTTAAAACTCAAGAACAATTGCTGTAGAGCTACAGTTCTGCTCAAGGGCAAGTTTCCCCCCTTTTGCACCTCCTCAGTCAGGGCAAGGGGCAATACCCCCTTCGCCCCCCACTGTTCCGGCATCGCCGATGATACCCAATTATCAATTTGGAAAGTGATTTGAGTAGATCTGTTACATGAATGCATGTGATTCCTATAACTCCAAGTATATTCTTCATTGGATGTATGATAAACTTCATTTTAGACTTCAGCTCATTCGATATGGTTACAGCGAAAATCAATAGTTGAAGCGAGTGAATGAATAATCACACGCGCATAGATGACAGAATATAAAGTAGAGCTTAAAAGTCGTCATAACAGTATTGAAATATAAACAGATGAAATAGATTATGCACCAAATAGTTCCTGATTAAAATTATAAAACCAATCAGTAGGATTGGCATTTAAATAAATCAATGAAGATGAAGAGTCGGTCCTCAGATGGTGAGTGGTGAAGGCATCGCAAGTAAAGCATGGAATACCCTCCCCATTGCAACACAAATTAATCAATCGATTGATTGGACTTTATTTGATAGCAACAATCAATTAATTTTCGATGGTCTCTGATGAAGGTCAGTAAGTGAAGGTATCTAACACAAAGACTCATACATATCGGGATATTGGGTCGAAAATTGACTCTTTTGAAGACCTGTTCAAGGATGCTATTCAAAGAGTAACTAACAATGGTCCACTGAGACTCATTCCCTGACGTAGCTTACCTCTTGGCCAGCTTCTGACCATTACTTCGGGAGCTTCAAATGCCATAATGCTTTCAAGACAATCAGGGTGATCTCACAATCATCTGCGCCTGCTTTTATACTTCATTTTCATCAGCTGGTTTTTCCAGCCTGGGATCCCAGCTGCTCAGTACCCGTTTTTAGCCGTTTGGTCTGCAAATTTCAATATTTTCTTGGAAAATTTGCCAGAAATATTATCTAAAATGATGCTAATTGGTTGAACAATCTGATTGATCAATTCCCTGAGCTTATTCACACTCTTTTTAAATGTTTAAAGTTAAAAATATGTCCATGGATGTCCCACGAACTGACACTAGATCCAATCAGATCAAGCTATTTATATCTCAATGGAAATCCTGGTTGCGTTTGAAGAGAGTTCTATTTATAGCGCATATTCAGCTGAAGTGAAACAATGAATAGCGTTAAAGCAGTGCATTCATCTTCATCGCATAAATAAATTATAAATCGAGAAAAGTTGAGCTAATCGTGTTAAGATTACATTTGAGGAGCTTGAGATTAAATTTCATGAATCCAAAATTTAGAAACTTCAAGTGTTTGTCAGTCATATCGATTCACTTCAATAAGTTCATTTATAGCATAAACTGTATTTTGTACTCTTATAGCGTGATTGAGGCAGGAAGGATGCATTCCATTCATGACTAATTAGGCAGCTTGCTTGTAGATTTCTATTAGAATAATTGTTCTTATAGATTTGTAATGAGAATATTTAAATAACTGATGTGTCAACAGTCATGGTCTTGTGTAATTAATTTATTATCTGAACTACAACAGTAAGTCAAAGTCAGTCATGCACTATTTGAATTTCAAGATGCATAAAAATACAACATAGGCTAAACCTAGATATTTAGACATGCATATAATAAAGAGAGATATCACTAAACTAATTGTCAATCATAGACAGTTATAATCCAATTACCACATATTCCCCCTTCCTTAGAACTAGTATCAATCAGGTATCAATACCAAACCGTGCAGGTGGCCTTCTGCTTCTTTGAGGTCGGATACGTTTCACTTGTGTCTTGATCTCTGCAGGACATCTCTGGGTTCTATTTCCTGAGATAATTGAAGTATCAGTTATATTGTCTTTTGATTTGATATGACTCCTTTTCAGATATACGATATTTCTGTCGATTGTTTTGCCATTACCAATATATGTTCTGTACGCATTCTGACCAATTTTTTCTTTTATTTTGAAGGGACCATCATACATTATTTTTCCTGACTTCGAGCCGATTCGTTTTATCCATATCCATTCTCCCTCTCTGAATACTTCAGTTTCTTCCTGCATTAATAATTTATTTTTCTTTGATACGAAATTTGATATTTCTTGCATTTTCTTTATCAGTATTTTTACATAGTCAGCTTCATTCACCCAACTGAAAGGACCATTATCATTATTCATCAATGAGGCATGATATAGATTCTTGCCAAACACTATCTCATTAGGAGTAAATCCTGTCTGGCGTGATCTTGTATTTCTGATACCGTATTCCACAATTGATAATGCTTTGTCTCATTCTAACTTGTTTTCTTGTGTAACGATAGCTATCATTGGTTTCACAGTTCGGAACAATCTTTCTACTACACCATCACCTTGAGGATAGTAAGGTGTTGATGATTTTTTACGTATTTTTAACTCATCACACAATTTTTGCATTTGAGTACTATTCAAATTGCTCCCTCTATCTGAATGCATGCTACGTGGGCAACCATAAATTGAAATCATCCATCGATTAAATATCGCTTCCACAACTGATTTAGTGTCAGTAGTCTTCAATGGTACAGTACAAGAGCAGCATACTTCGAATAGTGATCTACAGTACCCAATATGAATCTGTTTTTGATTTTTGGTTATCTTTAGAGGTCCGGTTATATCGATAGCAATTTTGTCAAAAGCATATCTTGCAATCAGTGCACCACTTATTCTTTTTGGGATCGGTTGAGGCTTGTAGATCTGACAAGACCTGCATTGATTAACGTGTAATACTATGTCCATTTCCATGTTTGGCCAGTAATACTTCTCCTTCATGACACCAACCATACGGAAAATACCAGGATGGCCTAACACCTCATGGGTTTCCTTCATAATAATATGACGCTTTCTTAAGGTCGGAATTTCGAAATTTTTATTTCTCTGTCTTATCATCAACTTATTTTCATTGGATACGAAAAGATTATTCTTGAATCTCATTATTTGAGATATTTCTTTTGCGATTTCTGGGAGTAACTCCTTTGTTTTGACCATTTGTTTATCTGCTTTAATAATCTCTCTAATATGTTTCACAGCGTCACTTTCATTTTTTTACTTCAATGACTTCAAATACCAGTATATTCTTTACATTCGTTTTGTTCTTGGGATTTTTATGGGACAATTCACACTGTTTACAGTGAGGATATCTCGACATCGCATCAGCGTTGACATGTTCTTCTCCTTTCCGATGATAGATTTCAAAATCATATAGCTCTAACACTGCTTTCCATGAACAATATTGTGAGGTATTTGGTTTCTTCCAATTAAGCATCCAAATGAGTGCGCGGTGATCAGTTAGTATTCTGAATTTTTGTCCAATTAGATAATGTTGGAAGTAGCGAACATACTTGTATACAGCAAGCTTGCAACACAGTACTGACGTTCATGTTGATTTAACGCATGTGAGGCGTAACAAATAACTGTTTCTCTTCCATCTTGAATTTGCGATACAACTGCACCAATCGCATCATGACTTGCGTCAGTGTCTAATACAAAATCTCCATTTTTCTTCGGAAAATTTAATGTAGGTGCATTACAGAGGCATTGCTTCAGTTTATCCCAAATATTCGTATGATTCTCACACCAATTTGATAACGTTTTATCTCCATTTTGTTCATGGCATAATAATTCTAATGGGCGAACTATCTCAGCAAAATTCTTCCCAAATTTACGATAGTAACCACATAAGCTTATAAATGTCTTCAGTTCTTTAACATTCTTAGGAAGAGGCCATTCTTTTATTTTGTCTAATTTTAATGGGTCAGTTTTGATTCCATTCTTATTAATTATATGACCTAAATAAGTTACTTCTTTTCGCATGAAGAAACACTTCTCTGAAGATAACTTTACTCCTGACTTCAATAAGCATTGCAGTACACTACGTAGTCTCTGATTGTGTTCTTTCAAATTTTTTCCAAATACCAATATGTCATCTAAATACTCGTATATTACACAATACTTCCAATTGTGCTCACGCAATATAGCAGACATGACTCTCTGAAAACTTTGAGGCGCTCCGCACAACCCAAACGGCATTCTCTGAAAACAATATTGTCCCTTCTTAGTCGTAAATGCTGTCTTTTGTTGGTCATTCTCATTCATTTGAATTTGATGATAACCCATTGAAAGATCCAAGGTTGAAAAATACTCCGAACCATCTAGTGTATCGAATAACTCTTTTGCATCAGGTATATCATATACAGGTCTTTAAGTTATGGAGTTCAATTGCCTATAATCAATACAGAGCCTTATGCCACCATTCTTTTTTTGGAACAACGGCTTTAGGGGAATTCCACGGGGATTCAGTTTTTTGGATAATTCTCTTCTTTTCTAGGTCATCCACTAAAGCTTCCACCTTACCTTCAAGGTGTAATGGTACCTTCCTAGGGTTTAAAGACACCGGTTTATGGTTCTTAGTGTCAATATAATGCTCATATCCTTTTATTAGGCCGACGTCAGTTGACGATTTACTAAAAATAGTTTGAAATTCTTTCACGATTTTCTTCAGAAATTCAATTTCACTCGTATCCAACGACTTAGCATGTGAATTTATTATGTTCTGGGTTATCTCTCTTTCATTTCTTTCACTTGCATTATCAATCACATTTACTTCATTCGCATTAAAATTCTCAAGCTTTCCTAACTTAGTTCCTTTGAATATGATATTTCTTTTCTTTATAGGGTTTATGATCCTTATCGGTACATATCCAGACTGAAACGAACGACTGGTATATAAAGCATCAGCAGCAAGAATGTTTCGTTTATACAGGCGATTTTTATCCGAGATATACAAATAGTCATTGTCACTTTTTAAAATTTCATTTCCCAGCGATAATCTTCCACGTACTATATATATTCTCCAAATTTTTCCAAAACTATTGTCTCATCAACGGATACTTCGATACACTGAGCCGTCTTCACATTCCGATCAGCTAAATCGCGACTCAATGATTTAGCTCCTTCTCGTTTCCCAGATCAGAAATTGAGGTTGACGGAAACACAGTTAATTCAAAAGGAATTACATTTGGTTCATGATAAGAGTGTCAACTTCACAATCACACTTTATTCCTAACCTTTTCATTGCATTTATACCAACAATACAGTCAATGCCATGTAAAAGTAAGTCACCCACGACGATGAATTTCATTGGAACAGAAGTTCCGGCTAATTCAAAGGTTAAGACAAATTCACCTTGTACATCCATGGAAGACTTGTTCGCGCAAGTGACTTTGCTGTTGTAAGATTCCACTTTGATATCGGTCTTTTCTCTGATATTTTCTACCATTGTCATATCAATCAAATTACAGGTAGCACCTGGATCCATCATCGTCAGGACTTGTTTTCCATTTAAACGTGTTTTTACAATAGGCTTGTTATCGGGTATGCTCACTCTGTGTATTTTGAAAGTCATCGGGTTTCTTCCTTTACCTTCTAGAAATGCCACTTGGGCATCCAGGAACTTTTCAGCTTCATTGTGTTGTTCTGTTGATCTGAACTTAGGCTGTTTTGGTTTCGGTGAATTATTTTTCCTTTCCTCAAAATTGAACATGCAAACTTCTTCGTTTTCCATGATTCCAAAATCTTTGCCTTCATCATTCAATGCATCATATCGATTAGACACACTCAGCGTATTCGGCTCCGACAACGATGAGTGACTCATGGAGCAAGAATAATCTTTCTTTTGGACAAATGAGCCAGTGCTGTTTTCATTCTCTTCCATGAAATTGACAGATTGTTTGTTCATTCTGCAAAAACGACTGATGTGACCGATCTTTCCACATACGTAGCACCTTTTTGGTTGCGGACAGTACATCGATAAATGACCTAATTGGTTGCAATTGTAACATTTGCGCTCAGACTGTGGTTTATTGCTATTTGTCACATTGTTATGGTTATTCACAAACCTCTTCGCGACATTTGCGTATGTCCTCGGTTTCCAATGGTTTGGATATCTTGAAGTTCTTGTTAGTTTTGAAACTTGCTCTTGAAGATACCTCACGTTTTTCTGCAGCTCCAATATTTTTTGATTGCAATTTTGCGAACAGGAAATAGCATGAACATCCACCGATTCGTTTGTTATGTGACCGATTTGTCTTATTTTTTACCCATTTTTACGGCCTCGTCCAAAGTTGTTGGTGACATAAATTCCAGCGCCACAGCTAAATTTTTGTTTCTCAGTCCGTTAATTTTATTATCATTTCATCACTTTATCATCATTTTTCTCGTTTTTCATCTGAGCATTCATATATGAGATCAAATGCACGAATACGTAGCTCTCGGACAAATTCTTCTACATGTTGATTTTGCGATTGTTTCAATTCTAGAAGCTTTAAAAACGGTGTTATTTCCGCCGATTTTCTAAATAGTTCTAATATCTTTTTAAAATCCTTTGCACTGTCTTTGTAACCTTTTGTCATTTTCATTTCTTTTTGCATATCATTGTCTAGTGTATTCAGGAAAAGGTTTACCCTATGCACCGGATGTGATATCAGCCAACTTGAAATAATCCTCAACTTTCTGAATGTGTGATTTTTCATCCTCTCCACAAACATAATTGGTTGGAGGATGTATTATCTGTCTCCGAAATAGTTGTTTACAAAGTGTCTTGTGTAATTAATTTATTATCTGAACTACAACAGTAAGTCAAAGTCAGTCATGCACTATTTGAATTTCAAGATGCATAAAAATACAACACAGGATAAACCTTGATATTTAAACATGCATATAATAAAGGGAGATATCACTAAACTAATTGTCAATCATAGACAGTTATAATCCAATTACCACAATAACATTCGAGTTACACGCAGGCAAAATAAAGAATAACATATGCTGACTGCGTAGAAATGATAATTTCGATCGCTGGAGCTCATAGGAGTCATGGGACGGTTGTATACATGAGGTAGGCATGTACAGGCCTACCTGACAGGATAATCAGAGTAGCTTCCTCCTGTCTAGACTTCATTCTCCTTACAGTTGCAAGTTGAATAAAATGATACCGTTGAACCTATATCGCTTCATTAGGAGGCCTGAAAATTAAGGATGAAAAATTTTGGGAAGCTGAGATGTGCCAGCTACTACACAACCAAAAATATTCTGACTAGTCAAGAGGATGAAGGGGACGCATTGAATCTCCGAAGACGATGTGTGAATGTGACATCGGAGTTTCGAGTAATCTGTGGAACTCATCATTTCAAAGGTAGGACTGACAAAAATGAGCACTATTTGTTATCCAGGTCATCGATTAGTAATTCTATACCTCCTGTAGGCCTCCACTCTAATACAAAACCAATAAGCACTGAGATGAGACAACTAACAATGTAAGTTATTGACTGTGGTGAGTGTGACTTCCATGATCCCGGACATGCAGCAGTCTTGCTTCTATCTCGACTCCCAAAATACTGTATACATTTATTTCTATAGGTAGGCCTAGTGTACAATGCCACAAGCAAATGCCACTTTGAGTCGAGCCGTGCATAGAATTGTTTAATCAAACAATCCTTTATAAGTACATGGAAAATAATAGGACGATGATATAATAATATATCATATTTCCTTGGTAGATGATTAGGCCTACTTACTGAAATACTGTATATCATCAAGCTTTTCATTTTCGTCTGCTGTGGTTATTTATGGTCATAATTTCAAGAATTTTTGTGTGATCGATTCCTCAAGAGCTCAACTGCGCTTTGGTCATCGTCGATTTTGTCTATTCGTCGTCGTTTAACCGGGATTGTGCTCCATTGTCTCAGTGCTTCGAATTGTGCTCACTTCGCTGTTCTTCGTCGATCATCGCGTTTGGCTTCGTATCTGGTGATCTGTGCAACCTGCGTTATACGTCACCAAGTGACAGTGTGTAGAGCTACTGAATCTGCACATTGATATATTAGTTGCGATTTCTATGCGTGCTACGTTGCTGTAGTGTGTTGGTTAGCGTAATCGCCTATCATCCGAAGATTGCTGGGTCGACTCATTCCTCTTCTAGAAAGGCAAATCACATTTTTTGGTTCACGATTAAAATGCTTGCCAAGTCTTCGATATTAAAGTCGGCTAACTCGGGAAACACCACTGATAGTACTTCATCTGTGGACATCACGCTGCATGATGTCGTACGACTAATTGAAAGCTCTAAATCGGAAATTCTTGAGTCTGTAAGAGGAGATTTCTGTCGTGTCAGGACCCATTTAGCCTCCTTGGAGAGTCGGATTATAGACATGGAAGGCTCTATCTCAAGTATGCGGGAAAAGCTAATCAGAAATGAAACTGATATCAAGAACTTAAAAGTCTCATTCGGCGAACTCAAGAATTTGACATCAGCATTACCAACAGCCGAGCTTCTTGAAGAAGTTGAGCAACGCGAAATGAGAAGGGATAACCTCATGGTGTTCGGACTGATTGAGAAGTCGGATGGATCATTGTCCGAAAGAGTGTCGCATGACAAGGAATTGGTTGACGAGATGCTCAAATCCATAAATCTACCCCAAATAAAATGTTTAGACATACGTCGCATCGGCAAGCACACAAACGGAAGACCCAGACCTCTACGACTTAGGTTGTTGAATCGACGCGAAAAAGTCAAGATATTTCAAAACTCGAAACTCTTGAGGAAGTCTACGAAATTTAGTGGTGTTTATGTGAATGCTGATTTAACTAGGATGCAGTAATCTGACAGACAGAAACTTCACAGCGAAATCAAAGCTCGTAAAGAGGCAGGAGAAGACGTGGTTTTGTACAGAGGTGAAATTTGCTCCCGTGATTCGCTACAAAATTTTCAAAGTTAATTTTATCTAAACAACTCTTACCATCAATTCTATTGACAAATGCAAGATCCATTATCAGCAAACTAGACGATCTTCGTGTTGTAGCTGCTCAATTTTCGTCTGATTGCACAGCTGTTTCTGAATCCTGGCTCTCTAAAGAAACTCCAGATGAGCAGCTATCCATGAACAATTATCTTTTGTTTCGCTGTGATCGTGAAAACCGAGCCGGTGGTGGAGTACGTATTTGGATCCGTCATAATTTTTGCCCAGTTCTGCACCATCATTCTAGGTTGGACTTTATTGAGTCTCCATCCATACGTCTGTCTCAACTCCAGGTGATTAAGCGGTGCTTCTACATTCCACCTGGTCTGTCCTCTTCCCATCTTCAAGAGATTTCAGGAATGATTCTTACTCAATTTGACTTATTCCTTGATGAAAATCCGAACTACAAGTTTATAATATGTGGTGACTTTAATAACTTCCGCACTGATTTATTTAGTGACTATCTTTTATGTGCAAATCGTGTCGTCGATCCAACTCGCGAAACTGCGGTTCTCGACCATATCTGGATATCCAAAACTTTGGAGGAAGATTATCCAAACAAGGCTGAAGTTGGTGCACCTGTGGGAAAATCGGACCACAAAAGTGTTCTTCTTTTACCTAACAACCAGAAAGCGAGTGGAACTTCCGTTTCTACCTTAGTTTACGATTATCGTGGAGAGCACATGGCGAACTTTTTGCGAGTTTTATCCGCAGTTGGATTCGAGCACGTTTATAACGCTTCAAACACAAATGACAAATGTATGGCCTTTTACTCAATTCTTTACTAGGCCTTATCTGTCATTCCATGCACTGAAGTTACTCTAACTCAATCCGACAAGCCTTGGATCACACAACTGCTAAAGAAGCTGATAAATGACCGCTGGACGGCATTTCGTTGTAAAGACTGGCCTGTTTACCATTACCTAAAGCAGAAAATTAGTTCAGAGATCATGAAGGCTAAGCATTCGTGGTGCGATAGGGTTTCAAATGATAAGAAAGGAATTTGGAATGTTGTTCGTGAGCTTCGAGGAAAAGGAAAAGATCGCAAACATGTCGTGAGTGACGATCAGTCCAAGCTTATTGAGTATCTGACTGAAACCTTCAAGTCATACTTTAACTGCAAACCTGATGCTCTCCTTCAACCCTTAGATGATAATGAGTGGAACATAACTATCGAACCTTCATTAGTGTATCAACTCTTGAAAGGACTCAAGAATAAGCAGGCTCCTGGTTACGACGCTATCCCCGCTCGGTTGCTTAGTGAGTGTGCAGACTTTATTTGTGATCCACTTGCTGATATTTTCAACAAAATTTGTTGAAAATATCAGTATCTAGTAAGACATTTCCTGATCTATGTAAATGCGCTATTATCAGACCAATTCCTAAGCAAGGTACATCCCCAGAATATCGACCCATTTCGCTCTTACCCATACTCTCCAAAGTTTTCGAGCAATCGGTGTTGAACTCAATGAAATGCCACTTTCTACGACACTTCGGAAATAATCAGCACGCATGCCGGCCGCTGGGGTCAACATCGAGCGCCCTTATACAAATTCATGACCGGGCAACATCTTTCATGGAGAATGATGATAACTCCTCTGTTCGTATATTGTGCCTTGACATGTCAAAAGCCTTCGATAAACTGCAACACAATAGACTGATAAACTCTTGAAATCAGGGCTCAATGAAGGATTCCTTACTTGGCTTGCCTCGTATCTGAATGACCGATTTCAACATGTTTCGATCGAGAGCAAATACGGAACTTTATTCAGGGCCAGTTCAGGGGTGCCTCAAGGTTCTGTCCTGGGTCCCTATCTATTTAACATGTTTCTGTCCTCTTTAATTATTTCTCCGAATAATGAAGCTCTGTTGGTCAAGTTTGCTGATGATTTGACACTAATTAAAAAATTGCAGCAAAGACAATGTTTGTCCAAATAATTTGCATCATATTGAGGACTGGATCATGGAAAATTATATGATACTCAACAAAGAAAATTCTCGGCAAATGGTAATCCAGCGCAGTCGAAGATTTTCTTGTACAGTTTACGACAACATCAAAGTCGTCGACAGCTTGAGTATTCTTGGGGTGACATGCACAAATAAGTTAAAGTGGGATGTTCACTTTTCAAACACCGTGAGAGCTGCGAACCGCCAACTATTTATAGTGCGAGAACTAAAGCCGTTCGTAGATCATCCTAAGCTAATGTGTGTTTTTCGATGTCTGATTGAATCCCTTTTATTATACTGCACTCCGGTTTTCGGAAGACTGCAATGTTCAGTCAGTGCTAAAATCGATCAAATTTTTAGACGGTCACATCGCATCATCTGTGATGAATCATGCTCTTGCCGCATATTTTCCGAATTTAAAGATCGCTGTAATACCCTGATTTATAACTTTTTGTGCAAATGCATGTCAGATGATCACCCATTGCATCATTTATTGCCTCCTCGTTTATCTCAAACAAATCATTTTCTCTTGCCATATTGCTTAACTTCACGTCGCTTGAATCCATGCTTGAATTCATTCATACCTATGTCATGTGCTTTGTACAACTCAAGATCTCGTAGATACTTAAAGTGAACTTTTCTTCATCATATAAGTTCGCACCGTAAGTTTCTGCGGATACGGGCTGGAATGCGAAGTCCTCATAGAGGTCACAGTATTTCACCGACTTTCTCTTCTCCACCGCTGTCGCCACTGATCCGCCACTTGAAGTCGTAGAGCTCCAGGATTTCGCGGATGGATATACACACGTGACATCCCACGCGATCGGCTTTCCAAGCTCCCACGGGGACAGGCTGTTGCCGTCCTGCTTCAGGTTCTTGTCCAGCAGCAGTCCAGTAGGCTCCAGCATAGTGGGTAGCTGGATGGAGAGCATCGCCCGGTCCACCACCTCGTTCATCAGCGTATGGCGCAGATGTCGGCCCTTGCTGCGGGGACAGACGAAGCCGTGCGCGCCACCGCCGTCCGCCTTAGTGCCACAACGAGCGCAGATGTGCTCAATGGATACGGGGGCTCCGATGCGGATGGCAGAAGCGACGAGGAATTGGTCGTCCGTCAGATGAAGACCGAGCGATGTGGACGGTAGGACGTTAATCCAATCGCTCGATTCCTTTGAGGCGCAGGAGAGCAGTCGCGTGCGCGTCAAGCAGCTTGGAACTTCGGAGGAGGTCGTCGTAGGACTGGCGGTGAAGCGGAAGTGTCCATGATTTCTGCTTGGTAAGGGGTTGCAGTGGATATGATGGGACTGAACACTGCGAGTACCAATGTTCGAGCGCTGTGTCGTGTGGCTTCGTTTCCTCGAGCTTCCAGTGACATGAAATAAGCTGACAAACAGAGTCTGAAGCATACAGGGAAGATAAGAATGCTGAAGCAGCTATGAAGGACGCCGAGGAGATACCCAGTCCACTTAACTTGGCTGGGAGCGCAACTTGTCTCTTTTGAAAATCGCTCAACTCAACATTCAAAATGGAAGACACGACATGCATCATCGATTCATCAATAAGTACACGTAGAAGAAGGTCCGTTCTTGTAAACGAAGGTGACGTTCGTGATAGGTGAAGGAGCTTAGGCAAATAAAAACAGTTGCGCAGTAAAAGCAGAGCATCATGACACGATAGAATCTTCAAGCGGGATCCCAAGACTTCGAAGGTTTTCTGTGAATCTAGAATCAGGGTCTCAAGCGAATTTTCCCCCAAGACAGCTCCTAAAAGAGTGATTTTATCTTTGGGAACAAAGGTCAAATTCGGTAGGAGCTCTTTGAAATCATTGAGGATGGCCGGATCAAGGCTGCCAATAACAGACAATTCACATTTGCTACTATTCAACTCCAGGCCAACATCCTTGCATGATGGAATAAACTTCTTGAGATCGGCAAGTAGCGAATCATGCTTCCCTAGCAGTGTGACATCATCTAAATATGCTATCTTTAGTGAGCAACCACTAAGACTTGCTAAGGCATCGTGGAGACCGAGGCAAAAAAGAGCCGGGGCAAGTGGGTCTCCTTGTTGTAGGCCTTCGTCAGACTCAAAGGAAAGATCGCCATAAGTCAACACTGTGGGCTCCGAGTAACAGGCAGTGAACAGATCAAGCAGATGAGGAGCATACCTGTCCAAACATTCAGCGATGTGGTCTCTCCTGATGGTGTTGAAAGCATTCTTAAAATCTACCTCTACCAGAATCTCCCCCTCGCGTGGAGCATAAACGCGGTTTCTGGTGAAGTGGATGGCCGCATCCAAACCGGCTCGCACCCCACATCCTAATTGGGATGGAGCGAACAATTCCTTGAATGCCTGCTCTGAATGAGAGACTGCACATTTGCAGGCAATGCGTCTAAAAGTCTCCCCAACTGCGATGGGCCTGATTCCTCCATCTCGCTTGTTTAGAGCAGTGATATTGGCTCCTAGTAAAACAGCCTTAATGGCCCGGGGCAACTTGTTAGAGATGATGGCATTGGTCAGATCAGTCAAAGCCGATAGAAGCTGATCTCTTTGGCTGGAGGCATCAATGCCAAGCGATTCCTTCAGGTGTTGAGGGCGCAAATGGGTGATGCCACCTGCTGAACCGGTTGGAAAAGATTTGATGGCCTTGATAACACTGTTTTCGTCTACTGTGAAGGAATGCAATTGACTTGGGTACGGAAAAGGACGACGATCACTTGGTCTACTGGGGTGTTTCGCCTGCAAGGCGGAGAGGATAGTAGGCGTGTAAGGCGCTACATTGACCTCCGAGCTTACGATTATAACCGCCCCACGAACGTCTCCGTCCTTGATCTTGCCTGAAACAAGAGATCGGAGCTGCTAATCTTGATTCCGTCTCTTTTTCTTATGCGAAGTCGAGCTAGTCGGTCCAATCGATTTCAAAAGTGTGTCAACATCCGCTGTATCTTCAAAAATTGCGATTCTCTCGTTTACGATGCTACATAATTTCCTCGAATGTTTCCGACTGTTGTGAGGAGGTGAGCGGCGGCAGAAAGTCGGGAAGAGTAGTAGGCGTGCCCATGAAACATAGTCGTTTTGCGAGAGTGCCGAATCAATAACTTTGGCCAAGCTCTTAGTGAACTGAAAACGCGAAAATTTAGGAATGTGTTTTAACTGAGAGGAACGACATGATCGGATGGCTTGGACTACATGTTTGAAAACCGTGGGGTCTGATAAATCCTCAACATTACTAGAGGTAGTTCGAATCAGTAGGTGGTGCGGTAGTGCATTCGAATCATCGGCTTGGCCTGACTCACTAACGTGATCGTTGTTAACAACAACAGAGGGTGTAGGCCTATGCGCAGTAACAATTGGCACACTATCTGTGTTTTGACATCTGCCATGGCGTTTGGGGTAGCAAGATATACAGCTGACATTATTGCGAGCACAGACACAGCTAACGCATTTAGCGTTGGAGCCATTGCAGGAGCAACATTTAGACATGAGTGGATCGATGTCTATGAGCAGATGAGAGAGAAAGCTTGATGCAGCAGCAGACTGATTGACATGTCATCAAACAATCGAAACGCTTCTGCCGACGACTAGCTGAATGGAAATGCAAGACTCTGAGTAGATATCTATGAACAATCGTGGCAATGGCAGGCTCGTATGAAGATTGCATTGAGAGAATGTAGAGGTGAATAGAGATGAACAAGAGCCTATCAAGGAATGATGCAAAACATGGAGAGGCTCCCTGATATAAAATTGAGTAGGAGGGTGTCTAATCAAGAAAAACGGGCGAACCGATGAGCCGATCCTTCCCACTCTTGGAAGAGATGCAGACCATGGGTAGCCAATTATAAAAACGAAAAAGCACGACTCAAAACCAACACAAAACAGAGCTACAGCAGGCACAAACAGAGGAGAGGCACTAAATGTGAGCGTAGAACACTGACTGGCCCAAAGGAGGCAGACCAGGGGGGCGAAGACGGAGAAAAGCACAGAAAAGGCGAGGAGCACTACGAGGAACACTATCGTCGTGGAAGCACCGAGGAAAGCTCGCCCAGAGCGCCAACCAGGCGGGAAAACGTTAAAATCACAGGAGCACTGATTGAGACACGACCGCACGCGACGAAGTTCGAAGTTACTATTATTATTATTATTATATAGCCGACTTGAACCATGCACGTGTATGTGCACTGCATTTTACTTTAAAATGAATCAGAAACCAAAACGTTAATTTTCTTGGACGCTAATCCAATATTTATCAGAAAGCGACTCTTAAATACATGAGGATATATGATGCAAATGCACCCTCTCTTAGCTAGCATGCACGATAATATAGTACAAGTGAATTTGGCTCACTTGCAGTGGTCAGAGAGTGACACAGAGTGAGCTGACACTGAATATGATCACTTCCGGTAATGTGAAGGATCTGATTGGCTTTTATGTCAAATTATACTTTGGGAATTAATGGAAGAAATAAGATGTCAATGGTTAACCCGTATTAGCAGGCCTTATTTGAATATACTTGAATGCTCAATTTTGCAAGACACTGACCAAGCTTCTCGATTTTTAAGAAAGCACTTTCTTAAAGGTCAAAGTTTTGATGCTCCTATGGGACAGCTTTCACAAAATTTGAATTTGCTATCAAAGATGCATAGAAACTAAAAGCTGCAAAAACACCTTTACTACAAGATTCAGGGTAAGAGAGGTGATACGGACACATTTTGATAATTTTTCTTTGATCCATAAACAATGAGAATCAGTCAACATTGTATAGTTTTCTGTGAAGTAAAATATTTTGCAAATCACTTTTATTACAATCAAGCCAATGTTTTGGAAAATGATGATTTCTGTGCATAATTATTCATATTTTCCAGTACTATTTCGCAATCGTCTTATTCAAATATTAGAGTTAATTGCAAGTAGCATTCGAGCTTCATGGATTTTGAGGTGTTCGAAATTATTTTTTGAAATCAGGGTGTTATGGACATGTATGATGCATGTTTCTGAGTTTCATCATATAGCTATATATTGCAATTTTCTAATGCAGATTTAGACCTGATTTGATTACAGTGAAGGGCAGTGGATAGCATCACATTACTAGGAATAGATAAGAGGATTTGAATTTGTTTGTTGATCATAATTTTGATTAATTTCACGGAATTAGTGTGTTTTGCTACCCTGTTGACTAATACGTATGTCGAGACATTACAGAGATCGAGAGATCGCACTGTAAACTGTACTTAGCCAAATGACAGCCAATATAGCAGTCATACTGAACAGCAAATTGCCACAGACAATAACAGACAATTAACAGCCAAAGTATTGGACAAAACAGTCTACTTTCTAATTTTGTTGCAAAATAGGATATTAAACTGTAAACTGTAATCAGCTAAATAACAGACAATTTGTCAGCCATAATGATCAGACAATTGCAACATACATGAGACAATGAACAACCAAAAGTGGCTGTTCAGAGCAGACAAGATGAGACAATTATTCGCCAAAATATCAGACAATTCTGTCTACTTTTCTAAAAGTATCGTCTCTCAAACTCAAAGTGTTTAAATATGATCAAACTATTCAACATCAGCTAATGGCAATTAGTCACTCCTAATCACATAGGTTCTCACTCTGCACCACTCATTCACACTCGCATTAAGAACAACTCTGATACTTTTCAAGTCTGCTGTATCAATGTCAACTTAAGGGCAGTATATAAACCCTTAAAAGCTGCAAAAACATTGTAAAAACAGAATTAAAAGATAGCATCAATACGTCAAATATCCAGACCTGTTATTGGCATGCCTCAAAGAACCCTACTTATTTTCAACATTGTATATTCTATAATTGAAAATTATCAAGGATGCCATCCAGTTTCAATAAAAGTGTATATATTAGTCATAAGTAGTATGATAGGCAGTAGACGCAATAATGTAAATTAGTTCGTGCGATGAGACAAAAATTGTCTGACAAGCAGGAAATTATCAATCCTTATCGATGAAAGTTTATCAAATGTCGCTTTAAGTTGGATTCATACGATTCGGAAATACGGGATACGAAAATCCCCATCCTTCTCAAAAAACATGAGTATACACTTTTGATTTTAATATGCGCTTTGGAGGAGAAATCACACACGATTAACGTGAGGGTAAGAGGTAATGTTCTCAATAAACTAGTATTTCATTTTTGTCTCTGATGTTACCTTTGACGCGTAGGTGTGATCGAGGCTAGGAAGGCTTGTCTTCTCTACTAAATCACCGAGTGAAAAGACAATCCTTTTTCACTATCGCGGCTCATTCCCACAACTATTACAAGCTTTGCATGCACTGCTGTCTCTGTACTTTTGTTTGACGGAGAAAGTTGACATCAAGACACTGACAGCTATGTACGAGGACAAATGATTTTTTTGTATTATACTTCGGGTCTAGTTGTAGGCCGGAGTCAGGACTCCGTTTCCGACTCCAGCAAAAATGATAGGACTCGGGGACTCCGACTCCACATCCCTGCCGACTCTGCTCTCGGCACTTTCTGGATAGTGACTTCACACTTTCCATTCGGGCACTCACTATAAGCTGCGGTTGGGGAACCATGCTGCTCATCTAAATTTTATCTTCACAGAATATGTTTTGTCCTTCATTGAGGCCTGTACACGCTCATGTATGTTGAATTCTATACGCTTGAATTCTAAGACGTTGCCGGCCTCGAAAGATAATTCGCTTCTTTCGAGAACCATATTTATTGTTCTCAAAAAAAAGTGAAGCTATCGTCGAGATGGAGAAGATATGACCTTGACATGTGGAGAGCTATGTCAGTCAATGTATTATAGAAGTGAAATTTTGGAGTGTAAAACGATGATATAACTAGCTTTTTGCATGATAACCACCTGACTGTTTCTTGAAGCCTCTCTGATGCACAACTTGCTGCGATCCGAACTAACTAAGCAACGTACGTGTTGACTGCACTCCAAAGATTCTCATCAAGATAGAACAGAGAATAAACATTTTTCTGCGGTCTGAACGAGTGTGATGCAATATAGCATTAACGATTTTTTACACACAATTCCTTGCTGAGGGCACATTGTTTTCTCGGCTCAAATACATTTGACTCCTTGATTTCCATCCGCTAACTTGAGAAGGCTCCGAATTCTTAATTGGCTTACCCCTTTCACGCCAGCTGATGACTTTAGGGAAAAAACCCGTAATCACGTAGACAGCGTATTGAAATTTATCAACATTACCATGCGACTTTGACAAAAGTTTACTTGTCAGTAATAAGTAGCCTAAAATGCAATATTTACACAATAATACAAATTAGTCCGTGTATGCAGAGAAAAGTTGTCAGATAATTAGGTAATTTGTATATTTCTGCGTAGCATCAGCCAAAATGCTGATTTGGTTGTTAAATTGTCAATTGGATATGTACAGTGGACTACGTGTAAAGATATGCAACTACCATTCTAGGTGACTTTTCCTCCCGTAACGCATTTATTAATTGACATTTTAGACAGACCATTTACTAAGTGGCTTGATTATTGTTTGATTGGAAGCTATAGCTAGCTGTTGCATCTGAGAAAACACCGTAATCATGAGTAGGCCTATGCAAATTCAATTTAATAATAAAGGGAGTTTATGACCCTTAAATGTCAAGCCTATTACCGACGTTCAACACTGTTTTCCCACAATTTCTCTGTCCAAAACGAACATTATCCATAACTGATTGTATTCAGCTTTTATAGGACTGTGAAAGAACACTCATCAAAATTGACCAATTTTATCACAAGATTGGCGCAGATTGAATAAAGCATTTCAAAGTCTCAGAATGTACAATGTAGTGTCATCATGATGGCACTCGCACATGAATCTTAGAGTGCATTCCAATGTCGTAATCTCCAAGACTTTTGTTGTCTTCTAGAGGTGTGCCGTTGCAAATTAACTGAAAATTTGATAAACTTAATTCTTTTACAATTGTATCTCGAACTTCGCGGACGGAAGTATCTTTCCTCAATGACGAATACGTGTAGGACTTCTCACCGATCTCAAGGAGCACCTTAAATTCTTCAAGATCAAGATAAAAGCATTCTCCGTCAGCAACATCGTAGCTTTCCAAGGTGCGGTCATTATTCATTATTTGACCATCCCGTGTTCGGTGTCGAAGCTGCATTCCCACACTCTCATTCGACTTCCCCACAAGCTCCTTCACCAACAGAACTGACGACTGACGTGGAATGCGTAATCCAATATCGGTTCCCCTCGGAGGCTTAATGGTAATCTCTATATTCCTGAAATGTGAAATACAATTCAAATTTAAATTGCGGTTATTTCACGATAAACTCTTTAAATTAAGCCTATGTCCTGCATTCAATCCCAATCTGTACAATGATGATGAAAATGGGCACAAATTCTCCACTATTTATTCCATACAGACAAAATACATTGATGCCCCGATATGCGCAATAGATCCGTTTCACGTTGACACATTTATGACGGGCGCATCATTTAAAAATTACAGTTTTTATAATTTTTTCAAATGCAATTTGCGGGCGATCTAGGCACTGTACGAGGTCAGGAATGGTGTCATTAGAACCACGTTGATCTCCTCTTCAATTTGACTGCTTATTTGGACGACATAGTAGAAAAAGTTGCCACTCGTCATCTATGAGTTAAATGAATTTGGGTGAGAATTATTTTTGCTTATCTATCGACTCCAGATGGTCATATATATGCTTATAGAAATAGTTTTGAATCGATTCGAGAGAAAAATTTGTCACTGATTTTCAAGATTAAGCGAACTGCGTCAGGGTTGATGGCCGACTAGCCTGCCGGGTTTAGTAACGCCGGCCACCGGCCCGGCCTCGCTTGCCAAAACCTTGCTATTTACCTGCTGCATAGTATTTCGGGCAAGGGAAAAATGCGAATTTTTGCGAAATGCATTATTCTCAAAACTTTGCCAAAATCACTGATTTCATTAACCTTGAATTGCTATTTTTCATGTGGCGATGAGCAAAATAGATGTTATCATCAGAAAGTTCACACCTGAAAAATGTTGCACCGTAATTTCATGGCATTTGGTTCAATGCTTTAGAAGTTAAGAGGAGGGTCGGCCCTCAAGCTGTCGATGCACTTAAATGGTGGCATCGATAAAGTGATAGATAGACATTTAAAAATCATCTTTTCATTTTACTGGACTTACTTTAATAGCCCTCTTTGGTCTTTGTATTTATCCTGCAAGGAAGTTCAATAATCAATAGCATTACATGCCGGCATAGTATTTCATATTGTGTAAGTTGTGTAAGGACTTACTTCAGCATGCTTCTTGACAAACGAGATTAAGTCGCGTGCTGCATCAATCAACAAGTCCTTCCGATCAATAGATGCTTTTACATTTTCTATTTTCTCAGTTATCTTATCGATCAACCTTTTCTCAGTTAACTTGTCGAACGCTTGTTTCACAGCGTCCATTATAACTCTCAGCTCGGCATATCCGAGGCCATCGAATTCATCTGCAATGAAAACGTGTAGAGAAATGAACTTTATTAATGGAATTATTGGATTCGTGAAAGGAGGTAAAAAGAGCTCGGAAAGGTGTTGACAATAGTCACCAGTTGACGTGGGTAGGGATTATCAAAAAATAACTGCTACTAAATGAAGTTAAGCAAACAATGATTGCAAATGTTCATCATCATCATCTAGACGGCTCATTCCTGATGCATGATTCTCGACTTTGATATTTTACTTCAACCTAATTAGAGCATGTGAAAATTTGATTACTGTTTATTACACCGTTCAATTCATACACTGAGCAACAGTTAGAAGTGAGCACCACGGTGTCGCATTATTTCGCAGGTCTTGATTCCATTTGCTGCCAAGCAATAGGAATGCAAAAAGTAGGATCTTCTAAGCCGTCTGTTGCTCCACCATTTGGTAGTACTATAGAGGGGAAAATGTAATGGAGGAAAATTAATATAGGCATGGTCTCTGTCTGAAGAAATCACATCGCAAAAATATGTGCATTCAAGTTTTCACTGGCATCCTAATATATTCGACTGTGTATCATTGTCTCACCATACTAATTCGCGATTACTTTTATAGATGTATATAGTGCTGTGCAGCAAAATTGCCCAACCCATCAAATTTGTAAAATAGTACAAATATCTTTATCAAGCATTTATAAACACAAATTAGTATTGAACAAGCACTTCAGTCTCATAAGTATGGTCAGACAAATGTAAAAAGAAATAAAACTAAAAGTGTGTGAAGCCACCTCTAGAAAAATGTATTTGTTTGAAAACTAAAGAGAGTTGGCAACTTTGCTGCACAACATGAACGCACATGAATACACTTGGTTATTTTGAAAATTTGCGCTTATGACATTTGAAAATGGTTCCATCATTAATGGGCTAGGATGATAGACCTTTTGCAATAATTGTGGATATGCAGTGTAGGTCTAGATCTTAACATTAGAATCAGTTAACTTGGTAACAGAAGTCTTGAAGTTCATACTTATGTTGACGGAATGTACTGTAATAGCGTTGTAGGCTTGGTTTTTCAGGGCTCATCAAGGACTGTTACCTTTTCTCAAAGAGCATGATTGTGCGCTGCGATAAGCGTCGTTCTCGAAATTTCACTATTTAGGAGATGCTTATCACTGTTGGAGAAAACAGTGTGCAACTAGTGGCTTAAGAAATTTGGCAAGATAAAGGTGGAGCAGGAAATGTAGTAGCCTAGCGGATTAGTATAACTGTTTTGAAATTGCATCCATGTAACCGGGACTCTTCAGAAGATTGGATAATGCTACCGATGCTAACTTCAATCAATACTGTAGCGGCAAATACAAGCTTACATAAATGAATGCCTTCTCAACAATCTATTGATGATTCATCTATCTCTACATGCAGTAAATGCTCTATAGTTCATCATCGGCGAGCTATCGTATTTACATGTATTGGTCGGTCTATAGTAGACCCATCCGCTTGAATTTTAGACTAGTTTTATCTATGATTATAGCGGCTCGTCGGTTCGGCTGCGACACCGTATGGCTCAGCTCGGCTCCGCTGGGCTTTTACACTTCCATAATGCATCAGCTCGCTGCTCGTCTGAACGAGCCGTGTGTGTATCTCTACGCCACGCCCATACAACAATATACATTTTGCTGTCATAATTATTAGTACTTACATCGCGATTCGCGAGTGAACCGTTTCACGAATCTATATGATATCTAGAATCGAGATGATGATCCAATCTCTTGTTGTCGACAAGGAAGGTTGTATTTTGAAGCGCGCTCCTATCTTCTTTTCCGTGTGCATCCGTAGGATAGTTTACCGGCATCGTCTTCTCCAGTGCTTTGCATCATATGAAAGCTCTTCATCTGGTCTATACGCATATGCTATTCATATTTTAATAGATAATCTGCCTGAAAAGTTAGCGGCATTTTTATATTTCATCACGTGATCTGTTTCCACTTTATCTCTCAGCTAGAAGCGTATTCGGTGGCTATCTATGCCGTCCTCGCTCAGTGCTTTGTGCGAAGATATCGGCGCCAGAATTTCCAGTGTAGCTTTTGCATTCGAGTGTTGAGATTGTTTGTAGGCTGACGGATTGTGTCAGTGAGCACGATATCTATGTTAATTACCATAGTCTTTTGCACCACTTTCTAATCATATTTGTGAGTCAGCTAAGTTCATAGTATTCGGTGCACATCGCCAGCCTCTGTTACCGGAGTGGCCAAAAGGGATAAACTCGAAGCGATCGGTCCAGATATCTTGGGTTCTAATCTGCGATCAATTTTCTTCTCTTCTTGGAGGCCATCTATACAAAAAGCATGTTTCTCTAATTTTGCGTCACTAGTCTTTCATCGTTGCCTCCTACGTTGCCTCATTTAGTCATAGCTGTGCCTCACGACGCTATCTCCTTATTATCTACACACGGCTTGTTGTTTACCCTGCCGGAGTATTAGCACTTTGACATCTATCGCAGCAGCTAGCACCCCTCAAATCCCATAAAGTCTGCTCTTCCTCTTTGTTTCAACTATGAAGAAATCTAAATCGTCAAAGTCGTCTCCTGTCAGTAGGCCTAATAACAGTGGTAGGTATCACCAGCGTAGGATCCTCCAACAGTAGGTCGTCTGTCACCCACCAGAATTCGTTACAGTTTTCGAAGACCAACCAAGTTTCAAAAGTCCCTAAAGCTCCCCAAATGAAGAGTTGCTGGTCAAACAACCGTCCAGCAAGTCTGAAATTGAATGTTCAAGTTGTAGAGATTGGATTCATTACTCTTGCCTAGGACTTTCCATTCAGGATTTATCGTCAGTCATTAACGATGATCCTGGTCTCTATCTCTGTAAAACCTGTGTGAGTCAACCCACTGAAAGCTTGAAGCAAATAAAGACAGATCTTCAAGCTGCACACTCATTTGCAGCCATATTTTGCTTCGACCAGAACGTTTATGATATCTTGAATGATGCATTATTTGTCAATGGTTCTTGTAGTTTCTTGTCTTCTTCGTCTCGCTCACAGTTGGTCAATTCTGACGCTAATGTGCAAACCGGAGCTTCATATCCGGAACATGAAGCTCTCGAGAAATCACTCTCCATTCTACGCGAATCGATAGCTGCCTTATCGAAGAAGATCAACCAATCTCTCCCGGCCCGCCTCGCTGAACTAGAAAATAAAATAGAATTTCTAGCCACCTCCCTGCATTCCTCAGAGTCTGCTAGAGATGAACGGTCATTTGTTGGCGTTGTGAAGTCCCCACTATCTTCTCATCAGTTGTATCCCTTTCCTCAGATGCCCCAGAGTGACTCACGTGAATCGAGCGCAACCTATTCCGAAGCAAATAGCTCAAGCGTTGTTATACCTAATGAGCTTATTTTGTCAAACTTCCCGGAAAAGGAAGATTTGTCACTGAGCATTACTGAACTTATGGATTGTTTTAGGGACAACGGACTTTTTTGCCCTGGTCCTTTTGATGTTGTTCGGTTAGGTAGGTTAAAGAACTCGACTACCGGTCCAAGAATCGTAAAGCTCATATTTCACACAACATTCGATGCTAAGTCGTTCAAGGCAGGGTTTTCTTGTATTAGCTCCTCTCATAAACTTTCCTCGGACACGAAGTTGAGGTACAGTTTGCCTGTGCAAGGCCGAGCTTTGAAAAAACAATGCTTTGAGCTGAATTTTTCCCACTCCTCAGTTTCTTCTGATATGCGCAGTGAAAGCTATAGCCTTCGTGAATCGGGTACTATTTGGCGCTTTATTAAACTAGATAATGGGAGCTGATAGAGAGACATGCATTGATCAGATGCTTCAAAAAACTGAATTCTGATAACTTTGTTCATACCAGCAACTCTCAAAACATTGCTCCTACAGTAAGCCAAAGCAGTTCTGCTTGTAACTCTGTTCTAAGGTGTGTCATGAACAACGCGAGATCATTAAAAACCAAATTGATTAATCTCTGGCAACTACTTTCATCCTGCGTCTACGATGTTCTCGTTTTTACGGAGACCTGGTTATCCCCAAATATTTCAGATAGTCTTCTTACCAGTGCAACACCCTACAAAGTAGTGTGTTGTGATCGTTCTGATGATTACGGTGGGGTTGCAATTTTTGTGCGAGACTCATTTTTTCTGAATTGTCGAACCTCTCAATCAACTACCTGCTTGAATTTTCTATGTCTCGACATTGATATACCCAAGGGAACATCTTATAGATTTATCTCATTGTATCTTCCTCCCCCTGTCTCCTCAGACACTGCCAATACCTTGATTGATTTACTAGATCTGTGGATCAACCCAAACAAACCTACATTCTTATGTGGAGATCTAAACCTACCACATATAGATTTGTCCATTCCCATAAACCGAGGTGAGACGTTCTTAAACGGTATTTCCCAGAATAATCTTACACAACTGGTTGAAACTCCAACTCAAGGAAGCGCCATCCTAGATCTCGTGCTCACAAATTGTCCAAATGTTGCCTCTAAAATCAGTGTTTCCTCTTCCTTTCACTCTTCTTGCGATCACTTGTCTGTTGAATTCTCTATCCTGTCGCCGAGCACTCTTAGTCTTCCGAAATCGACTCGTCGTTTTTACGACTATAATAAGGCACCTATCATGAATGGCTCTGTAGATGTTGAAGCTGCGTGGGATTTCTTTCTTATAACTATACATAGCTGTATTGCATATTATGTCCCTGTGAATACCAAAAAGAAGTATTGCTGAAGAGCTCCGAAAATTCTACGAAAACTCCTTGCTAAGAGGAAGAAATATTATAAGAAAAATTCTGCAAAATATAAAGAAGCTGTACAAGAATATGATCACGCAGCAGAACGAATAGCGATGTTTAGAAAGGAAAAGCTAACTCAGAGTAGAGATATATTCGTAAATTTTACGCGTATGCTAAGCGCTAAACGAAACGTAGTAGCGCAATTCCACCCATCTGCAATGAAAATGACAGTATGATTTTTGACACTCTCGATAAAGCAAACTTATTAAATGCCTACTTTGCATCCGTTTTTACATCAGACGATAATGCTTCACCTCCCTTCCCTAAACGAGTGAATCCTGGAATATCTCTAGATTTCATTCATTTTACTCCGGAACTTGTTGAAAGAGCTCTAGAACGGTCGCCGCCTAAATTATCACAAACTCCTGATGATATCCCTCTACTTATTCTTCGACGTCTTGCTAGTACTCTCGCATTCCCATTAAGTTGCATTTTTGATCTATCCATGTCAACCGGCAAATTGCCATCTATTTGGAAAAAAGCTCTAGTCTGTCCAGTCTTTAAGAACAAAGGATCCTCCTCTTCCCTCAATAGCTATCGCCCGATCTCACTTAGCTCTGGCTGTTGTAAGGTCATGGAAAGGGTAATTTCTGATGAAATATATTCCTATACAATGAACCATAAGCTTTTATCCATGGAACAGCACGGTTTCCTTCCTCGACGTTCAACAGTTACACAAATGCTCAGTTTGATATTCGAAATGTGTTCCGCATTAAGTCTCCATAATCGCTTCGATTGTGTGTACATTGATTTTTCGAAGGGCTTCGACACAATATCAATACCTAAGCTTCTCCATAAACTCTCAAGCTATGGTTTCAATGGTCAATTGCTCCAATGGATTAATAATTATCTATGTAATCGAACTCAGAGAGTCCTAATCAACACCATCACTTCGGACGAGGTAGCTGTTACAAGTGGCGTGCCCATAGGCTCTGTTCTTGGACCTGTATTGTTCTTTCTTTATGTCAATGACGTGTTTGACTGTCTTGTTGGATCGACTTCAGCCCGCCTTTATGCTGATGACTTGAAATTTATGTCAACCAAAAGTTATACCTCCTCTTCACAAGTATCTTCAGACCTGAAACATACTCTTCTCAAATTTGATAATTGGTGTAAACATGGCAACTGAAGATTTCTATGCAAAAAAGCTTACTGTTTACTGCTGGAGATCGATAAGCTCCTTCCGTCAACTATCATCTTGACAGCGTATGCCTGAAAAATTCAGTCACTGTGAAAGACGTAGTCTTTTTGATCTCATCAGATCTCAGATTTAGTGATCACTGTGCGTGCATCAGCTCAACCGCATATGCCAGAGCATATTGTATCCTAAAATCTTTCGTTTGCCACAACTCCCGTATCTTAATGAATGCCTTTGTTGTCTTTGTTCGCCCTCTCTTGGAATATGGAAGTGCAATCTTTTCACCGTGCCTCAAACGCGACATTTTCCGTATTGAGCGTGTCCATAGAGATTCTTCACCCGCATCGTTTGTAAACGATCTGGTATCAAGTATGACAGCTATTCTCATCGATTACAATTGTTAAAATTAAAATCTCTAGAATATAGGCGCATTTTGTTGGACTTGTACTTCTTGTATAAACCGTACTATAATCATTTCGACTTGTCGCTCAACTCTTTCTTTACCACCTACCTTTCATCTCAAATTACTCGAGGTCAATCACGTAACAGCTGTCAGATTGTGCCAGTCTTAAAAGTTAATTCGAACTATCTCAGTGGATATTTTTTCTTTCGCGTCATTAAAATATGGAATTCATTGAACGATTCAATAGTGAAAGCTCCAACCTTCATGATGTTCAAGAAAAAACTCAAATCAGTTGATCTAAGTGAATTTTGCTCATACTGTAACTGCTAATATGTGATTTCGTATATAATTTTTTTGACAAGTGCATTTTATACCTGATGGTAAATTTTATTTAGATACATTCCTACATTCCATATTGAAGATGATTCTCATTATAATGAAGATCAAGAAGAGTCTCAATCTCATTGATCCGAGTGAATTTGCATATATTGTGACCATGATCATTAAAGTGTAAATTTTGTATAGATGATTTTGTCACATTCATTTCTATGTTAGATGTTAAGCATTTACGTTCTTTAGCTCCATTGTGAGGAATCCCATCCAGTGAACTCTTATCATGTCGTGATCATCACTTTTCAAATTTGTAAATATAGGCCCTATAGATCTCACGTATTTTGTATATGATGTATATCATGATGACTCTTAAAATTTGTAAATATGTAGGTCTCATATAACTTGTTTATGATGTGCATGTACATCATGATCACTCGGTAAATCTGTAAATATATGTCTCATGTATTTTTTATTGATGCTAAACTTTGCGTATGCATATGTTGCACGTATCATCAACGCTTACTTGTAAGTGCGCTTGCGGCCATCGCTTTGCGTTTTCTGTATATTTCAGAATAAACACTTATGACTTATGACTGATAAACTGCTAACGATGACATTTAGAAGATCAAAACTTGCGGATAGTAACTGCCAGGACATAGTGCACGCCCAACAAGTCTAGGTCTATTAACTGTCAGCGAGTGTTTGACGTTAAGAGATGACTGTTGGGAATTGTGGTCTAATATGGTGACCAGTAAATCATTTATTGCATAAGTCTATTTCTACGAACTTAGGTTCACGCGGCTGACAATCTGATTGATAAAATGTTCACGGTTGCGATATTTTCTGTACAATCGGCGCAGTCAAAAAATTAATCTGACCGCACATCACTATAGTGCTAGCCTAAACTCACCTGCAGGCCAATCTCTGGACAATGTTGGAGGACCTTCGAAAGTCATGGTTATGTGCGGTTTGGATCTTGCACAGGGCTCTTATAAAGTTTGGATCTCTTATATAGTTTATTCAATCCTATCCTGGGATCCCCGAAGGATGGGATCTCCCATCTTCAACCTTTTTAGAAGGTAGTCAACTGATGCTATTTATATTTCACTGGCAGAGTCGTTGTAGTGTGAAGAGGCTTTTAATTACTCTCTCATTTTCTGATGATGCTACAATGACGGTGTAGAAGAATAGTCTGACAACTATTTGTAAATGTCCTGACAAGCGCATTGAGAGATAGAACATAAGTGCATATTGTAATTGACACCACTATTACTGCACTCTTGACTTACCACCTTCTTTTCTTTCATCGTGTGAGTTGAAGCCGAACCCACTTCAAATCACTCCGACGTTTTCATCAATTATTGCAAGAAAACACCGAAAAATCGCCAACGAATAAACTGGCGATTGCATTATTTTGTTGAATAAATGGCACTGTGTCACCCGTTGGCAATTTATCAAGTCTTCTATTTTCGCTCAGCTTCAAGTCTCACGACTAGGATTCGAAAAAGACATTTTCGTGTGCTTAAAACTTAGCTCTTAGCTCTTTTAGAACTTACAAAATGATGGTATTTTACAGCCCACAAGCTTTATTAATGACAAGACTATTAAATATTGGCTTTAATAACATTTCCTTGCTTTCAAGTCCCTATTTACGTGTACAGATGGATTTGAGTCACTTATCATCCATTCGCATGCAATAAAGCTCAGTTCTTATTAGCGTAAGGAACAATTATCGCATGCAGTTTTGTAGTATAGGTGAATACAAAATAATGCTTCAACTTTAAAGGCTCATTGTGGCGAGATACAATACTCTACAAAAAAATCATCATATCCTAAGAAGAGTTACGCTCTGAAGTTTTTCTTGGATGCAAAGTCTTAGGCTGTATAAAAACTAGATTGTTCTCAGATACCTTTGAAAAAGTTTGATAAAACGTTTACATAGCTTCGAAAATTGCGTTTACAGTTTGGTCATTCCTACTTCCTGAAAGCCATCAGTTATAAATGACAACGTTAATTAAGAAACAACGTCATCCATGCTCAATATGGCCACATCTCGATAGTCAAATTCACGCCACATATTTTGTAGCATTTCTGGCGTTTTTATTCGGATGGCTGCTTAATTTGACTCTTAGTATGCTCCTTGAGATATGTTGGAAGAGATGGTATGTAAATCACATCCTCAACATAATCTCACAAGAAAAATCACAGGGCGTGATGTACACAGGGCTTCGTGACGGCCAAGGAGAAGGGCTTTGTTTTCGGAAGCACGTTCGATCTAGCCTTGCGGATTTCCGCCATTCAGGAATCGTCGAGGCAATGAAATCTGGGCCCCATCCTAATGGAAAGTGAACTTTCCAGCATACTCATATAATTGGTGAATTGTGGTGACTCCGTTATTTTCGGTCGAACGCAGTTGGAGGCATAAGACTGAATTCAGCACCAGTATCAGCTGGGAAATGCTAACCAGAGTAGACGTCGTGAACACGTAGCGATTTGCCAGCAACCACGTTCATCACTGACGGCTGCTGGAAGTTCTGTTTCCACACCCGCAGGGAGCACGACACTTCCGAGCTGAAGCTCCGAACTTTTCGTGGAAGAAACGCAAGTCTTTAGCGGATGAGGCTGATCTGGGAGGAAAGTGGGCACCGCGTTGACGATAAGCGGCACTGACTTCGTTGGTGTCGGTCACAGAAATAGATATTACTACACGAGAAGGACATCACAGATAAATAAAATATATTTATTTCTATGGTGTCGATAGATGGCGTAAAAGTGGTAGCAGCGGCCGTTGCAATCAAAGAACCAGACGAAGAAAAGTGTTTATCTGCTGCTGCACAAGATCACGTAAGTCACTTTGGCTAGATGAAGCGACGATAATTCGGATGGATTCTGGCAATTTTCGAAGGAAAATTTCACGGAGAAGAAAATCGCGATTGCAAGTTCCAGCGAGTGACGTAAATCTGGTGCACGAGGGTTGACGGTTTTCTGTCGCCAAGATCTTCCAGGTAACCATTAGGTAACCGGGATCCTGGGATTCGTTGACATATGTTTGTAGGCAGTTGGGCGGTATGAAGATGGAGTAACAAGGAAGCAACAATAAAGGTAATAAGCGGAGTTATTGTTGCAAATTGCAATAAATTGTTATATTTGAAACTTTTTCCTTTTTCGTTATCAATATTAGACCTAAACTGCCAATAATGCATCAGATACGGCAATCGTATAGCTACATGTAAGTGTGTATTACTTATTGACCCATTTTTATCATATATGCCAGAATTAGTTTTGGCGTATCTTTGTGCACTATGTGAAAAATTATCTACTTTCTTTGATATCAGAGAGGAAAGCTATGTTCAGGCAGTCGAGAAAAATGAAGAGAGAGCATTACGTATGCAAGCGTAGGCATCAATTCAATCAATTTTTGAAGCGATTATTATACAATATCGGGCTTTTATCAGACGTCACAAAGGTCGCGGGACTTGCATTCAGATTTGAAATCACACCAAGTTGCGACAACGTATAATGTGTGTACGATAACCAAATCTACTTACTGTTATACTTACTGCCTGCATGTGAAAAGAAAACTTATTATTAAGTCATGAACATCTAGGTACATGTCTATCTGATATCATAAGTTGTATTGTACAGTGCATCGTTTAAAATTCTCGTCTAAGAATTCAAAACAAGGCCTAGCATTGTTCAGCCTACGCTAGCCTAAGCATACTATCGCTAAATGCACCAAGCTTGCTAATCCCGGGATCGCACAAAATCACGGAATCAATCCCGGAATCAGAAAAAGTCGGGATTTTGAAAACCTACTGCTAACCGACTCCGTGTTCTGCTGCCGACACAGCATCTCCATAGATATCCATCAGGTTTGATCAGGTGATATGAACAGGTTTCTAATATCAACTAAATGGCTGTATTGTCAAATGGGCAAAAGTAGCAATTATATTGCAATGTCCTATTAAGAACAATACTTTAAAACTGCTTTTAAGACTATTTAGTTCTATAACTGTGCTTTGTACCATATTTTAAAAAGATGGTGCTAAAATCACTCACCCATTAATCCTCGTGACCGGACGGTGTGTAGAGCTAACTTAAAACACGAGAGCTACCCACTGATGGCGATCAGAAATGAACTCTTTCGGTTGAGATAAGGACATTCCCGGGGCTTGTAGGTCGTTGGTAATGATGTCTATCCACCGAGTGCGAATTGTGCCTCTTCTGCGCCTACATCCCGTTTACAGGAGGGCTGAAATTCATGACTGCACGGGCTGCGTGAGCTCATGGCAACCTGCCAGGGACATCTATGATTAATATACATGTAAGATATCTAAGGGGCGTTCAACTCCCATACCATGTACTGGACTGGAGGTCAGTGACTTTGTAGATTTGATTAATGACAGCATTTAGTGCATATCTGGATGAAACCGTGAAACAAGTTGTAAACAATTATCCAATACTCCAATACGCGCATTCATACAGGGAATCTGTTGAAAGAAGATTCTGGACCCAGTCAAGTAGAGACGAAAGAATTATAAAACTCCTACAAGAATAAGCAACTGCTAGTGATTGAAATTGTTCATCTACGGCACGTAGCATCAATGGCTATTGGTTTGGATTCTGAACATTTTCTGCATGTTTATTTTTTGTGCAATTAGCAGGCTTATTGCAAATAGATTTGCTTGCGAAGATTGATTGAGATGTGTTTTTTTTGGAGAATTGTAGACTCTTTATGGAAAATTTTTGAGAATCTGTTCCCTTTGCTCAAAGGAGTCATGGACTAAATGATAACTGATTAGTGATGATTTTTCTTGCTACTACAGTCATTGCAGCAATATGTACATGCCTAATTCATTTAACAACAATGAGATTAAATACACGATAGATCAGATTGCCATGCAAAAGATGTGCGGCTGGTAGGATTCGAACCTACGACCAAGGTTAAGTACACCTGTGCTCTAACCAACTGAGTTATACAAGACATTGACCAAATGAGACAAGACAACCAAGACCAAGACAAGACAAGACCAACAAAGACAAGACCAACTGAGTCTCATTGTTGTTAATTGCATTCACGACATGGCTTAAGATGCTTTGGTGGACAATCGATCCCCGCTACTTGCCTTAATGTCGCCGGTCACAATTGTGACGTGTTATTTATTCATTGACAACTGATGTGTGGTGGTGAGGGTTTGATCCTGCCAATTGACAGAGTCGCGTAAGTAGCTCGTAGCTCAGTTGGTTAGAGCACAGGTCTAGTACAACATTGTTATACAAGTAAGAGACATGGCTAAAATCTAAAGAAAATCTACCGATGTTGCAATCAGAAACGAACAAAAAACAAATTGAAACGTCAAAAATTAATAATAATTTGATTGGCATAACAAATGAAAATGCTAAAAGTTCAGCAAGAATCGTTTGAATATCCATTACTTCGGAAGATCCTTTATCAAGATTTTGGTGGAAAAGTGCAACCAGTGTTGTCTTTCCAAGTGCGCCTCCTCGTAATTATTCGTTACTGATGTCAACATATTTTTATCGCTTTTTAGACATCTGGTGATTATAGAGCATCACCTGTTAGGCCTTCAAATTATAATCAAAACTCCGACGAAGAAATAAAATGTGATTATGATGTAAGTGATTCATGAATTGCGAAGATCATATTGAACAAAAAGCAAACCGAGCGGCGATTGGTGACTTTCCACGACTTTGAAGTCCCACCATATTGGGCAATTCAGGAACAGCTGATTACGAGAATCAGCTGATCATTCAGCTTTGCTTGATGACTATAATCGACAGCCGGTGCCTGTTAATTTCAGCCACTCGGTTATGTGCCGATTGCTAGATCATTTGGAGAAGCAAATTACTGAGACATGCATTAGCTGCAAATTCTTGCCGCAAGGCGATTTATTGTAAGCTGATTTGTCAAAATGCTTCTATATAAAGAGAAATGATAATGGCCGTGAATATGTACAAAGTACACTGATTAGCTGCCGATATCTTCCTGCTGTCAACTACAGGCAGCCGCCATCGTCTAGATGCCGTTGTCATGACAACTCGTGTCCATGATAGCCTTTGGTTTTCAATATCCCTGTTCGTTCTAGTTCTTTATTATTGAAGTGTCGGATATCTATGGCCCAAACCATCGAACCCTTCTTTGAGCGGCGAAGACTAAAACTTGGGGTTGTTGCAGTCGTTCAGGTAGCTCCGTATTCAGTCACTCTTCGTCTCCTGTTTCTTTTTGATTTCAGGTAGCATGTCGCTTGTGTGGTAACTAGAGAGCCATCATTCATTTGCATATGAGTTAGTCTAGAGCGGACATAATCCTATTCAAACAATGGCATTCAATGGTAGAAAACGGTAGAAATTGACATAGATATTCGTCTCTCTTTGACGTGTGTGATTGGCCAAGCACGTGCAATGCATAAGCAACTCGCATCCGCGAACACACGAGCCTCAACGGTCAAAGTGCAGGCAGACCTGTCAAGTGAAAAGTGCGACTCAATTTTTCTTAGCACACTGTGTCAATTTCTGCGGGGATTTGTTAAATGCCAGTTTTAGCAAATCTTGCGTGCTCAAAATATGGTAATTATGTCGGCCTATATCAGAAAGATGAGAAAATTTGTAAGAAGACATCTTAATTATTACGTAACTCAGTGACCTAGTGCAAGTTATACTTTGAGATTGCAAAAAATGATTATACTTAATGATATCATGCTTTTGAATATGAATATATATTATGATGATTATAGTAATTAATTATCTGAAGCAACTATTGATTTACTTGACTTTACTATTAAAAAAGGAATGAGTTGAGGTTCATAATTATTATTAATGCTTTGACATGTTCGAGTGGTCTTCTCTTCACTAGGTCGCCTACTAAAAAATGAAAAAATAAACTGACTAAATACATAGCCTACAACTGGCATAAAATTTTGAAAACATTGGCAGTGCTGAAAAGATGATTACGCATTGCCATGTAAAATAATGTGCGATAACATGATGTGCGATACATTGATTATTAGCTAAAAACCCATTGAAAATCTAATACTTTGAGGTGCTGAAAGGAGACTAAACTTTATTATTAAATGAATAAATCAGAATGAAAAATGTTATCGAAAAATTACCGTAGCAAACGAAGACCGTATACAAAATCCGAACTAGGCAAAAGGATCTGGTTTTCGAGACTTGTGCAAGGTCTCATGAATACTTTTGTTCAGCCATGTTTAATTATCTTTTCATCTGTTGTCAATGATTTTAAATTTTTACGTCATCTACATAAATTTAGTAAGTTAGTTTCCACAGCTCAGAAAATTATCAAATTCACTGAAATAAGTCCACTATTGATTTTCCAAGTTTTCGTTATTCAATGACAGATGAACAAATATCATTTGTTGAACAACATCTACGATTTATGCATCCATTCCGAACATAGTGATATGAATTTTATGTATTTCATTTGTCATCATGTGTATTATTGTCGTCCTCATTGACTTCCTTACGTTTTTAAATGCAGCAACATGTAATCCTCCTAAAATGTCTTTTCAGAAGAGGAAAAAATTATTTCATTTTAAAATCATGGCCAAAGGGACTGTTGCAAAAATGTTTCCAATTGATTTCTGACATTCATTTGCATAAAAAATGGACAACTGCTCAATTACACACGCTATCTCTCAACAATCCTCGACGAGAAGTTTGCAAAATCCATTAAGTTCAATTTTTGATATGAAAAAGGAGCCCAATTTTGAGATTTCGCTCAAAATTTTCAAATTTTGTGACGTTGTCGATAGTTACGTGAATTCGTGTAGGACATGCAAGTTATGTGAATTTCATAACTTAAAACATCTGCATTCAATTAGTTTTCTTGCAGTATGATGGTCAGATTGTCTGCCAAAATTGTATAAATAAATAAGTATGAAGAAATGGAGATTTGACACAGTCAAGTTTGAACGTTAAGCATGAATGAGACAGTTTGTAGCAGTCAACTGAATATTTCTTTGAATTCAGATACAATTTTTCTTGGAGCGCGAGCAATGACGTTTCCTGGTTGGCAAGAGCAGCCTTTAAAAAACTTGAGATTGGTTACGGCGCCCATCATTTTGGTATATGCAATCATTGGAACCATTGCAAATCTCGCTACTATTATCGTCCTGATACATTTCTCTAATATTAGAAAATCTACCCGCGTATTTTTCTTTGTAACAGCAATCGGAGACTTTATTGGAAATCCCGCTTTCAATTCTGTAGTGTGGTACCATTTACAATATGCTGATTCTTTCACAATTCAATCAGTGTACCACTGCACTTTTCATCTGTTCATTGCAGATTTCTGTGGTAATATGAGTTGGCTATCCATGATTGCGACATCCTATGAAAGATTTGCATTGATGGTTTTTCCTCAGAAAATGAGATTCATAAATCAGAATACGCTCTTAATCATATCCTATCTAATTATTTTCACAATTGATATTAATTGGTCATTGCTAGCACTGTTTTATCGTTTCGATGGATGTATTTGTAAACAAGAAGCACCTTCTTCTATTGTTTCATGGTTTTATTTCGTAGGTATGGTGGTTCTGGTCCTTTTTCTCGCCCAAGTGATTCTTGTAACTACTACTCTGTATCGTTTGCTCAAGAAGAGTGCAGGTGATTCTCAATCACTGGGGCCAGTAAAAATGATATTTTCTGTTGCTGTGTATCAATTGTGTTGTATTACAATAATATCGTCCATGGATGGATTACAAAAACCAATTTTATCGAGCGGGCTTGCAGAGGGAATGTTCTTATACATATATTCTCTTTGCATTGTTCTGACATATTCGGTTTATTCAACAAATTTCTTTTTGTATTATCTATGCTGCAAAGGATTTCGAGATACTTGTCAGTCAACTTTCAAGTTTATCTTTCGTCATAGAAAAGGTGATGATTCAGTCAACAGTACTACTCAATCAACTAGAGCTGGATAAACGATATGTGACAACATTTGACATGAAATGCATTTGTGTCAGGCTTTTAATCATTTTGTTTACTTTGATGGCTTTCTACTGGAAATGTCTTCTGAGCCACATGGAAATGTGTTCGGCCACTCTTTCATGCAGTCTTTTTATGTTTGGTCAATGTATCTGCAACTGTTTTTGTGCAGAAATACTTGATTAAGACGAGATGGGAAGCTTGTCCATGAGATTAGGACTCCGCACGGCACTGGTCACTGGGAGAATCCGGACGGTGACAGTAAAGAATACATCTGTAACTTCTTTGAAAAGATTAATTTCGAGTCAAAAGTGGTTGGTATCTCCTTTGTTTTGATTTTTAAAAGTTTTGATTTCTGGCTTAGTAGCTTCTGGCTTATTATCGGGGCAGCAGTCAGAGCGTCGATAAAAGCATCCGCACATTCATGGAGCTCTACTTATACTTATATGTTGAGTACTTCTATGTGATACAGTACATTGTTTATCAATCTGAAGTGTATCCCGTAAATAGACAGCAAAATGTATATCGGTTTCATAATGAGGAAAGCCCATTATGGTTGACGTTACTGAATAGATTTTTATCAAAAACCAGATAAGTTATTCTAAATTGGTATAGAAATTGTTGATAACAACTTGTCTGGTCTTTGATAAAAAATCTATTTGGTGATATCAAGCATTATGGGCTTTCCTCAGCATGTGGTAAAGTATACCTCTAACCCGTTGTTCCAAGCAAAATATATTGGTACAATGGAGCCATATAAACTGTCAAAATGATGCTCTGAATGAACTTTTACAGACTAAGATGACAAAGGCGAGTTGACAAATCATCTTGAACCAATCACATTCCATACTTGTCGCACCCTAATATTTTCATCAATGCTTCATTAAGCTTTCAGGATCTTTTCATTAAATTGCAGAATTTTATTGAAGGTTTTATTCAACGCTACCCAGGACGAGGAGATTATATAAATTTATTTGTCTGGCCACCATAAAAAACAAGCATTGTCTTTATAACTTTGTTTCTGCATGCCTCCGAGGAAATCATTCCAATCGGATATCGGCGCAAAATTCAAGCTCATCAACTTGAGTTTGCAACTCTTCTCGGTCTCAGAGGTTGTCAGCTCTCAAAGGAGGTCTTGTTTATACAATCAGCAAACTTTCATCAAAGGAACCAAGGAAGAAACTTCGGAAAAGGACTTGGTAAGCTATATATATATATTCTTGAAATGATAAGAAAAAAACCCAGAAAATCTCTCTATAATAATATTCTTGCTATCGTGATACCTAAGTTACAGTTCGAGCCTTCGTCGCTCAGACGACTTGATGGTGGACGTAGGTACAGATGAAAAGCGAAACTAGGAGTACAAATCAAATACGACCACTCAACAAAATTCATGTTCGTTGTTGATTTTTGGTTGACTTTTGGCAATGCATTTTATTTGAGATAATCTGGGGCGACCGCACGGAAATACTGTTCGGCTAACTAATCTCTAACAGCATCACTCACCCATTCAAATTTGCTTGTCACTAACAACTCACTGTCTAACGCTGTTTCTGTGCGGTCGCCCCTGGTTGCTAGGGAGCTTTGATGGCGATGAAGAATACTCACTTTAAGATTACGTATCAATGGTTGGCATGAGAAGAAGAATAATATTGCACAGAATTTTCAAATAGACAAGTTTTGTTACCCACATTCCTTATATAATGTATTTCTACATGCATGCATGCTTCAATGATAATGAGAGAGATAACTAGTTTGACAAATGTATTGTTAACTACACAACTGACATGCACAAGTGAAAAATAGACAAAGAGGCGAATTTTGTAATCGATTTTATTTAGTAAAAATGGCAAATATCACATTCATTTTAACTACGCACTGCAGGTCAATTTATTTTTATCGATACTTTGAGAAGGAGATTCAACGAATTTGCTAGTGACAGACGGAGAAATAATCTTTTTTGCTTTATTTTCTGTTAGCGCGTTCAGTTACAGTCAAGACAGAGAATGAACGCGATAGATTAGTTCGTATTGTATTCAAAAATTTTATTGACGCCTCTGAAACCCTGTCTCGCTTGTTTAATTTCAAGTTGGGAATAACTATTTAGCTTGAGCATATTTGCTAAAATGCAGTGGTTAAAAGTGTTCACAATCGGTTAATAGGAATCATTATCGTTAGAAGATCTATTTCCTTTGACAAAACAGCTTCTTCATCATCCATATCTGATATAGTCTCAAGTGTTGCCATCATTGATAAAGCAGATTATGACCATCAGGTCACTCTTGTGTGACAGTAGGAAATTTGAAAAAGAAGAGGATAACAAACATACTGACGAAGCTCAAAGGTTAGAAGACAGTAGTGCTGTGTTTGCTAAAAGATATAGCCAAGATATATATCCCGAATGGTTTAAAGATGTTACGTGTTATGAACCCTAAGAAAAGAAAATGCGACAATCTCTTTGGAATAAATCTGTTGACACTTCCGTAAATGTGAAACTGCTTCTCGAAAATTCATTTAAATGCTTATCGAATGTTTTCAGAGTATCATTGATTTGACTAGACAAATATCAATATATTTCGAATATTAAGCATTCAATGCTTTTTGAAATAATTAGAAGCGCCATTAATTGCGGTTAAGGGCAGATGGCGCCATTAAGGACAGATGGAGCTCGTTAGCTTGGCAGGCAGTCCATCTAGGAGAAGGAAAACTCTGATTTAAAACCAAACAATTCTCCGCCATTGCCTGGTCCCAAGTCCAGGACGAGAAAGGAGGAGGGTTTGCGCCAGGAAGGGCATCCGGCAGTAAAAACCACAGCCAAAGCAAATATGAAAATGTCTTCTAACATTGAATCGATAAGGGCTAGGGCGTCCCCCGCAAGCGACGCGCGCTGTCATCGCCCAGACAGTGTGGCAAGTGATCAAGGGCTACCGCAGAACAGACAACGACTGCGGCTAAAGAAGCAAGTTGTCAAAAACAAAGAACGCGATACACCATGCATGTGGCGTTTTGGGACATGGAATGTCGGATCTATGACGGGTAGGAGTATGGAAATAGCTGATGTGCTTGAAAGGCGAAAAGTGGATTTTGCGTGCATTCAAGAAACAAAGTGGACCGGTAATAAAGCGAGAGAAATTGGCCACGGATTTAATCTTTTCTACTCAGGTGGAACAGCAAAGAAGAATGGAGTTGGAATAGCAGTAAAACACGATCACTGGTCGAAGATACTAGAAGTCAACCGGGTGAATGATCGGCTCATGTGGATGAAGATATACAACCCTGGCAACATGAAGACCTATGCTTTAATAAGTGCCTATGCTCCCCAAACAGGTTGCCAAGATGTTGAGAAGGAGGAGTTCATGAGCCTGCTAGAAGACACAATTTCGGGATTCGAAGTATCATGTAAAGTTGTCATTGGTGCTGATATGAACTGTCATGTTGGGGCGCAGAGGAACAACTGCGAGGCCCATGGGGGTCACGGATTTGGCAGTAGAAACGCAGAGGGAGATAGACTAATGCAGTTAGCCCAGGCAAACAACCTCAGAATAGCTAACACCTGGTTTGTGAAGAACGATGCACAGAAAGTGACTTATGAAAGCGGTGGCAACAAGACAGTCATAGACCTCTTTCTAATATCATCGGATGAACTAGAGCAATTCAAAACTGCAAAGTGATCCCAAATGAGTGTGCTGCCCCACAGCATAAGCTTTTGGTTATGGACCATCGGTCAGCAGCACTGGCGAAACCAAAGCAAAAAGAAGCAGAGAGGAAGATCAAGTGGTGGAAGTTAGCAGACGAGGAGACAGCAGAAAGCTTCAGGCGCCTCACGTTGAGGAGTATAGAGGATGCAGTCAATTGGGAGGAGGTGACAAATATCCTGAGGAGTTGTGGGCAGGAGATCTGAGGAGTGACACGCGGTGGAACATTTCGTAACTTAGAGTCCTGGTGGTGGACGGACGAGGTCCAAGGTGCCTTGAAAGCCAAGAAGGTTAGCTTCAAAAATGGAAAGCCTCCAACCTTGATGCTGATAGAGAAAGTTACAAACTGGCCAAGAAGCACGCCAAAAAGACGGTAGCCAAAGCAAAGAGAGAGGTATGGAAAGGAATGTATGAGAAATTGGAGTCGAAAGAGGGAGAAAAGCTGATTTTCAAGATAGCGAAGTCCAGAAGCCAGAAATGCAAAGATAACATCGATGGTTTCTTTATGAGAGACTCTGAAGGTACAATTCAGACGACCAGCGATAGTAACAAAGCGATATGGAGGGGTTATTTCTGTGAATTGCTGAATGAAGAAAGACCACATAATGAAATTACCACAGAACTGGCAGTGAATGGTCCGATCGCTGAAATTACCCAGGATGAAGTCCAGAAAGAACTGAGCAAAATGAAAGGCAGGCGCAGTTGCGGACCCGACGACATACCCATAGAAGCTATTAAAGTGCTAGAAGAGAAAGGAGTACACTTGTGCCTGCATCATTTCAACGAGATCATCCAAGACCATCAACAATTGCCGGCGGTGTGGAGAGAGAGCATTTTAACACCAATATATAAAAACAAAGGTGATCACAGAGTTTTCAGCAATTATCGAGGCATCAAAATGCTCTGCCACAGCTTCAAACTCCTAGAGCGAATAATTAATAAGAGGTTGAGAGTGTGCACAAATTTACGAAACAACCAGTTTGGATTCCAACCTGGATATAGCACTACAGATCCCTTGTTTGTAATGCGTACGGTTATGGAGAACCTGAGAGAGGGAAACGAGCCTTTCAGGGCAGTTTTGGTGGATTTAGAAAAAGCATACGACTCTGTTCCTCGAGCATTGTTGTCCAACTGTTTGAGAAGGAAAGGAGTGCCGGAGGTGTATGTAACTCTGATTCGGGAAATGTATCGAGAAACCCTAACAATTGTAAAAACCAAGCATGGTTGCACTCCACCTTTTGAGGTCACTGTTGGGCTGCACCAGGGATCGGCGTTGAGTCCATATCTCTTCTTACTGGTCTTGGATGTGATAACTGGGCATCTGGAGAGCAGTCCCCCAAAAGAAATGCTCTACGCTGACGATCTGGTGATTTGTGGGGATTCTAAAACAATGGTAGAAATCAGGCTGGAGTTATGGCGCAATGCCCTGGAAAGTAATGGTCTCAGAATTAGCAGAAGTAAGAGTGAATACCTCTCCACCGCTGCGAACGATGAAGAAATCCAAATGGATGGAACCTCGATCCCATCAGTTAAGAAGTTCAAGTATCTTGGTTCACTGTTAGACGTAACATCATCTTGCGAGCAGGACATCAAAAACCGCATACAAACAGGATGGAAAAGTTGGAGACAAGTGACAGGAGTTATCTACGACAAAGGAGTTCCTCTCAAGCTAAAATCAAAGATCTACCAGGCTATGATACGACCGGCAATGACCTATGGAGGAGAGTGTTGGGCACCAAGGAAGAAAGATACGCAAAGGCTGATGGTGACGGAAATGAAGATGCTCAGGCGATGTCAAGGTTTAACCCTCCGGGACCAACCTTAAGAATGAAGAGATTCGACGCAAGATGAGGATCCCATCCATCGATAGATTCATGGAGTACAAGCGGCTTGCATGGTACGGACACATCAGAAGAAGACCGGGCGATCATATAACCCAAACAGCACTGCACCAACCGATATCTGGCAGACGAAGAAGAGGTCGTCCACCCTATCATGGAAAAGGGTCATAGAAAAAATTCTGGAGAGAAAAGGCATAAGCCATAATTTGGCCCTCGATCGAGTAAAATGGAAGAGGACGATACGGCCCACCCTGGAGGAATTTGGGATTGGTGGCCGGTAAAGGTGAGCAAAGGTGAGCATTAATTGCGGTTGTAGCCCATAACCATTCTCATGCAAAAGGAAAGCTGCCCATCCTTTATTATATGAATGTTCATTGTTGGCGTCTTTGTCAAGTCATGGATTTCATCATTACAGGAAATAGATATCATGCATCGGAACAGTGGGCAAGGAACCCAGGACACAGCAACCAACCCTCCCAGGCATATAGTGAGATTATATTATGCAAACTTCATGATATGAAATTCAATAGCATGGCATTCTATATTGTTATTTGATGTACAAAACTTCTAGATTCTGATTTTATCTGCTCATTCGTTATATCGAATTTTGAGCTTTCAAGTTTACTACAAATCTTATAAATACAATAATACGATATATACAAGTCAACTTAGTGTTGAGAAGGACTAACAGTAGCATAACGTGATTGCAAAGCTGCAAAAGTCATACATTGACGATGACAACCTATGATCGGCAATGATATCATTTTATTTTTTTATAATGAAAGTATACCATTTTTTAGTGAAATATACGTAGGCCTGCACAGTAAATACATCTAGTCATACGAATTTTTCGATTTACACTGCTACCATGCTACTTTTACTGCTCTTGGCAATGGTTAAAATTAGATTGCATACAGCATCGATATATTCTAAATAATTGAAGGCCGAAGAAGGCAGTCGAGTCATACAAAGCTTCTTGTATATGAAAACTTAGGTAGGGCCTATGGCCTATACATTATACATCGCAAGTTTTGGTTTAAGGTTTATACAATGGAATTGCAAATATGCCTACAATATACACTTGGTTAGGCCAACAGAATCTAAAGTACGAAAAATGGCCAAAAATATTTAGATTACAGTCAAGACTTCAAAAACATCAAGATAGTTAAAAATGAGTTCAATGTTGAATCATGGGCCTACTGGAAGTCTGAAGCAACCAGCAATCAGATATACACTGCACATGTAGAGCTAATCCCAGAAAACGGCGGTCTTTATTAACCAGAATTTTAATTATCCAAGTCCGAAATGTCGAGCTTTGACTGGACTCGCATTTCCAAATTTAAAAAAAACGTTTACATATTACTAATAATTCATTCATAATCTCATATTATACCGGTAGTATAGAAGCTACCAGTCAAGTCAGAAAATACAAATTCAAACCAGTGTTTTTAAACTATCATTGTTTGACAATCTGTGTGATAGACAGACTGACATATAACAGTCTGTTGCTTTTCGCTGCATGAATCAACCAGTGGGGAAGGACATGGGTAGAACGAACGAAAGAGAGAAATTTGCTTCAATACAAAACGCGAAGAATCTGTGATAAGAAAATATAATGGAACAAAAATTTTTCAAAAATAAAATTTTATCATTTTATCATTGCCGATCTTTGATGACAACAATGATTAACAATGTCTTGAAAACAACAACAATGATTAGATTACTTTTGAGAATAGCGATTTGCCATTTAGGATTAGGGTCTTATTTAATCTGAGAGCTTTATCATGTCTGAGTTTTAATATGGGCTTCGAAAAATTGGTTTTTTTATAATTGCATTACTTTCAGGACATGGAATCGTTGTCATTGTCAGTGTGCGAATTCATTTAAGAATAATACAAGATATACAAGATTATTGAAGCACAAGCTTGGTTGAAGCCGTATTCCTCTTATCTCAGCAGTTTACTCAAATTTCACTGCTTTGGATTCAGTTCTCTTCTGCAAGTTTACCTGGATACTATAAAATTCAAGAAAATTCAATTACAGGAAGAAAGAAGTAAGCTAGCAGTAAACTCTTATAATTTATCATTTTATATTATGATGATAATATATAGCTTTGAGTTGAAGCTATCTACCTTTTCAACATTAAATTGAGAATTGTCAATATCATAATGAGAATAGTCAATATGAAAATGGGAATTGTCAATATCGAAATGAGAATAGTCAAAATTGAAATGAGAATTGTCAATATCACAATGAGAATAGTCAAAATTAAAATGAGAATTTTTTGATGATTTTTCCCTACTTTTGACAGTTTATTCTTATTTCTTACTAAAATGATACACAAGACAGGCAAAGACGGTAGAGGAGGATATCTGGATATTGATAATGACTGTAGATCATAGTTTTTATCATAAGTATGTTTGTGAAATTCACCATCTTAATTTCAAAGTATGATGTACATGTACTACATAAAGCATATCGACACAAGGTGTTTATGCATTTACCCTACGTATAATGCTTCGATTTTTTAACGATAGGTTTCTCTACTAGATGATCTAAATGAAAGTTAAGCCTGCTTGAATTGAAGGTATTTAAAACGCTCATCAGATTCATAAAAGAACAATCCTTCTTATTTTTGATCAATTAACCTTTCCTCACACTGCAATGACAGCACATTGACTGGTGTTCCCCAGGCATTTTCTTTCAAGATTATACAAAAACGATTGGTGATATGATAATTCTTTTCGTGAGAATTCTACCTGCTGCGCATTTTAAGCATAGCTATCTAGAAATCGACACAGGTAAATAAGAACGACATGGTAAACAATTCGAACAGAATCACGGAACCAGCTACTTCACGAAGAGAACCTAAGCACAAATCAGAGTCCCAGTACATGAAGAAAGTGGATGCATCGGAGAAAAGGTCTCAGATTTTGGCCTCTTACAATAGCGGTGGTGAGTGGAGACAATGAGCTACAAGTTTAGATGTGAAAACGTCGACTGCACATCGATGGATTCGCGAAGGCGAAAAGTCTGACCGACGAGGAGGAAACCGTCGTCGCAAAATGAATGATGATCATCGTCAGTTTCTGATCACGGGAATTGAGGATAATCCAAGAGTAACTCTGAATGATTTAAAGAATCAATTGAATTCAACATACACTGTCGTAGTTTCAAAGGAATGCATTCGACAGCATTTAGATACGGCTCTATATACGTTGAAACGTTTTGAACCAGAGAGGGTCAATATGCAAGTTAACAATTGCAGAAGAAATGCGGAAACAATTTGCAGCCGATCTTTTGCTTGTCCTATATATGGATGAAGCAAACTTCAATCTCCAGTCACAAGGAAGGAGAGTCGGTCACTTCGAGGAACTCGATGTACAACAACAAGAACAATCGTAATGATTCCTCATTGTTCTGTTTTTGTGGTCAAAATGGAAATTCATTTTCTTCTTTCACAAAACAGGAAGCATTTAACATACGGCAAAGAGACATAGCAGTCGAACATTTTCGAACGAATTTCAGTAACTTCTATCTCATTCGTCCCTTAAATAGTGACACATTAAACTAATAAACTGATAGCTGGCTCAACAATTGACGGAGTATCGTGTAGCGGATAAAGTGGCAAAAGAGTGAACTTCAATTAAAGGATCCTTTTATCCTAGGGACTTATCTTTCATGACTTACTACAAATGCGTAGTTTCAAATTTTTTTTTGTTTTTTTTGGTAGTGTCGGATGCTAAAGCGGAAAATAATGATTATTATGTGACATCGTATATCCCACGCCCTCACTGTTTTTCTGATCGACATTAACTCAATATGCAGAAGGCCTATCAATGATGTCATACAGAAATTCCGCACAGAAAGGAAATAACCAATGATAATACTAATACTCCTACGCGGTCAACGTATTATGAATAATTAAACGAAACTTTGACACTATGTTACTGACATGGATCGTCGTGGACCGCTTAGCCTAGCAGAGAATGGTCGTGCAGAGAGAGTGGATCAGTAAGTCACAAGAGGTCTACTGTACACATTTGTTTATCATCGAATACAAACTCACCAATAAAAGCCTCATCCTGATTTTAGTCATTTAGTGCAGCACTGACCACGATTAACAACCTAGCCCTGCGCTTTTGCAAAATGCTGCTCTACAACTGCTAGAATCTCAAGGCTTTTCCGTAACATTTATAGACAGACAAATATTATTTTTCTATCAAACTTTGGTTTATTAGCCTCAAGTGTTTGTAAATTAGGGACGAACAGCGATGCCGGAAGGTGGGGCTCCAGGGGCTAAGCCCCTCCACTTTTAAAATGATGGGTGATGGGGCCAATTCTTAATTGGCCCCTCCAGTTATTCAATGCCGAGAAAAGTTAAAACAGTCCATTCTTGGGAATCGCCAAAGCAGTACTTCAGGTCTCAATGCATTTAACAACAATGAGATTAAATACACGATAGATCAGATTGCCATGAAAAAGATGTGCGGCTGGTAGGATTCGAACCTACAACCAAGGTTAACTAGACCTGTGCTCTAACCAACTGAGCTACGAGCCACTTACGCGACTCTGTCAAATGGCAGGATCAAACCCTCACCACCACACATCAGTTGTCAAGGCAATAATAATCAATGAATAAATAACACGTCACAATTGTGACCGCCGACATTAAGGCAAGTAGCGGGGATCGATTGTCCACCAAAGCATCTTAAGCCATGTCGTGAAAGCAATTAACAACAATGAGATTAAATACACGATAGATCAGATTGCCATGCAAAAGATGTGCGGCTGGTAGGATTCGAACCATGGAAGTCATTGACTTGTGCGTGAATGTTGTCGCTCGAAGGTTCGATAGAAAGAACCTTGATATATTGGTTGTAATTGAGAATGCTATTATGTCCTCTGCAAAACGGATGCGTCGACGAGCAATCATCTGCCTTGATTTCTTCATTTTACGAGAGATATCAACGGTAACATACTTCTTACGGAGCTTAAATTGTTTCATAGTTGCGATGGAAGCGTACAATGAACCGAAGAAAGAACATTTGAAAAAATTCTACCATGCAAACCGTTGTTGAAATCTTAAAAACAGTACCTGGGGCCAGGCGGATTTTTTCGGAAATCACGAAGGTGGTAGTAATATATTTGACCATTCCAATTACCGCTTACACGACAGAAAGATCCTTCTCTTTGCTGAGATATATTAAAACATTCACGAGATCAAGTATGACTCAAAGGAGGTTGAATAATTGCCTTCTCTTGAAACATTACTATGACATTATAGAAAATATCTCAACAGAAAAAATTGCGAAGCAATTCATTTCTGGAAAAAGCGAAGCTACCAGATTTCCGTATTTTGGTAAATGTTGATGGAAATACATGTAGACATTCGTATTTTTGAAATCGATACGATTTTTTTCATGATACCTTGATTGTTTGAATATTTTCATAAATCAAATGGACTTACCATAGCAGTTAATGATATACCATTACTATTACTATAGTCAAGCCTTCCATGAAAATGATAACAATAATAATGGTTCACTGAAAATTCTATAAAACTTTAATTTATTTGAATTATCATTCATTGTTTATTCATTTTTAGTATTGGATTTATCAATTAATTCTGAATCAGTGCTATTCTAATATGTTAATATGAATGTTGTGCTAAAAATAGCAGCCTTACAAACTTAGCATAAATAAGAGTTCGAATACGTAAAACATTGCTTTAATTCCTTAAGTCAAAAATTAATTTCCTCCACCAAAATCATACTTCATGTAATGACATGAATATTGATTTTCAATATTGTTTAGTTATCTAGCCTATTGTTATAATATATTTGAAAGAGAGATGGAGAATGGAGAGAAGGGGGAAGGAGAGCGACTAGAAATTGGATGAAAATGACTTGGATACAGCCCCCCCCCACTTTATTTTTTGTTCCGCCACCGCTGGAGACGAATGAAAGCACAATCACCAAAATTCGAAAATCTTCAGCTACTGTGCTTCTTTTGTTCTGCGTTTTAAATGTTCTGTGTTTTGTGAAGGGTCAAAGCGAATTTCTTTTTTAGATAATGAGGAATTACTAATCATTTCTGCACGAATAGAAAAGTGGTCATTAGATTTAAACAAATAGGGCCTAATTGATACAAATCCATTCGTGCGTCTTATTTTTATCTTCATAAGATTTGTTCAAAAATCGTGTTTAACATAAATAAAGAAATTTCAACTCAAAGATGACTAACCCTGTATTACTTTCACTTATAGGATCTCGGTAGTTTATCGCATTATTTCTAGACTGCGATTACGGCTGCTCGTGATTCGCATGATTCGTGCTCAGGCGTGCAGCAACCCTACTGGAATGTGTGTAGTGTTTACTCACATTAGCTTCTACATCATGTGATTTGCATCAAAATGTTTCCTCACAATACAGGGTGTCTCAGAACTATGTAGGCAGTTTAAGCAACTATCTATGATTGCAAAGTACAGTGCAATTGTTTGATTTCTATGTAAAACATTTCATGTCAAACGCTATTGTCGATCTCAGAATAGCTATGAGAGCTAATTGAACAATTGCTAATCAGAACAAAGAGCTAATTTGAATTTTATAAACATGCTTTGTCTTCGCATTTCACAATTCGGTAAACATTAGTCATGTCTAGTGAATATCGTGTTCGGCTTACATTTGAAGAGAGAAAGCAAGTTTTGAAGTGGTATTTCAAATACGAGAACATTTGTGAAGTCCAGAGACGATGAGAAGCCAGTTGCAAAACTAAGCCTCCACGTCGAGGCACAATCTCTCGAATACGTAACAAATTTGAGAACACAGGAACAATTGGAAGTATCCAAAAGTTTACCGGTCGTCCAAGAACTGCTCGTTCAAATGACAATGTCAACTTAGTTGTCTCTGCCTTCGGTGACGATCCACGAAAATCCATCAGACAAGCTTCTGTAAACTTGAATCTTTCAAGAGCAACGATTCAGTGGATCCTGTACGAAAGTAACATCAAACCTTATCGTCTAGATCTTCTACATAAATTAAATGAAGATGACTTCGATAGGTGAGTCGAGTTTTGTGAATGGTTTTTACGTGAAACGGAAGACGATCCAGACTTTACAGACATGATCGTATGGTCTGATGAGGCCACGTTCAAACTGAATGGTCAACTCAATCGCCGCAACAGCATCTACTGGGCGGAAGAGAATCCTCATCAAATCTTACAGCAGGATGTGAATCTCCCTGGTGCTACCGCGTGGGCCGGTCTCTCTTCGCGGGGCTTAATAGGCCCATTCTTCTTCGACGGGACGGTGGATGGAGAGAAGTATCTGGAGCTTCTGCGTACCCGTGTGATGTCGGAAATCAATAGACTGTATCCCAATGACGAAGAGTTGCCTAACTTTCAACAGGATGGAGCTCCGGCTCATTATGCCTCGATTGTACGAGGTTATCTCCATTCCAGATTTGGTAGAGACATCATTGCATGAATTGGACGTCGCGGTAACATTGAGTACCCACCGAGAAGCCCTGACCTAACTCCATTAGACTTCTTCTTCTGGGGTTATCTAAAGAACGAAGTCTATAAGAGTCCGCGTCCACTCACTCTTTAAGAAATGAGAGATGGGATCACATCAAGTGCAAGAAATATTCCAATTGACATCATCTCAAAAGTATGTCGTTCTGTGACTTCTCGCTGCCATGAATTAATCACTGTTGATGGACAGTACTTTGAGCATTTACGTTAAAAACATGTATGTTTTTTCGCATTATGACATGTAACATACACGGTATCGTCCGTTCTGATATAAATTTGATTTATATGACTCAAAAATTAGTTTTTTTAACTGCCTACATGGTTCTGAGACACCCTGTATTTCTCTGATTTATTAGTTTCCACATCTCCACAAATAAATAGAGGTGAGTCTTAGGCCCGACCCGATCCGATCCCTATTCTGTTGCCCGACCCATCTAATTCTGGGCACTGTCGCATTATCTTTCCGATTCATAAATTGGGAAGATTGACAAAACGAGATGTGGCTTTAACATTACTGAAGACGCGATTATCTGCAAATGCAAGTCACCTTCTATTTTGCGATCTGGGAAACCCTCATGTTAAACCACATCATTGCTATTTCTCTTCTATCCTCTACATTTGACTGCCCTCTGGGTATCCCTCAGCTATAGTTATAATCATTTCATCACCGGTTAAGAAGCTAACATTGATACAGAATACATTTCTGCTTCATTGCTTGCAGTATATCAACCAATCTAAAAATGCAAGTGAAGTACGTTACCTGAAGTTGAAGAGTGCCTAAATTTAGATTCTAGGATTTCCTTCATGATCTGAAATTCAATAGCATGTTGCTACAATTGTATGAAAGCAGCTTCAATATTCTGATTTTAAGTGCCGACTTTCTACTTATTCTTCTAGTTCTGTGGACTCCCCTCAGCTCTTTTAATATATTTCTTACATCATTTATACATTTTGTAATATGAACTTTGTGATGTACTATCTTTAATGACGTAAACGTTAATTACGTGTATCTAAAGTCTCTGCCACACGTTTCAACAGCTGCAGCCCACTTAAACGGTTTTGACCGATCTCTTCCTAATACTATTTTTGATTGAGTAGATATTCCAAACATCAAAATGATTTAAGACGAACCTTGACTTAATCATTTATTTGTGTGAGGTAGTCTGATTCATTTAAAACCCGCTATTTAAATTTTTCACTCATAATGCGATACCTGATCCTGATATATTCCAATCAAGATGAATTTGCTGTAACATTATCGCATGTCACTTATACATGAAGTCACTTCTTACATGGGAGTGCAGCTATAATCAATAAAAATCAAGTGTCTATCTCTTCTAACTGTTACATTCAATATGATTAGGAGAAACCTGTCAGCCATATTTGCTCAAATATAGATGATTTTGATACAGTCTTGTTGAGTGAATATTTTTGAAAGCCTACTGTGACCGAAATAGTGAAGCCGACGGAAACGATATGCTCAGACCACCCTAGTAGTCACACAAGCCGCCCAGAAAAACAGCCCGTCCTCTCTAAGAAGCTACCCTTAAATAGAAGCCGCGCCCATTCGGATTATTTTCGAAAAATACGGCATGTCGCCCGCAAGTATCTTAATCGCTCAAATTTCCACTCAAACGATTCAGCTTCATTCAGAACAACACCTCAGGAAATAGGGATGGCTATTTATTGAGATAAAATTGTTAACAGGGGACATAAAGGAGGCAATGCCTTCGGCTTCAAAGTTCACACGGTGAAATAAATGAACAACAATGATTTGTGATTTCAAGAAATAGTTATCAGCATGTTAGAGTGATTTTTTAGCCAGCGAATGCTAAATGATTTGTCTACTCGCACAATTGAATTTTCCCGATTTCCTTATAATTTATATCAGTGTAAACATACATACAATGTTATAGAAAAAAGATCTGACTCAGCTTTAAACTTAACACCCCTTCTTCCAATGCGAATTCAGTGTCAAATGTCGAAGCTTCATTGTTCAGACTTGGATCGAACGTTGGTACTTTAAAAGACACTCGGCTACACCTCTTCTATGGCAAACCGGCGCTTCTCAATTTCGAAGAGCGCAAGATAACATTATCGACCGACTCATTGATTTTTGTTCCGGCAATGCCAGCGGTGTCCTCTGTATCGTTTATAGATTCATGTACTTCCGTATGGGTGATTCTACTATCCTAAGCTTGAAATGCAAATGATTTTGAAAGGATTCGCTCAGGAGCCAAACATCAAACAATTCACACGAATCACAGATAAGTATTGATCCCCCGAAATCCGATTTTCACTTTTGCTTAAGTAAGTGAAATAGAAACAGTTTGAGATGCTAAAAAATCATGACACATGCAATTATTCTTGTCTTAATATTATGTATTATAAATTACTGATCAAAATGACTATGCACTTAAAGAGACGTCAAGAGAAGTCAGAATAGTCCAAAATCGGAAACATAGAGACTGTCGCATTATTTCATTAAATAATTGCCGTATTAAGATCATTAGCAGTCACTGAAAGCCACTTCAGATGCTTTGTGTCACAGAAATGTGACCATTGTATAATCATGGATTCCTAGATATCATGGCTTACTTAGATTTTAATCTATTTTTAGGTGTCCATGATATAATTTATAGTTTTCATTGACCATGCTTGTATAGACCAGCCTTTTAATTACACAGACCGATCATAAAGTCGCGAGAGTGAAAAAATTGTGACGTTTTATATATCGATATCATAGCTAGCGATGGCTGGCCACATAGCCATTTCACTTGAGTAGCTTTATTGTCACTCTATAAGTGGTGTCAGATTTCAATGGTATAGACTAATTCGTCTACATTCTATGACTCCTTTGATTACATATTAATCCCCAATTGCATCAAGTCGCGCTATCCGATCTTGTTTCAGATTTGAATTAATTTTATCATTACTATAGATGCGGTTCCGATAGTCTTAGATCCAAATTCATAGATATTGATTTTTCTCATCATTATCTGCTGAAGAATCCTTTAAGCGCTTGTGCGGTCTGATTTAATTTGCATTCAAATCAGTACATACTTTGTATGACTCTATGGTGCAGACCTACTCATTTTTGAATAAGAGACTAAGACTTATTTCTCTCATTTCCAAATCTAATCACTAAGCGTCATCTCATTGTGTAATGGGTGGTCATTCTATCAGCTGACTATTTATATGAATCAAAGTGGTTTACAACAAAAAATGAGATCCCACCAACTGCTTAAATGTCACAGCAATCGTGCGAAGTCGACTGATGAACATAAACATTGAATAATCGAGCATCTAGATCTCGGGAACATGATTATGAGACTTCACCAATTAAATCTTTTCTACAAAAATGCGTCGTATGCGCATAAATTAAGTTCATTCAACAAAGAAAAGTGTTGGCTATCATCCCAGTCAACTTAGCCTTCATTGACATCGTTTCCTCCAAGGCATCATTGAACAGGTTGTTGAAATTCTATCTCCATACATTGATATTCCATCATCAAAATCGAAATTTCGGATAAAATACTATTCAAAGTGAATCCCGTTCTAATAGGCTTTGTGAGTCCAATAGCGCATTGAAGATCACAGCTTCAGCGACGTATGTGAATCAATCTCGATGAACATCCACAGATGAAATTGTTACCTGAAAGAAATTATATCAAAACTAAAATATCTCGCTAAATGCACGGGCAGAATATTCTAACCAAATAAACGATATGGGCCTAGTGGATTAAAGATAATTTACATTTTCACATCTACACTCAGTAAAGCCATACCCATTTACTGGAATATGCCACTAATCTAGCTTCTGTTATTTTATTTATCGATCCTGTTACATGCTTGCTTAGTTTAAAGTTAACAATTGAACCCTTTTGAACGTACTAAAATCGGTGCAACGCATTTGCACAAAATGAGGGGTAGCAGTCAATCGGAGTCGGTGTATTTCGCCGGAGAGGGATCGTAAAAAGTCACCGATTCCGGGCTATTAAGTTCAATCCAGGAAACTACAGTATATATTCTAGCTTTTAAAAATTGCAGACTTTTTCGCCAGAGTCCTTATTTTGACTTGCAAACAAGAGATTATTGTACCGAAAATTCATGTAGATGCTCATTCAAGTATGAGCTATGGACCACTTCAGCAACAGATCTACGCTTGTACGTGCATATTTGATTGATTTGCCACTACACTGATACTTAACTTTAGTCGTATTTTGTCAACCTGCAGGTGCAAGGTAAATTGGTTCTCGTCATTCCATTTCTATTTCTTGAATTTGGCAGTCTACGTGGCACAGTGGCTAAGTGCTTTGCGTGGTGATCTGCTGGTTATGAGGTATAGCCCCGAAGGCATCACTGACAGTCGGCAGGAAGGCCATTCGGACTAACAGTACCACATTGTTCTTATGTAGAAAGCAAGCTTTATGCCACTTACAACGAAAAATGTGGTGCTTTACTGACATGATGCATCTATTTTTTCAAATACATGTAGAGAAGTCATAAACTTTTAAGATGATAACTTTATTAAGAGATTGATTATAATGTCACTTATTGTTCTCAAATCCTGTAATATCACAACCCTACACTTGGGCATATGTGCACACGAAGCAAAAATATATATACTCGTACATGTTGACTGACCGCAGTGACCAAGTAATCTAACCCATCTAATGAAACAATTACTATACATTTGAATACGCTTTGATCCTCATGCACTCTTGAACATGAACTTCTGATTTATGAACTGCAGCAATTAATGAAGCATAACGTAGTTTTAACGTTTCTTCTTGCACGTCATTTTCTATTATTTTATAGCTGGGAAACCCTCATGTCGAGCCGCATCACTGCTATTTCTGTCTGTAGTGGCACTGCCCTGTATGTGGGCATCCCTCCAGCTACAGTCACAATCATGACATCATAAGCAATTGAGAATGATCAAAGTATGCAACACTTTCGTGCTTCGTTAGTTTCAGCACTTCAACAAGTCTAAAAATACAGTCGGTATATCACTTGAAGTTGAAGCGTGTCTAAATTTAGATTCCAGGATTCCCTACACAATTTTTGAATATGCAATTACACGCTGTTTTTTGCTTTACGATTTGACAAATCAAGCATTTTCATATCATTCAATATTCTAATTCTATCTGCTGACTTTCTCTCTATGTTCATGACTTTCCTAGCTCTTAGAATACTTGTGACATCATTCAGACTTCTGTCTCAAATGAAAATTTGTAAGCTAGCTGTAAAGAAGATTATGGGGTGACAATCTATTGGCATTTCGATAGCTTAATATTTAATAGTATTTAAATATCCTGCATTTGAAGAAACACTGCTGTCAAATTGCGATTTTTCGACCGATGATGCAACTCAATGCAGCTAACAATCTGTTAGATAAATTGAAATCAAAGTCTTCCCCAAAGATGATGCATGGAACAGCGGTCACCTCCTTAACCACTCAGCCTGACGGCTGTGACATGTAGTGAGCGTGACAGGAAGCAGGCAGCCTCGAGTGCAGCCTACCTTTGCCTGTAATAAGTAGGGCCTAATAAGGTAATACAAGTAATATATACGCAATATATGACCCTCAATAGGCGCGTCTTTTTGCCGCGGTTCATAGTCATGCTATGATGAATCTTAACATTTTGGAGACCATAGCTCATAACACAATACATCATGATTGACGCTGCTAAGTGATGCTGTCCAATTCTGAAAGCTATCTTGATTTGGTCAACATTAATTAAGAGCTTGCTTGACAGATTTTCTTTGCTGATGATTGGAATCTGCTCCATTTCTCTGTAGCTAACTCTGTGAAAGTATGTCACTCCCGTTCTTTTTCATAAACCTCGTTGCACTACGACTGCATGGATGACAAATTTCATGCAGGGTAGCCGGAGTTTTAGATCCGATCCAAAATCTGTGGTTTGGCAACCAGTTATGTATGCTGGATTGTTATTTGAATGAAAAATTTCATAATTTTATAGAATTTCATTTACGTTAGAATATTAGTTAAGTGCGCATTAATCGAAATGTGACTTATTAGCATGGGTACTCTATGGTATCACTTCAAATAAGCAGATATGATCCTATGATCACAAATTGTATATAAACACTAACCCAAAAAGCCATAAACCTTAACCCTAGTATTCTAAGCGCAAACTCCAATGTCAATGATGTTAAAAGTAAATTCCGCAAAGTCACACTTTATGTCAATATGCCACTGCACCTGCTTGCACAACATCATCATCCAATTGTTAAAAATGTAGTCGATGGACGATATGCCAGACATTCAAAATCAAAAGACTACCGAGTTAGTTCCCTGCTTTATTGCATCGTATGAGTATGAGTCAGTTGCAACATCAATAATATTGACAAAATGCAAACAGATTCCCAGAGTGCAATATAGAGGATTTCAAATACTCCGATATGATAGCAATTACGTAAATATATTTTCATCTCATATGATTGCTGATATCTTTGACAATGGAAAGCACTTCGATTCCGATGAACTCTTCAAGATAAACTTTCTGATTCACTAATTAGAACATTTCATAACACGCAACTATCTGCAAATGCGCGTCATCTTCTATTTTTTGAGGCTGGGAAACCCTCATATTCAATCACATTATTGCTATTTCTACCCTGTACATTCCACTGCTTTGAGGGCATCCCTCAGCTATAGTTATAATCATTACATCATCAGACAAGCGGTTAATATTGATGCAGAATACTTTTCTGCTCTAATCCTTTCAGTACATCAACAAGTCTATTTTGACAGGTTATAATATAATAAAGTCTAATTGACAGGGTGGGTGAAAAACGTGTTTGAAACGTTTTCTCAAAAAAAGTGTTTTAAGCATGTTTTTTACTGTCCTTTCATTCGATTGAAGCAATAATGGCTAATCAATTATTTATTCAGCATTTGCAATGAAAATAAATTTGCATTTATCGAAATTCAATGAAATGTTTTACTAGAAAAAAATTTATTCAAATTTAAATGAAATTCGAGAATTGTAATGGTGTCTGTGTTATGCTCCGCTAGTAGCCTAAATAGATAGTGTTATTTTACTAAATACTGCACAATAACTGACATTGACTTTACATTATCGAAGGATTACAGAAACAGTACATGTTTAGATAATATGACTATGTAGGCCTGTAGCCTATATCCCATGAAGTTGATGCATTAAAGAAATAATGGAAATGCTGATCATGACTTGAATTCAATGACTCTGTATTTCATTTAGAAATAACAGACTGCGTGATGCTTTAGAACAAGTTCTTGATGCAATAAATCCATCGTCATTGTTATACAGTAATATTCTTTAGTTCATCTGTTCAGTTGTTTGCAAAGAAAACGCATTTTCCCGCCGCTACTCCGAGATTCCTCCGCAATATTTCACACGTCAATCCCATTGTACTAAATTGCCGTTCGAGAGCTGCTGTGCAGCATGTGTGCAGAATAATACTTTGCCAATTACAGATGGTTCCGTCTCAAAGCCTATTGTCACCGGCTTCCTCTAGGATGAACGTTGCCCTCGAAAAGTCGAAGTGACACAGAGGCAGCAGGCTCAGCACCAGCGATACAATGCCGAACAATTTCATCGTCAATTTTGTCTGTGCAGATTCGCGTAGATTCGGAGGAATTCAACATGCTAGGGGTGGAATGACGTTCGAAGGAGCATTTAGGAGGAATGAGGTTCGAAGGAGCATTTGGGAGGAATGAGGTTCGAAGGAGCATTTGGGAGGAATGAGGTTCGAAGGAGCATTTAGGAGGAATGAGGTTCGAAGGAGTATTTGGGAGGAATGAGGTTCGAAGGAGTATCTTGAAGGAACAATATCTGCTGATTTCATCTTTGACAAAGAATTGCGACTGCAGTCATAATACATGAAAATGGGCTACTCATTGAAGCAGTTCTACAATAGACGACGGTATTAGATTTGGTAGCGAAGGGCAATCGCCTATGCGAGTCGATATGAGATTAAAAGTCATGAAATTGAAACCTCGAATTCAGGAATTGTGCTGTAATTTGTTTAATAATTTTTAATCATCGTTTTTGGTCATTACATACAGCTTTTTGTCGCAATCCTTCTTGAGAACACTTCCTAAAGGCACGTACCTACATATTTCCTGATTAGTTACCTGAAAGTCTGTGTTTGATAATATGTGCTGTTAGAAGTTTGGACCTTGGGTTTTGGGTCGACCTTGGGTAAGTGATACAAAACTTGGGTTTTCTAATAATGCTGAATATATACAGATCAAGCTACAAAAATTAATAATTTGATTTGAATCTTAGGAGAGCTACAGGACAAGAGCATAAAGTTCTGATATTTTATGAAATTTCCACTGGATTCACAGAATATTTCAAAAATGAAATACTTGTGATTATTAGCTATTTCATTCTGGGCTTGACAATACCGCACATTGAAAGTTCATACATGTTGCATCTACTGTAAGCTTACATGTATTTTGTTGCATTTGTGCATATTGAAGTTTTATATACTCCGTATATTTTATATCTTCGCAGTTATCTTCGCACCCTTAACTTTCTGCGATAGCCGACATATATCCAAAAATATATTGATTCCGATTTCGTATTCTTTGCAATAATAAATCGTTTCACACTAATATCACACTTCTCGTGGACCCAATAGGAATTTTGGCCTACAGAAGAATCTTCATGTCAGCACAAAATACAAAAGAATGCACTTCGCTCACTTGGCTTCATTCATTTATTCAAACTTTGGTTTTGGGTTTTGACCCCAAGTTTTGGTCCAAACTTGCAATAGGTATACCCAACACAAGTTTTTGACCAACTTTGCGCTACTATCTTTGAATTCTTTTTCAAACAGGGAATAGTTAAGAGGGAGGAATTAAGCATACTTTCAACGTTAAGGGAGGAATCTGAGTAAAAAGGCTAAGAACCATTGGTAAAACATTGAAAAAGTTGCACTTCTTTTAAAAAAACATGTTTTAAACATGCCCTTTCAACTTGTTTTAGTTCAAAACAACCTAATTAAAACACTACCCACCCTGATTGGTACATCACTGAAAGTTGAAGTGTGTCTAAGTTTAGATTCTAGGATTCCCTTCATGACATGAAATTCAACACCATGCCATTTACTACAATTATTATTTGATATTTAAGCTTCTTAATCCTTAGCTATTCAATAGTCCAACTGTATAGGGAATCTTCTCATATAAATGCATTGATGATATTTCAGCTGCATGACATCTTCGACATTGTTCATCAAAGCATTTTAGTATTGAAAGTTCAAGTGAGTTGAAAAATGTTTGTGATATCTAAGGTACAGCTGGAAACAGTGATTGTCAAAAATTAATTGCATTGCATTAAATTGCAATTGATTGGTCACAATTAATTGATTGCTACCATCTAAAACATTGCATTACTGCACGAATCTACAATTGCTGCATTCTCTTTACTGTAAATGCATTGACTTACTTTAAAAGCAGAAAAAGCAATCTCTCTCTCTCATATACTAATGTATCTCTCTCTCAAGCTTCAAGGGCGTGACTTTAACTGCATTCTCTAGCGGTTTGACTCTTCTTTAAATCGAGCAACATGGATGGCACCTGGCCCAGCAGTAGAAATGACAATCAGCCAACAGCTGTTGTCCGTTCTGGTGTGTGTTGCACAAACGTTATCTGGCATATTTGAGAAACATAATGTGAATAAGTGTTTCGAATCATGTCACGCCTTGACAGTCCACTGACATTTCGATAGTTGTTTGAGAATAATTATTTAGAAGTACTGCTTGTCAACACATGCTGCAGTTTTGGAGAATGCAATTCGCCCATCACACGTTGATGTTAAAGAATTGTGTTACTGGCTAATTCACTATCTCAACAGATGGTCCGATGGTCTTGTGGTCAGAGGTTATGTCTGCATGCACCCTAGCTTCGATGTAGCAGGTTCGAGTCTGCCAACCACGCTTGAGGTCGTATATACCGGAAGATTCACTGTCGTGGCTACGTCTGTAGGCAGTCCCCTAGCATAATTTAAAGATAAAATGTCACGAAAATACTGTTAGACGTTATATCAATAGAAACAACGGTAGAAAAAGGAAAGACAATAAGACTACCACTGTAAATAAAAAGTATGATGGAATCTTTCCTTCAACTTCATAAGAAGGACCTCTAAAAGATCTGGATCTATGTAGTTCTCTCCAAATGATCACAAGCCTCCAGAGTATATGACAATCTTAATCTTAATCGTAACCGCACGTTGTGCTTAGAGTAGTGAGCAGTTCTTTAGTTCGTTGAGCATTCAACCAATTCTAAAGGAAGTTCGCCAATAGATGTATAGCAAGAATAGAAGTTATCAATAGAAGTTGATGGTAAAAATATTATAGTATGCATTTATATTAATCATAACAAGTTATGTAATTTTTACTGCGCATGTACATAAATGTAGCTCCATTTCAATCAATTTAACTTGACTGAATGCATTGTAATGGTAAATATGCTACACTGTCATGCATATTTTCTCAAAAGTAAATTGAATCAGCTAGGTGCGAGTATTTTAGGCTAGAATTGAACTCCTTCGCACCATTTGCTGCATGTTTGATTTCCTGATCAACTTCTAATATCAGATTTTGCAAATTTAATTAAGAATTTATAGCTCACTGTATTTGGCTATGGATATCAATGGTTTTGTCATTGATTTCTTGATATTTTCTCATAAATTTCTTGATTTGCCATCACAAATAGTCTGTTTATGGCATTAACATTAGCATCTGAGGCTAATGATGACAATGTTAGAATTGACAATTATTTAAAAATTCGAGAAACATGGTCTACATCAAACTAGGCGAATGTCGTGCACTATTTCTTTTGAGAATCGAACAGACATGATTCGGTTCCAATCTACATTTCCAATGCCCTTTCATTCAAGCAGTCACTTTCTAGTACTTACTGGACCCGCTGGATGTTGAGAAGGACATTTGCTTTCCTTCAAACCTGCTGAGAATAATTCTCTAGGATGACCGGAGAAATTGTACTTCTTAGACATCACCTGCATTGCCGGAGAAAAAAGGAATGAGTCGTCGAAAATGTTGTCTTGCGGTCTTCGAAATCTCTTCATAAGCGCCTGTCCATCATGAGAAAGAGATGTTCCAAGTCTCTTTTAAAATACGAACGTTCGATCCTCAGTCATTGCTGTGCATTCTTAGAAAGGCTTTATATGAAGGAAACTGTGAATCCCATGAGATAAAAATAGCATGAAATTCATGATATCATTGACAGGAATGACGAAATTGTGTCATATACTTGCACAGGACTTCCCTGATCCAGAAATAGTTCCGAGCGAGCTGCACTTGTTAATCTCTGTTGATAATGGCTGATCTGAATGATTGTTTTCTGGAGAACAATAGCACAAAATGCTTTCACGCTTGCAAAGCGTTGATCAATCAGACTTGAAGCATTCTTGAGATGAAAGTTACCTCGGAGATGAAAGTAGACCCTCGGATTTAAGAAAAATGATCAATATTTGAACAGAATGAATGAGAAATATATTTTCAGCTCAATCGAATCAGCATCGTCTACTGGAATTTTTATTTGTAGCTAAGCAATTCCCTGAACAATGGAATAAAAAGAAGCAAGTACACGTAAGTTGCCTGGATATCAGCGATCTGCGGATGGAACAATTTTCGGTGCTTGTCCCCATGCGTACCTGCAAGTAGCCACCCGCACTCACTCGCACTCAACTTAGTCGCAATTACTCGCCCGCCAACCGCTCTTGATTACCATTACTTGCCCGCAACGGCCTGTGCCCACCTCTACTCGACCGCATCAGTTCGCACCCGTAGATTGTCTACTTGATGAACCCACCAATGCTCGCTGCACCTTTGAGTTGCTTATTCAACCCCATGCTCTTTTGAATTAATGCAGCTAGTGTGTTTTGTGAAATTCTCTGCTTTTTGTCTAATGAGCACTTGTCAAGCGGTTATAAAGTAATTTCTAACAATTGGGTCATCAAGAATCGCAATTAATGTAAAAAAAGTTGAAAGTAATGCAATCAGTATTCGATCAGGTAAAGTCAACAACAAAATAAATTATGTGAAAGCAAGCAGCAATTAATCAGGGAATGAAGATTGTTCTTAGAATGTCTTGACACTCTCTGGCTGGTTCTTGCGCAAGGTCTAAAAGACGTCAAAGGATCAATGCCGGGTGTGACCATCTCGCCCCCTCTCTGACCATCATCCTTTTGCAGCAGCGCATCTTCTGCTCATGGAGGACACCAATCACTGGATCTTGGACTGGTCAAAGTTGGTACATTCTTCATGCAATGCATGCTGGAGTTGGTGTTGGTTTCTCGGTGAGGGTCACGTGATATGACTTGTCCGTCTAAGTGTACCTAAATGCTCATTCAAGTATGAGCTATAGACCACTTCAGCAAAAGATCTACGCTTGTACGTGCATATTTGATTGATTTGCCACTACACTAATACTTAACTTTAGTCATATTTTGTCAGCTTGCAGGTGCAAGGTAAATTGGTTCTCGTCATTCCACTTCTGTTTCTTGAATTTGGCGGTCTGCGTGGCACAGTGACTAAGTGCTTTGCGTGGTGATCTGCTGGTTATGAGGTCGAGCCCCGAAAGCATCACTGACAGTCGGCAGGAAGGCCATTCGGACTAACAGTACCACATTGTTCTTATGTAGAAAGCAAGCTTTATGCCACTTACAACGAAAAATGTGGTGCTTTACTGACATGATGCATCTATTTTTTCAAATACATGTAGAGAAGTCATAAACTTTTAAGATGATAACTTTATTAAGAGATTGATTATAATGTCACTTATTGTTCTCAAATCCTGTAATATCACAACCCTACACTTGGGCATATGTGTACACGAAGCAAAAATATATATACTCGTACATGTTGACTGACCGCAGTGACCAAGTAATCTAACCCATCTAATGAAACAATTACTATACATTTGAATACGCTTTGATCCTCATGCACTCTTCAAGATGAACTTCTGATTTATGAACTGCAGCAGTCAATGAAGTATAACGTAGTTTTAACGTTTCTTCTTGCACGTCATTTTCTATTATTTTATAGCTGGGAAACCCTCATGTCGAGCCGCATCATAGCTATTTCTGTCTGCAGTGTCACTGCCCTGTATGTGGGCATCCCTCCAGCTACAGTTACAATCATGACATCATAAGCAATTGAGAATGATCAAAGTATGCAACACTTTCGTGCTTCGTTAGTTTCAGTACATCAACAAGTCTAAAAATACAGTTGGTGTATCACTTGAAGTTGAAGCGTGTCTAAATTTAGATTCCAGGATTCCCTACACAATTTTTGAATATGCAATTACACGCCGTTTTTTGCTTTACGATTTGACAAATCAAGCATTTTCATATCATTCAATATTCTAATTCTATCTGCTGACTTTCTCTCTATGTTCATGACTTCCGTAGCTCTTAGAATACTTCTGACATCATTCAGACTTCTGTCTCAAATGAAAATTTGTAAACTTGTTGTAAAGAAAATTATGCGGTGACAGTCTATTGGCATTTCAATGGCTAAATATTCAATAGTATTTAAATATCCTGCATTTGAAGAAACACTGCTGTCAAATCGCGATTTTTCGACCGATGATGCAACTCAATCCAGCTAACAATCTGTTAGATAAATTGAAATCAAAGTCTTCCCCAAAGATGATGCATGGAACAGCGGTCACCTCCTTAACCACTCAGCCTGACGGCTGTGACATGTAGTGAGCGTGACAGGAAGTAGGCCGCCTCGTGTGCAGCCTACCTTTGCCCGCAATAAGTATGGTCTAGATTGCACATGCCCTTTGCAACGTTTCATAGTCATGCTATGATGAATCTCAACATTTTGGAAATTATAGCTCATAGCACAATACATGATGATTGACGCTGCTAACTGTTGATCCAAATCTGAAAGCTACAGTATTGGCCATGGCATTAGAAATTTTTTCTTGTAAAAATGAGGGAAATCATCATTAAACCAAAATATGCACATGTATCATCGATTTTTTGACTACAAAATATCATAAAACAATGTGTAACACGAAAATCAGTGAGCATCAATACAGGAAAATCAATACTTCGTAGCGTGTCCTTTGTTTTTCAAGACTTTTTTTGATACGGTTTGGCATTGAAAATACAAGGTTTTTGCACAGTTGGGCACTGATGTCACGGCACCAAACAGACTTTATCACTTCCTCAAGATGACTGAGGGATGTGATTTCAATCTTTGATATTTTTTCCTTCATAATCGCCACAAATTTTCAATCGGATTCAAGTTGGGTGAGTAACTCGGCCAATCAAGCACTTCGATCTGATTGGTGTTCAGCCACTCAGTCACAGTTTTTGCTTTATGACATGGTGGGGAGTCGTGTTGAAATATCTCGCATGATAGGACATTCATCCAGAGAGGCACTTTGTCACACAGAACATTCTGGTATCGTTGAGAATTCATCATTTGACCTTTTGGGACAAAATAGAGACCACCGCGGCCACCGTAGGAGAAACATCCCCAAACCATAATTTGCGGGCAATGCTTTACGGTCGTTGTTACAAATCGCGGATCGTAGGGACTTGATGCAGGAGGTCGACGGACAAGGCCCCGCACATTATTGAATTGTCTAAAAGTACTCTCATCGGAAAATAGCACTTTTGCCTAGTCTTCCGATGTCCAATGAGCATATTTTCGGCAAAATTCAATACGGCGTTTCACAGCTGCCTTCGGCATCAAGGGTTTTTTCGACGCGATGCGAGACGGTAGCTTGAGATCAACCTGTAATATTCTTCTGATGGTGCGTGTCGACACGTTGGAAAACGAAGGAAGCACAGTTTTGACTTTAGAAGATGTAATGAAAGGTTGACTATTCACCAATCGCTTCAAAAGAGCATCATCTCGTCGGGTAGTTTTTCTATTCGGACCTTTGCGCTCTTTAGAAATCACTCCGTGGATAATGCGATTCACTGTAGAGCAAGACAATAACAATCGATCGGCGATTACATTTTGTCGATAACCTTCTTCGTGTAAATAAGAACTTGAGCTTTTAAAGTTGCGCTGATGTCTGCTTTCCTACCCATTTCAATGAGAATTCGTCGATGTATCAGAATTTGTGACGCTTCACCTACTTAACACTACAGGTTGCATGAAAGAAAATCTATAAATTACCATAGAAACCTGACATTTCTACTCTAATGGAGCAGCATATGAATTTGAATAAAGAGCGTCATAGAAAGCCAACAGATTCAGACACTATGAGAGTTATATTTAGATGTTAATGACCTTATATCTCTACCAAATCGTGTTTAGCAGAAAATTTCTAATGCCATGGCCAATACTGTATCTTGATTTAATGGACATTAATTGAAAGTCCACTCAGAAGATTTTCTTTGCTGATGCCTGAAGCAAGTATACTCCACTATTGTGGCTAACTCCATGAAAGTGTGTCAATCTCATTCTTTCTCACAAACTTTGTTGCACTATGACTTTCAAGCGTCTCATGCGAAGAAACATACGAAGAAATGCCTAGAGGTCCGATCCAAGCAAGGCGACAATCTGTGGTTCTTCAAACAGTTTTGTGTGCATATTAGATCGATGAAAATTTTCATAATTCCATATTTCTTTTTCGTTAGAAAATGTAATTGTGTGTGTATTAATTGAAAATGAAGCTTATTTGTGTAGGTAAACCACATAATTTTATGGCATCATTTCAAATAAGCTGATCGAATCATATGCTCACAAATACACTAACCCCAAAAGCCATAAACCGTAGCCCTAACATTCTAAGCGCGAACTCCAATGTCAAGGATGTCAAAAAATACTACACTGCACCAGTGGCGGGAGCAGCTAATCGATTCGGCACGATTAATCGTGCGACAGAATCAATCGCGCGATTCTTGAATGACCAGGAATCGTGCGATTTTTTGCAATGTGACTCCTCAATAAAATTTGCTTGATGAGGCTGAAATGGTGCTCCTCTATTCACTCATTCATCGTTTGAGATAATTGCAATGCGCGGGTGCTCGTTCCTGAGGTGATGTATAGCTAGACAGAGTTGCCTTGTGAAATCTCATTGGGAACTCCCTTCATAGTATTAAACACGTTCGCATAGACCAGGTACACCACTTATGCGAATCATGCATGTTGTCAAGGCAGTGATATCAAGATATCAATGCGCATAGATGCCTGATTTACATTTAACATGCACACAATGAACACAATGCACACAATTGCACTTGCAGATTTGCTAATTATGAAGATTGTAGAGTGCTAATTCGCCTGAGCATAGAATAGGAAGTTGTCATCAGACTTGAACAATTGAAGCACGAGAATTCCCTGGCAACCGTAGACGCTGCGTTTCGCCCTACAAGGGCTCGTCAGGATAACCAGGAGTGGCCAAAGTACTGTAGCTTAAAATACCTGGAATGGCTGAGCATGCTGAAGGAATGCACAACGGGCTGCTCTATGTTTATCTTTCATGACTATGCCGGCGACTGAGAATCATGAAGATTATGCTATAGATCGCCAATTCTAGATATTTCAAGCTAGTCTTGGCCATTCCGAGTCTTACTGACCAGCCTTGTTAGGCGACGTGCAGTGTCTCAGCTGTCACAGAAGTTTGTGCTTATAATTGTTCAAGTCTATGGACGTCTCTCTATTAGATTAGCTAATGTTTTGCAAGCGTTATGAGTCTAATAGTTTGATTTAATTGATGCATGGTTATGCTTATTTCATGACTGATTGAATAAATGGCATAAACCTGCACTCCTACAGTTATATTCGATAAAATGTGACTGATAAAGAATATTAATAATATACTTCATGGTACATGTACAATTGTACATGATGTAGTACTTGCAGAACTTCTGTGATGACAGATCTGCAGTAGAATCTTATAAATAGGCTATCAAAACTTTCCATGTCCTGTTTCCAACTTTTCATGTGTTCTGATTTATTATGCCGTTTTCCCAAGCAGTCTCAAATAGACTATTCCATTAATTAATAGGGTAGTTATAATTTCAGTCTATTCAATTTCAGTCTATTCAATTTCAGTCTCTCAATTTTAAGGGAAATTATCAAACTCTTAATGGAAAAATAATTCTGAAGTGAAAAATAATCCAGGCTAGGTTAACTGCAAACTTCTAGTCACTGAATCTCAAAATATTCAAAATCGCGCAATTTTCGATTAATCGTGCCTTGAGTCGCGCGATTCGGAATCTTGCGAAAATCGAATCGCGCCCGCCACTGCACGGCACCTGTTGGCACACATGTCATCCAATTTGAAAATGCAGTCGATAGCCAATATGAGTGCATGATGGAGACATTCAAATGCCTATCGAGTAAGTTACTACAATTGCACTAGTTAGTTTTCCTTTGCAATATCAACAGTGACAAAGGTGTAAACAAGCCCCCTGAGCGCATTTACAATATGGAGGTGGTATAGATGAACTCACACTTATTTTATGTGCTCTGATGTCAAAACAATTACGTAATTATATTTTCATTTCAGTAGGCCTATAATTGCTGATATCCATGACAATGGAAAGCATTCTGATTCCGATGAACTCTTCAAGATAAACTTTCTGATTCGCTGATTAGAACATTTCATAACACGCAACTATCTGCAAATGCACGTCATCTTCTATTTTTTGAAGCTGGGAAACCCTCATATTCAATCACATCATTGCTATTTCTACCTTGCGCATTCTCCTACCTTGAGGGCATCCCTCAGCTATAGTTATGATCATTACATCATCAGTTAAGCGGTTAAGATTGATGCAAAATACTTTTCTGCTCTATTGCCTTCAGTACATCAACAAGTCTAAAAATATAATTGGTGCATCACTTAAAGTTGAAGTGTGTCTAAGTTTAGATTCTAGGATTCCCTTCATGATATGAAATTCAACACCATGCCATTTACTACAATTATTATTTGATATTTAAGCTTCTTAATCCTTAGCTATTCAATAGTCCAACTGTATAGGGAATCTTCTCATATAAATGCATTGATGATATTTCAGCTGCATGACATCTTCGACATTGCTCATCAAAGCATTTTAGTATTGTAGTTCAAGTAGCCACCCGCACTCACTCGCACTCAACTTATTCGCAATTACTCGCCCGCACCGGCGTGTGCCCATCTCTACTCGACCACATCAATCCGCACCGATAGATTGTCTACTTAAAGCCACCAATGCTCGCCGCACCTTTGAGTTGCTTATTCAACCCCATGATCTTCTGAATTATTTTTTTCGATTGTGATGATGACATTAGAGACTCTAAATGACTTACTTTAAAGTATACTGAACAAAATTTAAAACCAAAAATTTATGTGTATTTCAATTGTTTGTGTGCTGATTTTGTTCCTTAGTCTTACCGACGCACTGTACAAGGCTTTAAGCTTTTTCAGAAAATCTCATCAGATCGGAATCATCCGCTGTCACACTTGATGCCATCCATACTGTCTTAAAGCGGTAAATTACTAAACAAAATAAGAAACGCAAAATTTAAAAACTGGTTTAAAAGTTTCTTCCCGTATTAAATTCAGAACGTCAAGTGGCAGTTTCAATGCACAATAATGCAACTAATGTTTTGTGAAATTCTCCGCTTATTGTCTAATGAGCACTTGTCAAGCGATTGCTAAGTAATTTCCAACAATTGGGTCATCAAGAATTGCAGCCAATGTAAAAAAAGTTGAAAGTAATGAAGATTGTTCCTAGAATGTCTTGACACTCTCTGGCTGGTTCTTGCGCAAGGTCTAAAACATCAAAGGATCAATGCCAGGTGTGAGCATCTCGAGAGTCCCTTTTGCAGCAACACATCTTCTGCTCATGGAGGACACCAAACGCTGGATTTTGTAGAAAGACAAATCGTTCGAGCAGCGAAGGAAGAAGCGAAAAGGCTTACTAAAACTTGCTTGACTTAAACTAACTTACTTGGCTTACTAAGGCTTACTTCAACTATTGATATTGCGAGTGCCATATTTGATTTACAGCAAGTGCTGTACACGCCATCCGGAAACCATTCAGCCTTATTTTACAAACGAAGACTTGATAACTACACCTTTATCATTTATGATCGGAAGACAGACAATGGACATTGCTACACTTGGCATGAAGGTGTTGCTCAAGGGGTTGCATCAATCGCCAGTTGCATCCAAAATACAGTTGAAATGAAGTATAAATTGATGCAAGACATCAAGACTCCACAGGAGCTGGATACTGTTATTAAATCAGCATAATCGAAGCCTCCATTATATCAATTAAACCCGGTCGTAACAGACATTATACTGGATTGGAAATCGTAGGCAAGAGCGGAGTTTTTTTTTTGAAGTCTAGAAAATCTGATTATGGCAACGAAATAAATTAGATGAATATGAAGGTTATGCTTATGAAAAAAGATGATCCGAAAAACGATTTTCTTCAAGACTAAGCATGCCCACATGACATTTGATTCAATCACGCTACAAGAACAGCATTCTGCACGCGCAGTAGGGTCGCCATCGCTGTTATACAAGGACCGCCAAAATTATCTTCGGCGAAATACGCAAACCTCATGCAATTGTGTTAAGGTCAAGATTCTGTTATCCGCCGACCAGGAGACAAACTTTTTACGAAAACTTGTCACACAAATAGCTTATTCTATGATGTAGCAGGATGTTTATATAATAATTTTTTCTATAATAATTATATTAATAATATTAATATTATCAATAATTATATTTATATTTATAATTATAATTATATTTATAGATTATTAATAATTAATAATTATATAAAAATTCTCAAAATTTTTTTGTCTTTCGCGTTTTTTAATTCTGATAGATACGTAGACTACTGTAAATAATAACATGCAATTGGATGGCAAGTTGAAAGTGCGAATTGGTAATTATCAGTCTGGATAATGTATTACAAACGACATAATCATATAATGTATTTCCGTTATCCTCGGATATAAAGGGGAATTTAGTAGAATGTACACTGACATCCTGTTATAAATTTACTCTTGAAAGTCTTACGAATACTTGGCATTCTAATGTAAAAGTCCAAATAAGTAACATGCACTGCGTTGCTATGAAACTAAACTCATTGAAATGAATGAAAATGCTTAGCATGCAAGTCTATGCGCCACAAATTTTTCACATTTCCACAATATATAAATTTAGTTAACTCACATTGTAGGCATTGTCCCAACAAATCATCATGCCAAAATTTGTCTTTTTGCTGTAGTTTGAACGTACAGCATCTATGATTTTATCTTACTGAAACTCTAAATGGCTCGGCTGAAAATTTAGACGGACTTTTACACTTATACTCCTATCTCCTATGCTGAGGGCGATGATGTCTTCAATGTTGAACAATTCAATGGTTCAATGCTTGCATTGTTCAACAACAGGCGTTCTTTCGGATCTATTTTTAAGTTTTAATTGTTAGTATGCTAGTAGGTCCACTGTCTTGTAGGACTTTTTTATCTTATATTTTTACTCAAAAGGGAATCCTGCAAATTTGATATATATGGCGCAAATCAAAGAAAGCTTGATGAGGGAACTGAGAGGATTATCTGTAATATTTTACTATGTCTTGCGCATGGGACACTCCGAAATCAAGTGTGAAATCTTCATGGCAGTGTAGTCAAATTGAAGATGGTCTTACTTACCAGCAGTTTGAGTACATATACTCGAATATGCAGAAAAGAAGTTATAATCCTCAAGTTCAGACTCATTACGAGAACTTATACTCAACAGATGATCAGTCATTAATAACTTGTTTAGTAAACACCATCATTGGATTGTGGAAAAGGGAGGACAAGGTAATTTTTAGCTTCTTACAAGTCAAGCCGTTTTTCAATTTGAATCATTACATGTAAAACGCTACATTTTCATTGTTCAGCACTAAAATCAGAATTGGAAGATAACTTTGAATTTCTTCTTATTCTTGCCCTCCTTGTTTGTGTGTGTGTTTGTGCACGTACGATGTATTTATTGCGGAATATTAGATTTTAAAATGCCTTTCTCTTAACGATTTTTCAAATTTGGCATTCATCGCGTTTTGCATCAACAAACTTGTCAAATACTGTTATCAGTCAATGCGCTTGGAAGTCGATCGTTGCTCGTGGACTGCAATGTTCACATTATTCTGTGAACGGATTGCGTATCCAAATATATTGAATTTTATTTTTCAGGAGGCCTACGATGAAGAACGGAGAAAAGCTTCGTAAGTCGACATTATATACCTGTACAACGTTGTTTTCATATCTAAATGACTCAATTTCTTGCACAATGCGCAAATAAGTCAGCAAATCTAAGTTGCAGTCAAGTGTCACTTCGGAAGCAAGTGACTTCACTCTCCAACGAAAAACGGCCGCAACTCCCAATAAAGTTCCAAATGAAGAAAGACAAGGCTTCTATATATGTAGATACGGGAGTCGTACTTTTCGTCGACAGGTTCATATCGTCGACACTATGAACGTTCATTTCGTCGACACGTTCATTTCGTCGACAAGTTCATTTCGTCGACAAGTTCCTATTCCAATGACTGCCACCGAAATAGATACTAGCAATGCGAATTCAAGTTTGAATTCTAAATCAAACTGCGCCTGTGATTAAGCTATAATGCAAATGAACTACGATGCAACGTTATGATATCAAAGCGATTGAGTAGAAACCATAGATGTGAAAAATGAAGATGCATAGTCTTCCATAAAATGATATTTCTATATCTTAGAAAATAACAAAACCATAGAAAGTCTACTATAATCTACTTCTATGGACTATATAGCTATCAAGAGTGATAGAGCTCCGCATAGAAGTCCAATATAAAAAATAATTGAGAGATTTCTGAAATTATCGTACACTGCTGCAATTGTTGACGAAATGAATCTGTCGACGATATGAACCTGTCGACGATATGAACGTTTTCCTCAAAAATGGTTGTCGACGAAATGAACGTGTCGACGAAAACGACTAGATCCGTAGATACATATATTTCCTTTTTCAGTTACAATTCGGTGGCTTCATTTCCTCACATATATCGGTGCATCGACGAAATATGAGAAAATATTAAAAGAATAATTGGTCCAACATCAAGCCCCTCATCGGAAAACAAGTTCACCTGCATGCCAAATAGATAGAGAATAAGAAAATTTATCAGGACACATGCGTGTATATGATAACATAGTATCATTAATCTTATTCAGTACTTATGAAGCTTTAGCATTTTGCGTTAGTACATCAGCTAAATTGACTTCGCTATTGTAAATATTGATGCAGTTTATGAGTAAAAACATAAAATGGGTCGTGGGTATCACGATAAAGTGCATCCGTCATGTTTTTGAGAGGCAGTGCCTTACCCCACGGCCCGGTGGCGACGGATATGCCTTTACTGGTAGAAAGGGTCATCCAAAAATGTGAAGCCCTACATGTGATCCTCAGCCTAGCCAGCACACAGGAGAAGAGAAGGAAAACTCAGTCGTCAAACCACCGTCTGCCTTGCAACCGAGGCAACCGAGGAGCCGCAAAGCCGGGCTGTGGAGGAAAGTGAGCGAATTCCCGGAGAAAAGCAACTTTTATTGCGTATTGCGTAAATGTCGGCACAATGTCAGGAAAGAGCGGTGAAGTAGTGGCCTTCATGAAGAGGAGGAAGTGCAGAATATTGTGTTCAAGAGACGAAGTGAAAGGGAGACAGAGCAAGAATCATTGGTGAAGATTATAAGATTTTGCATTCAGGCGGTGATGGGAAGGCTAGTGGACTAGGTATAGTGATGAAGAGCCCTTTAGCTAAGGAAGCGCTATGAGTAGAAAGGTGGGATGGAAGAATTTTGATGATGTGGTTAGTCATTGGAGAGACGAAATTGTGTATAATGACAATCTACGCCCCACAGGTCGGAAGAAGTAAAAGGGAAAAGAAAGAATTCGGAGAAAGGGTGGAGGAAATGGCACAGCTAGTGGGAGAAGACGTAGTTTCGAGCATTGCTGGAGACTTAAATACACATATAGGACAACAACAGCAGGGAGAGGAGGACTGTGTTGGCAAGTATGGTTTCGGAAAAAGAAGCATATATGGTAGGGAGTGGATGCATGTTGCATCAAGGAATGTACTTGCCATCACGCAAACATATTTCCAGACGAGACCCTCTAATAAAGTAACTTTCAGTAGCTGTGTCAAAAATTCGGAGATCGATTTGTTGGTAATGAGAAGATCGCAAATGCAGAGAGTAAAAGACTACAAGCAAAGTTATTGCGTGTGAGCATGTAACGACCTTGCACAAATCACTGGTATTTGAGCCAAAATTTAAGAAAAAGAGACATAACACAAGAAAAGGACGTAAAGTAATAAGGTGGTGGAAGTGTGATGAACAGATTTTGGAGGAGTACAATAATGACATAACCGAAAGATTCAATCAACTAACAAATCAGCCAGATGGAGCTGAAGAAAAGGGGAGCAGTTTTAAACGGGCCATTGTTGGAGCAGCAGAGAAGGCAGTCGGAAGAACTTCGGGGAATTCCTTAATTGATTTTAATTCCTTGTGTTATGTTTATTTTCCTTAAATCTTGGCTCAAAATGTGTGGAATTAGGAGAGAGCAAGTGGTGGTGGACCAAGGAAGTGGAAGACGCTGTGAGGGCAAACTCAACAGCTTGCAAGGTTGTAGAAGAGGTAAAGAACAATGAACGGAAGAAAGAACGACTGACGCTAGGATACCGAGTGAAAAAGAATCAGGCTAAAACGATAATAGCGCGTGCAAAACAAGGAGCAGAAAGCAAATTATACGAGTCTATGGAACATGAAGCGGGAAAGAAACTGGTGCACCGACTTCCGAATGCACGGGACCGTGAAGCGAAAGATGCGATTGGATCCAAGGGCACTCTGAATGAAAATAATTTGATGGTTATCGAAGAAGATGAAGTCTTGTGGACATGACAAACGTACATTTATTTCGCTGGTTTGCTGAATGTGAACGGGGAGATGGAGGTTGATGAACCAAGTGTCGTGCGGAAGCCGGGTGGTGCAAGAGAAATTGAAAAAGTAGAAGTTCAACGTGCAGTTAAGCAGATGAAAACAGGAAAAGCGGCAGTCAGTGACGAAATAACAGTAGAGATGATCAAAGCAGCTGGTCTAACAGCCATCAAATGGCTTACTCGAATTTTCAATGTCTTTTACGGAAAAAGTGTGATTTCTGATGAATGGAGGCTATCCCAAATCTTTCCTATATAGAAAGGAAAGGGAAGTGTGCAAGATCATGGAAAGTACATAGGAACAACACTAATAAGTCAAGTGCAGAAGAATTCTATGAAGCAGGCTTAAGGGACAGCTTGGACATAAACTTGGTGAGGAGCAGCAAGGATTCCGGGAAAGGAGCAGCACAAGCGATGGCGTGTTTGTAGTGAGACAGTTGATTGAGAAGACATCGGAAAGGAGCCGCAACATCGCGATCGGGTTTGCGGATCTAGAGAAGGCATACAACTCCGTACCCAGACGCTTGGTGATAGCAACGCTGAGGTGGATGGAGCCGAACATTATGTGCGAGTGATCGATTACATGTATAAGAATACGAGAGCGGCCGTAGTGATCGGAGCGAAGCGCAGTGATATCTTTGGAGTGCACAAGGGCCTGTGACAGGGTAGTGATTTGAGTCCATTTCTATTCATAGTGGTAATGGAGCTAGTTAGCAGGAAGAGCAGCGAAAAGGAAACCATGAAAAAATTATTGCACGCAGCTGACTTGGCGGTGGTAGCTAATTGTTAAAAACGCGTCAGAGGGTGTGATGGAGAAGGCATGAAGTGACTACTGACTGTGACTATAAGTATCGTGTCATTCTTATGTGTATGACATTTCCCCCTACCCCTTCTCAGGGAAAACTGGGTTGTTAAAATAAAATAAAATAAAAATAATCTTATTCAGTACTTTTAAAGCTTCAGCATTTTGCGTCAGTCCATCGACTAAATTGATTTCGCCATTGTAAATATTGATGCAGTTTATGAGTATGAGACATAAAATATCAAAGTGCTATCGCATCATTCTCAATAAAATAATGAGCTCATCACTTTTGCAAGGAATATATTTTGAAGAATTTCAATTGAAGACGTCGATCCCTTGAAAAGCTGAGCCAAACTATGTATATGATACATGATAATTTTAAGTAGAAAACAATAATAATTAGGATAATTTTAAGTACATATATAATTTTTAGTAGAAAACTCAACAATGATGATGATGGCTCTCACTGGAACGCTATCCAAGGAAAATATCCAATGTGTTCAAGATCTGTGTACATTGTGAATGTATTTAATTTAAGGACAATTGCATCTTCAATTTGATTTTCAAACAGGTCCATTAATTATGGTTTCTTCCTTTCAGCCGTTGTGTTGTGCTATAAGTCATCCTACTCACCACGTGACTCTTGAATGTTTGATTAATGGAGAAACTATTGTAAAACTTGTATTCGGCTCTTCAAAGCATTGTGGCAGTAAATTGGCAACATTTTCTGTCAAATATAGCTTCATCTATGTCAATTATTTTCTTCTTACTTACAAGGTGCGGAAGTTTCGCTATTGTATTATGTGCGGTTAGTACATGATTACATAGTCGTTTGAACGATTTTGTGGCAATTCCAGGAGAATTTGGATTTCTGAACAAACGCCTCTAGTTTTCCACGGAATAATAATACTTTTGAGTTGACCAAAGTTTCGAAAAACCTCTAATAATTCTTTAATAGTTTCAAAGTGAATATTTCAGTTGCTCTATTAAAAGTCTTCCAAACGTTAGGCCATAGAGAAAGTATATTAGGGTGAGTAGCAACTCAGCAATAATGAAATCCCATTTGTGTACACAGTTTCGATTTTATTAAATGAACTCGAATGAGAACCAGCATCACATTTGAGACATGCAAATTTTTACACTTTTGGAGAAATTTTGGATTTGACTGATCGTGATAGTAAAACAAAAGGAATAACATCACTTTACAAATCCTCCGCGTCATGTCAACCTGTGTGGAGAGGTACTGTTAAATTAGCAATCCTTGCTATGCTTTAATACATGGCCTTATCAATAACAGCACTTTCTTGAGTGTGATCATATCAAAAGCTATAATCTGCCACTGGAAGAGCAAAATGAAATAACCACTGACAATGATCACAATTAACTCAACAGATGTAAATGGGTCCGCATTACTATTCAGATTTGAGTGAATCACAAAAATCAATCCCATTAAAAGTGACCATTAATTAACCATTAAAAAGTGAAAATGGAATTCTAAACTAGAAATTTCAGCCAAGAAAGCACAGTAAGATGTCGACGTTTTTATGAAGACTTACATTATAATGCAGCACATGAATTTCTTTTGATAATCAGCTTAATTTCCGCTTAGCTAAGATGCTTGTTAGCAAATGCTCATTCCTTTAAACATCCACATTTTTCATCCTACTTATAAAGGGGCTTCATCTCGGTAGTATATATACACAGGAAAAATTTGAAAAAATTATCTCTATAAAAAACTGCTCAAATAATTTTTTGGGTCACAGGAAATTTCTCTCCGCAAAAAACTGAATCTTTCCATATAAAAATGTTCACTGCATATGGATACTTTGTACGATTGTGCCTAATATACATTGCTACACATGCAATGACTAATGTTACCACTGAAAAAACATTAGTTGTGCTGCATGAATACTAGAACATTTAGATTTGGACATGATTGAGCAGTTTGGAGTGCTTAAAACCATTAATGTCTAACACCACTTATTGTTACAAAATTTAGTTTACACAAACCCCCACAAATCATGAAAATATAAAACTTTCTCACCTTCCTTTATCGCAAATTGTACTTTTCATCTGGTAAACACGATACTTCCTGAACATAAGAATTTGGCCAAAACGTTGATTCGTATGGTGCGAAAATGCGGCGCACTTTCAAATGAGGCTGAAACTGTCAATGAAACATAGCGCATAAAAGAAATGCATGTACCAATTTGCATGCAGCTTTCAAATTGCTTCATGTAATTGTAATTACTACACTTGATTGATTGATGATGTCAAATTTCTGTAATTAATTTATTGGTGATTTTCAAAGTAATTTATGTATTGCCAACTTGCAAGAACGATGGCGGTAAGGTGTACAGAGACGAGATGACTTAAACTTTAATTGGGTGCATGTGTAGTCGTGTAGTTGTGTAGTTGTGTAGTCGCATGTGTAGTCGCATCGAAGCGAAAATCTGTCGATTTTATTAATGATACCTTTAAACGCCATACTTAGCCGCGAAAGGGGCAATCGGCCCTGATACGCATTTTTGCTGTGGTTGTCGAAAAACTAAGCTGATCAACTTATCCTTTTGTGACTTAGCGTTTCAGCGCATCAGGTCTGAACTGTTGGGCCTCATCAGTCGTGGGTTGATTCTAACCAGCGATGTTGCAGCTAGAGGACGTGCAAGCACATCCTTTACCCACAAGGTCACCGGACCATTAGTTGACAGCGAAAATTAGTCAGGAAGGCACTGCTTTAACGCAGGCACGTGGAGGGCGTGTTTGAACCAGCGACGTTGTAGCTAGAGGACGTGCAAGCATACTCTCTAACCACAAGACCACCGGACCATCTGTTGAGGGCGTGAAATAGCGCGGAAGGCACTTTTTTCACGTAGACACGTGGAGAGCGTGTTTGAACCAGCGACGTTGTAGCTAGAGGACGTGCAAGCATACTCTCTAACCACAAGGCCACCGGACCATTAGTTGACAGCGAAAATTAGTCAGGAAGGCACTGCTTTAACGCAGACAAGTGGAGGGCGGATTGAATTGTGCAACCTCTTAACCCTTATCAGGCCAAGCGCATACAACTTGTAAACATTTGTATTTCAAATTTCGGTGCAAGTAACACAAATGGGGCCACCAAGCTGATGTTTATGGACGATGGGTACTTTTTACTGTTCTTTCCAGATATCACATTCACGAAATCATTACTACATCACATTTCATGATTTTATGAGACTTCACTCAATCCGGTCCAAGCGTTTGCATTTTGTCAACAGCGACAAATTAACCATTTTTAGATATTTTCATGGCTCATATTTGTCTGTTGTCATTGATTGGTGCACACCGATTCGGCCGTCGTCGAATGACGTGCGTGTTGGAAGCTTGCTGGAGTCATTAGCTCAAAACATCGACGCGTCTTCTCCCAGAAGAGCCACTTACTGTCAAATGAACAACTTGTGGAATACAAGGGTCAAATATGCAAGCTAGTCTTATGCAAATGCGAAGGGAGTCGCGTAATTCGGTGCTAAATTCTTTTAGATTTGCAAAGATTTCTAGATCGCAAAGCCTCTATAGGTAGCGCGTTGCGTGGTATAGTGATAATATTAGCACATTGCAATATTCTTGCTGATGATGAAGTAGGCCTGATCTTTTTGAATCTGCTTGATGTAAGCCTATTGGACAGAACATCTTCATATATCGCTATTTTACCTCAAATGCTGCAACTTTTGGTTGGGAATCACATAGATGGCAGCTATGATAGTTAATAAATGATAGCAAAACCTATTGAGCTGAAATCGATAAGGGGACGAGAAACTCATTCAACGGTTATCTTTTTATGATGACAACAAGGTTACTTTGCTCTTCTGTCGCTGTAGGCACCAATGCGCAACAGAAACAATGTGGAGAAATGTTTCCTGTTTCACTTTTAGCGCAACAGTGAAGAAATCATTTTGGATTGCAACAAAATTCAGTTCGTTGTGCATGTGGTCAATGGATATCGCAATCACAACATGATCGAAGTTGCAATTGCTGTATTGCTTGTACAGTTTTCAAAAGAGAGTAAATTTGTTTACAAGGCCAATCATGCTTTCATAGACAGATTAGCGTTAAAATAAGAAGAAAAGTCTGTCCTTACGTATTCAAGCAACTTCTAAAAGACTTCTAAAATCCATTGCCACTACAAAGAAGATGGAATCCGATGTTGTTGAGCACCTAATTGATCATCTAAATTCCTCTACAAAACGACCTGGAGTCTGAAGATGCTGAACATGCAGTTCATCCGAGCCTTTTGAGGGTGCATGCGCAATTATGCATGTAAAGTAGCAATGAGTTCCCGTCACTGACGTCGAGATAAAAAAAATGCAAAGTTGTCAATGAATGCTTCTTGGAACATGATGCTTATATAGCCTATATATAGGCCTTTCATCACTTTAGCTTAATTTCGTGATTGACACTGCCATCAATCAACATGAATGTCCAAGCCTCAATGAGGAAAGCAACTTTTGTATGAGCCGAGGAAAGTAGAGGAAATTGCAGACAAAATTGCCTGTATTGTTTCACTAGTGACGAAATTATAGCAAATCATCTATAGTAGGCCTACACACAAAACAGTACATCAGGCCTACTTCGCATGGCATATTATACATTCAATCACTATACAGTACATCAGCATTTGTAGTAATTTATCACTGACATAAATAATCCTTCATTAAGAGATGAAATAAATGGTCAATTTCTGAAAAAATAGAGTGTTGACAAAATGTAAGCACTTGGCCAACAAAGGCTTCCGAAAACCTTGGCCTGATAATGGTTAATGCCGCATTCGAGATTGAGGCGCTTCACGCAGGTTACGCAAAGTCAGCACAAGTAATTCTTGACGTCTTTTCAAACTTTTCACCAAAAATAGTCAGATTAGGCTCAGTGGAAAATCAAGCTTGTGGCCTAGTTTAAAAAGTACTTTTCAAGGTATGAATTTTTCCACCTTTTGTTAACTTATTGTAAGATAACTTTCAGCGAAGCATCTCGATATTCAAGACGAGTACACATTTGAGAAATATGAGTCTCTGAATCAAATCATGAACATTTATTTTACCATCAATATCGAATAGAGTATTGAAAATTGATTTGTTGTTTAAATTCTGAGCATTGAAATGTTAAATAATGTCACCTTTCGGATGTCACCTCGTCTGTTGATCATCTTTGGGAATGCGCAAGTCGACCTTTGTTCTAAACACATCTGAAGTTGCTTAGATATGTAGAAAGCCTCTTCACAGATACAGAGGAATATTTATGCCTTTTGATTGAAAATTTTTCCACATTTCATATCAGCATGATTTTATTTCAGTTGTATTCATTGCACAAATTAATCGCATCTGTTTTTGCGATCATAAGTAACGTAGCACAGTCATGTGGAGGGGGGTGAATCTCTCCCAAGATAAGGATGCGTTTCAGAGCACGCTATAGATAGGGACAATCGAGTAGAATCATAAATCGACACTTATATGCATTTTATGTATTCAAATAAGAACAGCACTTAGTGACCGCACTGTGACTATGCTCACATTAAATATTCTACTCACAAATAATCGCAAAACGTATTGGTTAAGGATTCTGGAACAACGGTACTTGATGCGATTGCGCTTACTTGGGATCTTGTCTTCAGATCGAAATCATGTCCAACAAGTACAACAACAAGTGGAGCGCCCTGAAAAAGTTATGTGAGGAATCATGCATAGCTAAGAAGCTTCATGCGTACGAGGGTATGCTGAACAAAGAGAGGCATCTGGGTGTTCTCCATTCTCATGCTGTGCTACAAATGCTGAAGTGGATCCTGAATGTACACACATGCATGCCCAGTCATTCTGTTAAGGCATGCAAAGGTGCAAGACATTCCTGTATCAAAATCAAATTTCGAATGGCTGAAAAATTCACCGGATCTCAAGAGATTGAAACGCGTTGGAGTATCTGAGATCGACAATTCTGCGAAGACTTGGCTGATTCTGGAGATAATCAAACTGTATGTGGCACTGAAGAGGTTGTTCAATATCAGAGTCATGCAAAAAAATTCATTGACATCATCCTACAAAGAATCCGAACTGTCATTCGTTCCTATGTGTGGCTACACCTAATTTAGATACGCTTTGCAATTTCATCGAAAGAGCACTGTTGCTTGTTGAAAATTGATGTCCTTCATTCATGAGTGTGATGATGCTCGGAAAGTAAACGGAAATTCTAACTTCTATTTAATGAAATTCAGACAATATTCAAATATTTATAAAAATCTGAATTTACAAGGGTGCTATATATATATAGTGCAATAATATGAAACAGACTGCATCATATGTAGTGAAATAAGAGCAGTACTTAAAAATTCTATTCACAAATTATTGCAAAGCTATATTTTAGGTTTACGGATTCTAGAACAACTTTACTTGATGTGGTATTCAGGATCATTTTCTTAAAAAGCACAGATGACTTTCAATAAAGGAATTTCTGAAGGCAATAATATATTGAGATATAAGCATAATTGTAAATATAGCGACATGTAGGCGTACATAGTTATGGTGCTCTACTGTATAGCTCTGCCTAAAGCACATGTACTGCGTTAAAATACGCAAAACACAGCATTTTCAATTACCGGCAATTGATGTAATGTAATGTGAATAATACAAGTGACCTAGAATTATTCCAGTCAATTGATTTCTTACATGTTTAATTTTTAACAACTCTTGTCGGCATCATTATAGGTGCTATGGGAAATTGTTGTTGACTTTTTTCTCATAAACGTCCAAAGCAACCAATGTTATTAATCTTTGATCATTTTCTATCATTTACAATGTGTATGTGCAAATGCATTTTATAACTGTACATTCATCCAAATCAGAGACAATCAGAAATTCTAATTCCTGGAACATCAACGGTCTATGAGTTATAAATACATGCCTCCTCATTTACGCCAGGATTTCCATTGAGACAAAAATAACTTCATTTGAAATACTTACAAATCTCCCCTGGGATGTCCTTAGCATATTTTTAACTATGCTTTTCTAAAATCTTATTTATACACTCGGGGAACTGATCAGCAGTATTTTATCGATACTTGCGGCACATTTTCTTAGAATATTGAAAACATTTACTTTGAGCAGCTGGGATCCCAGACTTTGATGATTTTGGACTACATAAGCAGGTAGCACATGTCAAAATTTCTACACGAAAGACATCATGGCATTTGAAAGCTCATACGTCTTAGTAAAAATTTGGCCCAAACTTAAGTCAGAGGAGTTGATTTTCGGACGATAAGTTCAAATCGTACTCGAGAAATTAGCTTGGTGCATCAACGTACCCATTCAAATACAATGACATGAACACAAAGAAAGCACCACATCGGCGCTTGGTTCTGTAACAATCAAAAATTGTTCAATCTGATCGTTTGTTGATTGGCAATATAATATCATACAATATATGATCAGTGGAAGTATTTTCAAAAAAATTAATTGAATCATCTTGAAAATAGAGATGGTAGACATTCCTAGCACGCATTTCATCGGCGCACGGTGTACAGTGTAGCTTCATATATTATTATACATGCAGCAGCGTTGGAACTAGGGTTCAAAACAATGTTCTTTTATTTTATTGATACTAACTTTACTAACTGTTCTAACTATACTAACTTTCTATCAACGCAGCTAGAATGTGACCATATAAGGACGCGTACAAAAACCTTGATGCGTTAAAGCATAAAGAATATAGGATATATTGAAAAAACCGTTCCTGGAGGTCGGACAAGATAAAGTCTATACAGAAAACTGAAATTTCTATGACAAGCAGCTGGAACGAACTCCAAGAATTTGGAGTCGATTTAGGATATAAAATATTAGGGAAAGTCATAAAAGTAAACGTTTGGAAGATGCATGTCAAACCATGACGCTCGAACGCAAAATAGAAAATAGCAGAGAGGATGAAAGGCTTATATCGGAGACAAGGCTTAACGTTCCACAGTTTTTCTTTGCAGATAGTAAAATTATCGACTGATCGGACTATACAGTCGACGCATTGGCAAATATGTACATAGATGATAATGAATTGTTTCGGATTGCAAGGAATTTGCTTGAAAATGTCAAAACTAATTTGTTCCAGACCCAGTGAGATATTTTCAATATTCCTTTCCAACTTCAAGTATTACTGACGACTACATTCATTTTCAGAAAGAATATCAGACTGAAAAGGGCTCGTTTAAGGTGAGTGTTTCAGGAAAGAAATGCAAACTAGACAAATAATCAAGCTACATCTATACCTTTTCAACATCAAATTCAGAATAATCAATATCAAATTCGGAATTGTCAATTTCAAATTTGATATTGACTATTCCAAATTTGAAGTTGAAAAGGTATAGAGCTGCAAAGGCCGAGCCGCACGGTTGACGACTCGATTCATGAGGTAATTGTGTTAAACACCTCTGCCAGCATTTGAAGATTCTGCCAACTCTACATGGACCATGTTTCATCAGAGTTTTTGGTCCAGCAGCCAGAACGAGTCTCTGCAGGGAACGAGGTCGAAAATGCAACTTTCACAGATGAAAGTTTTCAATGAATATGAGATTGCGTATGTTTTCTTTCATTGTTTGAAACGCATAAAGTATAGGGTCAGGATTTTTCGCATGGAATGAGTTCACGTCATTTCCTATCACGTTCATGTACCATAGCTCATGACGTTTATTGCATACAGATCTAGCAACCCTCCTAATACTGGCAAATAAATCATTTTAGCCACTTTTGGTCACATTAAACCCTGTACATTATCAATCAGAAGCATGATAATATCACATCCACATGATAAAAGATAACTTGAAGACATTGCCGCCAAAATTATAACTCAGGACTTTTCACTTCATCAGAGAAACACAGATGTCTCTACCGAATTTACGTTATTCAACCGGAGCAAAAACTCTTATAATACGATTATCCCATTATTCGAAATTCCATTTCCGAATCGGATAATCGAACCGAATTTTCGAACCGGTGAATCGGATAATCGAATCGGACTTGCAACTATGCCAATCGGTTGCATGAATCACGCTTTCAATTTTTCGAATCTTACTTCACCTGAGAAAACTTCAAAATTTATGTTGTGACTTCAGAATAGCAGGAACTGTGGTTTTCCAATAACAGTCTTATACAGTCGACCTGAGTTTTACTTTGCATTGCTGATCAGAATGATTCACTGAAGCATGTTATGATTGCAAGCTTATTCAAGTGTCGCGAAATATGCTGCTTAACAACTTTCTCTTTAGTCAATTAGCAACTGAAAAATGTTGTTATCTAATCAATTGAGCTGATTAGGCATATGGATAGTTAAGTCATTCTATAGGCTTTGCGTGTTTATGCTTTGAATTTTACTCAGATGCCTAGGAAATTTATCAATTTATTGGTCAACATCAATGAGAGAGAGAGATTTGTATATTCAAGTTAATGAAAATCATACATGGGTAAGTCAGGCAAATCAGACATAAAATCATCACTTGTATAATTACGTTTACAGCAGTTTACAAATTAATACATCGATTGTGTGCGATGGTGCAGAACGGGATGAAGGATGACCGTCGAGTGCACGTACGACAGAGAGGTGCAAGTAGCATTTCACTATGACGCGATCGTTGCAGTTTTGGTGGTAATAGTGAGTGTAACAGATTTTTAGGATCCTGAATATCGCGAAAGACTTTTAATGCAGAAGCGTTTCTTCTTAAGCTGATTGGCATGAAATGGTCACATTGGCAATCAACACCACAGATTATTCGATGAGCACGTCGTCTAACCCTTTCGATTCTCTCTGAGCGTTCGGCTCCACTTGTTCGACATGTAACGTGTTGCCTACATTAACTTTGTACAACTCCGGTCAAACCCAAACATGACCTAATGACTTAAACTAGAATAAAAGGAAGCCCACAGAAGGGTAAGCATTATAAAACGCAATTAACTAAAAATATAACTAGAACAATGGGCAGCGTTAAACTTGGGGTTCCCTGAGAGAATGAAATTTACAGATGGTGTGGGTAAGTAAGTATGTGGGATTCCCTGGAAGGAAAATAGAAGATGACATCATTTAACAAAATGCAATCTGTTTAGTGTTTAATCTAAAATTAACGCAGGTCACATTGTCTACTGATAAGACATTCAATGAAAGGTTCAACTGATCATTGAGTGCACACTGCTAACAATAGACTATCGTACATGGCTGCGTGGCTCATCAGATCATAGAATAATTCATCTTCTCGCTTATCAGCAGTCAGAGTCGCTAGTGGATCTACGGGAGCACACTGACCGAGCCAGCCTTCATTCAAAATAGGTCTTCTATCACCTTTAAGTCTTTTCTTGATCTTCCTTGGTCAGTAGTATATCATCTTAATTTTAATTGAGGAAATTTCGGCTTGAGAAATTCTTGCTACAGATGCATTCGAGCGGACACTTTTGAAATGAAATCCACCCATTTCATTGTCTGTGCATTTACCTTTTGCATTATATGTGTGCAATTGTCTCTGCATCATACTGAGGAATTATTAGGTGTAATTATAGCCAAATTATCGTGAATTTTACTAAATTCAAAAATTGATCAAAATTTGTGTTTGAAATTTCAAATTGCCATTCATAGCATGACGATGACAGCAAAAAAGCAGCAATATTATAATATATATATATATATATATATATATATATATATATATTATAGCATAAATGCAGCAAACGCAAGCATGCTTTCCAAGCCGCAATTATGACTTGCGTCTGCAAAAGAAATCGTCAAAATTCCGCCAATAAAATATTGGAAGTTACGTCATTCCTCGTAGATATCGTTTTCCATGAGTTATTCTGCACATACAGCAAGTTGGTCTTTGAATACAATGATAGAATCAATGCGTACGTGTCAAGGAAACTCATATTCTAGCCATCAACAAATAATAATCTCAGCGTTCGTCACAATCGGACCGGGTCTCGTCCCCACTCCGATTACATTTCCGAAAATCTTCTCTATTATAGGCTACTTCGAACTGGAAGTCCAATTTAGATGAAATTTGGTCTGCAGCTCAAATTATTATCTTCCTTAAAAAAGTTGCGGCAATCGGTCGAGTTTGACGGTTCCTAGATGGACTTCAGTATTTTGGATAAATCTCGTAATAAGATGACCTTAATTGCCAATTCTGATTAAGAAACTTGCTAAACTGATGCTTTAAAAAAATCAAATTGTCAAAATACACCCAAATGCTCTATTTCAAGTCTGAATGTTCGGAATTATATCAAGCACTTCTCGGCTCATTGGATACCCACCGTCCCATGGGTCTAAGTTCTCGTCCCGGGCACGTGGGATCTCCCATGGGGCCCCATTTCATTGGGCATCCCTGGGTGTAGCAAAAAAATGCAGCAATTGCTCATGAATATGAACAAATGCATCAAAAAATGCTGTGAGGCATAATATGTTCATTTTCCACTTTGAATCCTCTGTTGACAATGCTGACTTATAGAGCTATTATGAATAGTTTTTATTAAATGTTGCTAATATCCATGCAACATTTTCATGGATGAATGAACACACTAATTCTGACTTCCTTTGTATTTTGCCGATAGTCTATAAGTATATAGTTTGAACTAATTAAGATGCCCAATTTTGAGAGAAATTAACAAAAGTTTTCATCTTTTCGAAAACTGCTTTTGAATAAAAGTCGCATTTTAGATGTCCACAACGGTCGAATTTGATAACATTTGGACTGGCTGTCGGAATGCGTAGAAGTCAGAAGGCGCAAAAATTAGAGGGAAAACTGTGACAGTTATCTGAGCAATATCAAAACATTTCAAGGTGGGCCCGGGATCCTCCCCCCAGAGTAAATAAGGGTAAAGATTTTTTAAAATCTTAGAGAATTCTCTAAGTATCGCCGCGCTGACTTGTACTATGTCATTCTTCACGAGACAATTAGCTGATGGTTGTGGACTTGCCACGACTAAAATTAAACTCAATTCTTATTGAAGTCTATTTATAAGCGTGGGAGCTACATTTTAACTGCTATAAAATGATGAAATACATGCAGTGGAAAGCTTTGCAAATATCGGGTTTGGAAATTGTTTTCAAAAAGAATACCTCATGCCATGTCGGGCGCGCATAGTCTCTCAACTGTCCATTTGCGTTCAGGTTGGAATCGCCAAATGATCATTGATAAACTTACCAATTTTGAATTTATCCTACTATTCGATTTTTTCAAAAAGTCTGGGAAAGGCATTGGCAAGGTCATCAAATCGTTTGTACAAGTCTTGAAGTATTCTGATAATGTTTATGAAAGGATTCTTTCAGCAAATGGAATAATAAAACGTTGGAAAATCAACTTCAGGATCGACTATGGCAGACAATTGAACAGAATTCGACGGAGAAGAAGAAAGAAATAATGATTACTTGAAATTCTATAATGAACTACAATTTGTGAGGTGATTGACATACAATTGAATATATAATCAAAACACTTAATTTGATACATGACTCAATGCAGTGTGCATCGCAGTTACAGTGTGAAGGATCCAATCCAAATTATCGGGTATGTTTTATTGGGTAATGGGTAAGCTAGGAATGGACCATTCGCTTTTATTCGACACAGGGACATTCACATCTTAGAAAACATGCTGACTGTTTATGCATAACTAAATGATCGAAATATTATTGAGAATTTAAAAGTGATTTTCCAGCTTATCAGCTTTCAATGCGCATGAAAAAATATCATAAACAGTTACTTGTTTTGTTTTGACTTATATTGCTATTCAGCAATACATTTCCCCCAAAATAAATTTTTGGTATTTTTGAATTTGGAATCGTTTTGTCAATGAAAAACTTTAGTAATCGTGAGTGTTTCAAGACTAGCATAGAAGTGTCAGGGCAAGCATAGAAGTGCAGCGTAATTCAAGAGTACAGTAACATAAATGTTGCAAGCCATTTCTTTGAGGTGTGTGGAAGTGTCGACTAAATGTATACTTTACTAAACTAGGAAAGTGCATATGTTAGCATTTCAACTTCATCAAAGTACGATAATGTCTGATTCCTGATTGAAATCAAACTGGATAGACAGTGATAAAAGTAAGGATGCCTCTACGCTTCAGCGGAAACTTTTGCTTATACGAAGTACCGGTGGACTTTCCATTCATGCATGCTATATAGAAATCGGATGATGATCTAAGTTGTTTCCGATTTCCAGCCTGAACCATTCGGCTGCGGAGAACCCGGTCTCCGGACCGGCCACGGATACATATATATATACATATATATATATATATATATATATATATATATATATATATATATATATATATTTTTTTTAAGACAAATAACCTGGCAATTGATAAATTTATCAAATCTCAACAGATGTAATCTCCACGACTGATTGAGATTTGATATATATATATATATATATATATATATATATATATATATATATATATATATATATATAACGGTATATCAAAAACTAGAACCCAAATATTCAAATCAAAAGCAATTGATGCATGAGCGCTTTCATTTCAATCAATCTTCAGGTGCATTCAAAAATACATTTAAAGTGAAAAGTTATAGTAAAGTGTGGAGACGCTCGATGTAGCTGTTGTCCTACTCTTATAACCGGGAAAACCATAGATCTTAAGGTTGATAATACTAGGATGACTTTCACTATAAAAAAGAATATGAACTGTCTATCCAGAAATGTCATTTACATCCTCCGCTGTAGAGGTTGTAACGAAATATATGTGGGACAGACTTGGAATCTTTTTCGTAGTAGACTGACTGTTCATAGACAGCAAATCAATAATGTAGCATTATATCATGGATTTTTAGGGCAGTAATATCAGACATAGACGAGGCACTGTCTGATATTTCTGCCAGCAAAATCCATGATACAATGATAGTTTGCTCTCTCAATAGATGGTAATTCATGAAAAGTTTGAAAGTCTATGAATGTTTGCAATATGAATAGATTTGAAATTCAGATTTCTATCTAAAAGTGATTTTAAATATCACTTCACCAATTCATTCGTTAATGGAATCTCAAGCTGGAGTGACGGACGACGGCTCATGGCTATCTGGTACGGTGAGAATTCTATGTGAAATTGGCGGGCATATAATGGTGCATTATAGAATGCCGGGCAATAATGCATTTCAAACTCATTTCAATCATTTCTGTGACCTCCAAAGCCATTGAGAATGAAATACAATGAGCAATATAGGATCCTTAGTGTTAGTGTTCATATTGCCATGTGTTCTAGAAATCTTCCGATGCCTTTTGAAGCTACGCCAATATATCAACTGCATCCATCTACGAATCGTTTGGACAGAGACAAGAAAGAGCAGTATTTTATTTCTATGCTTAAACCTAATTTGAATGCAGCTTCATAGATTTTGCATGTATTTTAGTTCATTTAGTTTTAAATATGTCATTCCCATGAGTAGCCTTCCAAGAACAAGGTGAAACCGGTCGGGAACACTGACTTTTCCTTGGGTTCTCCTTATTATATATATATATATATATATATATATATATATATACATATAAAATGAAAACTAAAAACTAAAGTCAGATGCCTGTAAAGTGCGATCGGTTTCGATGTATTATTTTTTACATCTAATCATGCACACAGGAAGTCAAAGTAACATGAGAACTAATGATAAATTGCTAATTTTATATTTATATTTTATAATCTGATTGCAGCTTCATTAAATCATATAAGCAACCCAGATCATTGCAAGTTTTACTCTCATATAATAACCGGAGAACAATTCACGGAGTAACTCGTGGACAACCTCGATGTAAGGGCTGTAAGGGATCGTAGAGGGCAGTCAGGTTCAGTTCCAAACAAACAATGGTATTGAGATCTTTCATTTACGATGCAATTTGGATTGTCATTTGTCTAATATCATCTATAAGTTAATTTTCGATAACTGTAAGCAGTTCTATATTGGACAATATGGGATACATTCAGACTTCGAATGACAGTTCACAGACAACAAATCAATAATGTGATATACACTTCTCTCAAGGCATGGACAGCTGGAAAAAGGTGTCCATGCTCAAGGTAAGCCGCCATATACCTAGTTGTGGGGGAAGCTTCAAAGCCATACCATTTTATCAGTTACCTCCAAGTGCAAATCGCTTGGACAGAGAATCCAAAGAAGCTATGTTTATTCGTGCTTTCCATCTGTCCCTAAATGCTTCTTAATGTCTATTTTTCAAATTATTTTGATATCTGCAGTTTTATGTAAATTTTGTTCAATATATCAGTTTGCCTTGAAAAGCCGTCGTAGTGGCCGAGATTGATCGGCAATAGCAAGCTTTTACTTTTGATTTTCTTGTGGGATATAATTTCGTATTATATATGTATATATATACCAAAAATAGACCCAAAGAATACTCGGAACTCTTACATTCCCAACCGGTTTCGCTCCCTAACTTGGACAAGCTTCCCAAGTTAGGGAGCGAAACCGGTTGGGAATGTAAGAGTTCCGAGTATTCTTTGGGTCTATTTTTGGTATCATTCAACCATTTTAATTCTCTTATATATATATATATATATATATATAATAGTATAACAGAAAATTCAGAAATGGATAAAAATATAGAATAAATTAAATCCCACAGGTCATCAAGAAAAAAGCTTTGATTTGTTTCAGTGCCCGACCGGTTTCACTTGGTCACCTCCAAGCTTTTCAAGGGCTATACTTATAATGAATTCAAATAATCATAACATAGGCTACACATACATAGTAAGTGAAGTACATAAATGTCATGGATGAAAATAAAATTGAAAATGCCACAGACATCGTCAAGTGTAGGTGAAAATCATTGGTCACGATTAAGTGAAGGTCTTATAACACTAATACACCATTTTTCTTTATTCTCCCTATAAGCTCGATCACAGTTAGGGGGCAGCTTTAATATTGGATAACTTTTTGGATGTCTTGATTTATCGAAATGGTCAACAAATTGAAACAGACATTTATTCAAAACCTACCGACAGTCATGCATATGTATATGTATCGTTTCATTCATGCCATCCAAGACACGTAATACGGAATGTGCCCTATGCTTTGGCTAATCGAATCAACAGGATCGTCTCAAGTCAGACTGTGAAGGAGGTCAGATTGAAGGAAATGAAAAATCGGTTGAAAGAGTTGGATTATCTCGACAAATTAATTAATGACGCAATTCGAAAATCAAAATCCCCGAATACATCACCTCCAAAATGTAACGACGAATCAAAAATTATATCGTATATCCAAACATACAATCCAAATAATCCTAGTTTTTACAGGAATGTGATAACTCCTTCGTTTTCCAGTTTGAAGCTCACTGATACATTCAGGGATTATAAGACAAGAATGTCTTATCGTCAGCCTCCATCTCTTTTACGAATTCTATCAAACAATAATCGTACAATACTGAAAGGTGTAACAAAATGCGGAGATTCACGTTGTCAATGCTGTAATTCTATTATAACAGGAACAACTTTCAACTATAAACGCAACAACGAAGTGAAAACTTTCTGGATTAAACACAACATGAACTGTAACTCAAAGGACTTGATCTACGTGCTTCAATGTAGAGGTTGCCACGCCCTATATGTTGGCCAGACGGGTGACACATTGAGATCCAGGACTCGAGTTCACAGGCAACAAGTGAAGGACAGAAACTATAGGGTGCTATTTGTAAGCAAGCACATCTCTTCATGCTCACAGAGTGATCCTCCCTTCAGCATAATCCCAATATTAAAGCTGCCCCCTAACTGTGATCGAGCTTATAGGGAGAATAAAGAAAAATGGTGTATTAGTGTTATAAGACCTTCACTTAATCGTGACCAATGATTTTCACCTACACTTGACGATGTCTGTGGCATTTTCAATTTTATTTTCATCCATGACATTTATGTACTTCACTTACTATGTATGTGTAGCCTATGTTATGATTATTTGAATTCATTATAAGTATAGCCCTTGAAAAGCTTGGAGGTGACCAAGTGAAACCGGTCGGGCACTGAAACAAATCAAAGCTTTTTTCTTGATGACCTGTGGGATTTAATTTATTCTATATATATATATATATATATATATATATATATATATATGCACATCCATGATGTTACCTGTGACGTTCCGAAACATGTTCGGTTGATTGAAAAACATTGTTTTTTTCTTCAGTTCTTTATAGAATGAAGGGTTACAGAAAATAGCAAAAAATCAAATACTATTTAAATCAGGCTGAAATTTCTTTGCAAACACAGATTCTTTGTCTTTGGCCTCTCTATCTGGACGAGTGTCATTTGGAGGCAATTGATAGAAAGGTGCAACAGAAAATCCTGTGCTTGCTCACCTGAAGGACGGTGTATGTAAGGTCGGAAATCTGGTGTCATCCGATGGCGCAAGGTATTTCCAGTCTGACCTACATAACATTTGTTTCAGCACACCACTGAAAATTATAAATATATAATATAAAATGATATAATATTAAGTTTGTTGATCAGCAATTGTAATTGCGCTGAACCGTAAACGTTCTTATTTGGGTCGCAGATCTGAATTCCACAGACCTCCCCGTCATGATGATATCACAGCAATTGCATAGCTTCTCATCACATCGTTGGATGCCAAAGATGATTCTGCGATAGTTTTTAATAACAATGCCAGAATTGATCGATGTTCTCGATATGTTGGTCAAAATGAACATCACTTAAGGGGATCCAAAAGATTTAAAGTGTTCATATAATAGGTTTAATTACTTTGGGAGAAATGTCTGGATTATTCTTGTCATATGATTGTATAAGTAAAACATTTTATTATATCTTTCAGCTTTTATTTCTCCTTTTAGTCCATTTCAGTTTTGTAATTGCATCATCAATCAATGTGCACAGGCATTTTAGTTGTAATAATCACGACCTTAGTTCCTGGTACCATAATAGACGTTGGTCTTCATCTGATACAATCATCCTGATTCGTCTCGCTACGTTGTATGGGATGTTTTTCAAAATAGTGCTGCCATCCTATGCAGTTTCAAGTACCGCCCTTCGTAGACAAAAGTCGCTCAATGCTGCTCATTTACCGCCCTATGGTGGAATAAGCTAATTATTCTTGAAAATATTACATATTTCGATAGTTGTAATAGACTTTTATCGAATTGTAGACAATTTATAATTACTGTATACGACGTAAACTCCAGTAAATTCCGCCAACCTCAACTTTTGCGGAAATTAGAAAGAATATTGAAGAAGTTTGAAGCAGAACTATTGAACTTATATGAATATGAAAGTAAACGTCACCCAACACGGTTGGCTCTACCCGATAAATTACTGATTGCCTCCCCCAGAGATGGAATATCGCTCAACAATGACTAAATGAATGAATACATTACATTCTCGGCATCTCATGCATGCTGTATCATAGCTCATCACCGCTTTTTCAAGATAGAATCATCGACAGGTTTCATCAGATAGGCCTACTTTCTTATATCGAATTTCATCAAAGTAAGTCATCGCAGTTTATTTCAACATTTAGATGATTGAGAATAGCAATTAAAACCCAGTGAATATTCCCGAAACAAAATATGTATCTTTTATTCGACTGAATTTGTATATACATTACAAAATTAGTTCTTGTTCTTTTAAAGGAGCATTGCGAATATCCATTAGCGATTTGTAAGACAGCAGTAATTTTTGCTGTTTGTTTTTGCAGACTTAATCAGGTAATTGACTTGATCATATAGTAGGCATATTAGGTAGAGTGGTAACCCCGCATTTATCAAATCCCCAATGTGTATACACTTTCGATTTTATTAAATGAACTCAAGGGAGATACAGGTGGTATTGCCACCAAATGTGAGATATGCAAATTTTAACAGTTTTGCAGAAATTGTCACGGAATTGAGTAATCATGATTGTAATGCAGAAGGAATGATGGTATTTCACAGATTCTCATGGCAGCCTTGGAGATTTAATGTTTGTTAAATTAGCAATTCGATGGGTTCCTATTGCCTTCATACTCAACCTCAAGATTATTTTCTTAAGCGTGATCATTTCACAGTCAGCCTGCCACTGGCAGAGAAAAATAACATGATGAAAGACAATTATTTCAATTAACCTTGAAAGATGTAAATGCATCCACATCATTACCCAGATTCAAGAAATGAAACATGAACTTGGTGAAATAGAGTCATGTCGGTGAAAATTGAATTAAAACTTCAAATTTCAGCCAAGAATATTATCGCGACTTTTTCATGAAGACTTTCATAAATATAAAATCAATGAATATCCCTTGATAATCAGCTTGATTTCCGCTTAGTTGGGATGCTTATTATCAAATATTCAATCCTTTTGATATCCAACCTGTTTCATACTACTTATATAGGCGAGTCATCTCGGTAGTATATTAATTGGCAAAACTTTGACTTTTTAAAAAATTTTGGACCACGGGAACGTAATCTCCTCAAAAAACTGAATATTTTGATACAAAAATTTTCACTGTATACAGATACTTTTTTGAGTCGACACTCTACCTACATATCCCTACTCTATGGACTTGATAGAGGATGCAGACATCGAGGAGTGCTTCGATGAGGTAAACATCATTATCCATCCTCCAAATAGTGGTGAATGTAGCGATGAGGACTCTGGTGATGATGACTTTATGAAAGTTTATCAAAAATCAACTAGAAGCCAAGCTGATGTTGAATTTGTAACAAATGATGTTATTGTTGATGGTAACACTCCTCAGAAATGCAAGAACCGTAAATTACTTGATTGGAAAATTCTACATTCGACCATGCCAACAACTTCGATATGGATACAAAAAGTGAATTTGACAGCGACCGGCCTATTGACGATTTCCATTTATTGTTTGATGAGGATATATTGAATTTTGAACGGAATGATTCCATTGATTACTCTGGCGACAGTTTTACTCTAGATGAGTTGAAGGCTGTTATCGGGTCTTACTTGCTTCAGGAGTAAATAAATTATCAAAGCGTCGTTATTACTGATCAGCAAACGACGTGATGAGGAATGGCGCTATAACCTCTTCGATTGGACAAAAACGATTCGAAACTACATTTTCTAGATTGCATTTTGTTCCTATGAGCGCTTTACCTCCTGAGGGTGATGAGTTTCAAAAGATCATAATTTTGATTACGATGCTAAATAGCGGATTTTTGAAAAATTGGATTAATTGCTGAGTGTTTCTCCATCGATGAAGTTATCATACCATAATATGGTAGACATTCATGCAAATAGTTTATATAGGGCAAACCTTTGCGATTTGGCTACAAAGTGTGGGTCGTAGCGTGAACCAATGGCTATATCATGAATTTCCAACCATACCCGAGTATCGCTGAAAAAGCGACTGAAGTCGTTCTCGGTTCTTCTGCGAATGTAATGTGGCATTTCGCTAATGCTCTTCGTCGAAAGTTTCCGACAGAAATATTATTATCTCTCACCTGTGATAATTATTTTACGTCACTCCCACTGTTGTCGGCTTTGAAGTCGAAGTTGGATATTTATTGCACTGGTGGTGTGCGTTCAAACCGTGTGTCAAGTTTGCCACTTGAAAAATCCTTTCAAAAGTCTGCCCGTGGTTCTATCAATAAATGATGATGATGATATTTGATTGACGGTATTGGAATAATAATAATAATAATAATAAAACCGTTTTGATCCTGTCATCGAGTCACGGTGTCAGTCCTCAAAACAACACGTCGGTTGGTGAAGGATAAGAAGCACATTGACGTGAATTTCCAGCCTCTGTTGTACCTTACAACAAAACGATGGGAGGCATAGATCAGTCAAATGCCAACATTTCTCGATTTCGTAAGACAATCAGAGGAAAAAAGTGGTATTATCCAATATTTTTGTATCTTCTTGATCTTTGTGTGTCAAACTCGTGGACAATCTTTCGCAAATGTTGTCCTTCCGAATAATCGATGAGCCTGGTTCATATTCGTTGTGAGCTAGCTTACAATTTGCTTTCACACAGGCGTCGTGGAAGGCGTTATGTCTCTCAAGTGCCATCCGAATTCAGGTATTCTCATACCAACTATCTCATTTTATGCACTTCCAAGTAAAAACCGATGTGCTGTTTGCCGGAGAGCTAATTTCTTCTGTGAAGAGTGCAAAAAATACCTGCATCCGAATTTTTTCCTTTCACCATTACCATACGAAACAATTACGAGGTACGTCCAATACGTTTCCGGACAAATATAGAAAAGCTGCAAATATTTTCATTCTGACATGATCAATTATTAATTTGGTGTTTATGGGCTATGAGGCTATGCAAAGTTTTAAAAAATTTCCATTTTTTATTACTCTGATGAACTTATTTTAAAAAACATGCAAAATTTTGAATATTTTGATGGATTCTATTGGCAGTGGAAAGTGCTATACAATGCTATAGAATCTGCTATGTTGGATATGCAAGAATTCAGGTGCATGAAAACGATGGAGCATTCATATCGAACAGTTAACTCTATTCACCACACAACCGACCATTATTTAATTAAATTCGATATAAATTCAATTACAACTGTGCAATAGTGTCTTAAACTGAGTTTCGCATTGAAAAAATTGAAGAGTTGTGCAACTCGTCTTCGTGTTCCTCTTAATTATCAGAATCACGATTTACGGAACAAAATGGCAGCTGCTTTCAGGGACGAATGTCCCTCACAGTCGACGATCCTGTTTTGGGCACCAAGCAGAGTTTAGACGAGGTCGACAGAGTGTCAATGATGATCCACTTGAAGCCTGAAGGTAGGCCTATTGAATCTGTTACAACCACGAAGTCCGAGCCGATGGAACAGGGATCGACGCATATTGATTACCACTCTTAGTGAGGAGCTGAATGTATCCAATGGAAGTATTGGCACTCTCCTGGATTTTTGCTGAGCATTGAAAAGTCAACCCGTGGTTTCTTTTCGCGTCTCCCATTTTCTCATTGAAAGACCTTGAAGCTTGACGACAGAATTTGGGCATCACTGATGAGCTTGCAGAATGTTTCGTTCATAATATTTTTGCTGTCGATGATACTCCTTTTCATCGACTATACAATTCACCTTCCAAATGACATTTATCATCCGAGTGGAGGAGACCTGTTGAGAGGAACCTTTGGAAGATGCAATCGAGAACTAGTCATCGACGATGGATGTGTTAACTTTTTTTCAAGTAGAGGTCTTGCTTATTGACGTTTTGGAAAGGCGTTCTGCCGCTCCCGGTACTTAGTTGCGACCTGATTCAAATGCTCGAACAGCTACGTGAAACCCGTTCACTACTACCTCATTGTTTCCTCCATGAATACGTTACTGCTCACACATCCGGAATTGTGCATCAATGATGCTGGTTTCCACAGTTGGTAGCTATCCTCGTACACACCATACCTCTCTTCAACCAACTTCTGGTTGCTCAGGAATCAGAGAAAAGCATTTGCTTGGACAGTCATTTGGATGCAACTCTGATCTAGAGGAATCTGTACGCGAAATTCTGGGTCAATTTCGTTTAGAGAGTTTGAAATGTTTAACGACCTTAGGTGTCAGGAAGTTGAAATGTGTATAAACTGTATAACGCTAGCTGTATATAAACCCATTGTATTAATGGCTGGACTTTGTTGCCCATGATTAAGTCCGTGACGGAGGAAACGTTGGGTTTTTAACGCTCATACTTTAATTTCAATAAATTGTCTAAAAAAACAGGAGAGCCTATTTTGATTCCAATCATGAAAGTTGAAATGTGTTCGAAGAGAGGGAAATTGGTTTGAAAAGTGAACTTCTGTAGACCTGCAACTTTATCTGGCTACATTCCGAATGCTTGTGTTGACAAATGTTCAAACAACACATAGTCGTCGACAAATTTTTAACATACTTAGGAAAAATATCATTTCATATTTTCAATTCATCAAAATATTCAAAATTTTGTATGTTTTTTAAAATGGTTGAGCAGACTAATAAAAAATTGGAAATTTTTTAAAACTTTGCATATCGTCCTTGGCTATATAAACCATATTAATGATCCATCATGTCAGAATGAAATTTTTTGCATTTTTTATACATTTGTCCGGAAACTTATTGGACGCACCACGTATATGTTATGAAGTTTTCAAAATAAGAATATCAATATTAATGTTTATGGAAATACTTATTCTCCTAAATGTTCTTTTAAAAAGACATTTGGGTTATCATTCCTATGATAACTAATAACTGATAACCACTGAAATTTTTCATCTGTTTCCATAATGCCCTAGTGACCATTGAGGCCAATCATGCAGTGAGATGGAAAAAAGCAGCAAAACTATGATATAAGTGATACTGTGCATGAATGGGTTAATCGCTCTGAGATTACATTAGGTCAAAGATCAAATAATTCAAGTTTTTAGTTCAAATCAAATATCACTAAAAATCGCACATTGAATTGAATTTGAATTTCAAACATGCATACATAACAAGCAGATGATTCAAATTGAAGGATTTTGCATTTGTGAATATTTCTATATTAATAGGAAGAATCCTTTATGTAATCTCAACTTACTTCATCAAGAATTAATATCTCAATATACATTAGAAGTGAATATATACCGAACTCAGCCAAAATATTCCAAGCATTCAAATTTTAAAATCGATCTGACGTCAAAGGCATTTTGACAAATTTATTATCCTTTTGTCAAAAGTTGCGTAACACGTAGGAAGGAAGCTACTAGAAATCTAGAGGCTATAGCTTGCTTGTTTGGTTTACAAGATATTCAAAAAATGCGCTACGGGTTGCGAAAAACGTCACCCCCAGTGGGGTGAGGGCTACGATAGCTGATAATGGAATGCACATAGGGTTATGATAAAATTTTTTCTGATTAGTCCGGGAGCTACTGACGATTTCTTCCTAAATTCGCGCACAAAGGGCTTAATAGCATGGATTAGTAGATCTTGAAACACTGAATACAAAAATCAAATTCTTAAATGTCACAGCCAATCGCTTTCTGTTATAAGTAAGGTTAAAGGATTCCCATTGGAATCCAATGGCAAAATTCAAGAAATATCTGTGGATTGTGAAACATTTGGCAATTTTCGTACATTTTCTTTTGCAGAAAAGATACTATTTATCAGAATGCCATGAAATTTGAAACATGATTGAGTGCAGATCACAAACTTCGATTTAAAAGTTAAAATGAGTCACATGATTCGGTATTTGATGTTTGAGAGCCTCTACAAAATGAGTAAATTTCATGTTTTGACTTAATTTTGGCGATTTAGGAAGAAATCGTTAGTAGCTCCCGTTCTAGATGCATGTCGCAAACGATGAACTTTTATGTGTAAGTGAAGGAAATCTAACTTTTTCTGCTACATTTAGAAAAATGATACCGCACCAATCAAAAAGAAAATTATCAAAAAGATTTTTTCTGATGCCGCAAATGAAACTTCATTACATTTTTATGATGAGCAAGTAAACTAGTTGATTAAGCAAATGAACTATACAAGTACGTGTAGACAAGAAATTGCAATTCTGCATATGAAAATGTTTTAAAAAAAGTTAATTACAAATTGTTAATTCGCAAAATTTCAAAGTTTGAATATTTGTTAAAATGAAAGACCTTTTAGAGCTTCATTCGGTTCTCCCAATATATTTCACTCTCATTACTGCAATTGTATTGCTTCTTGGAATAAATACGAGATGGTTCAACACATGAGAGGTGAATGTGATCGTGATCAATTATTTTCGATGACTTAGCACAATTGCTTCTGGCTATTCGTCATTCAAAATGACACTTCATTATGAGAATCCTTCTGGTTACTGATTTGGGGCCATTCTGATGTTCTAAAATCTAAACAGTGAAGCGAAGTTTCGTGATCAAGCATTCGTAACTGAGAGCGTTGGATTTACTGAAATATGTCACCATGATTATTGTTTGCTGCTGAGTTCAAAGAGCTGTAATCACTATGAGAAAGAGAAGAAAACTTTCCGATATTCTCAAGTCAGTCCATGAAATCAAAATAAAATCGTAATCGCTTTCATAATACACAATAATGAAAAACTTGAATGAGTCGGAACAGTATATAATAATAATGCTTTATTGAAACCAAAATACATAGAGCGGTACATGGTTATGACTGCAAAGTCATGTAAACTGTGAATATCTGACAAAGGAGTTGGTGTAATAAGATGGTTTCCGCAGAGGAGCTGTCAGTTGCCTTTGATGTCTAACTTTGCTGATATGTTGACGGACGTTGAAAAAGGAGGACAGGCGATGAGTATCACGATGATGAGACACTTTGCGGATGAGTTTAACGCAAACACGATCTAACATTTGTCTTAGGGATGGCTTGTTGTACATGCTGCACCAACGTTTGGCCGAACGATCCAGACGTTCAAATTTACAAAAGTGTTTCATTTTCATATCACATACAATGGGCCAACAAAATGATAAACGAGAAAAAACAAGACCCATGTATGCCTGCCATACAACATGATCTTCATTACAATTGATCTTCAGACGCTTTACAATGGACATAATACTACAGCATTTTTTGTATAAAAGCGAGACATGAGAGTCCCATGTCAAATTAGCACTAAAGAAAACACCGAGGATTTTCAAATTTACAACTTCCTCTATGACTTCATCATTGATAACAATATTAGTACATCTGGTGGGATCAAAACGCTTAGAAAGAGTCATACATTTGGTTTTATTCACATTTATTGTCATTTTCTTTTGGGCTACCCAATTACAAAAGGCGTCAACGTCCTCTTGAAAAAGATCATTAGGCCTACTGGTGTTACCATTGGATAAGTGAATGAGGGTTATATTGTCAGCATACGAAACAACCTTCGTGTTAGCAAACTGTGGGACATCATCAATCATGACAGAGAGGTCCTAACACAGAGCACTGAGGCACCCCACTGGTCACCTCTCTCCAAGGTGTGGAAATCCCATTAACGTAAACACGTTGAGAACGATTTGACAAAAAGCTTTGTATGAGATTCACTACAAGGGGATTGAAAGGGAAAAGGGTTCCAAGACTTTGGAGCAAAGTGAGGTGACTGAGTGAATCGAAAGCCTTATTGAAATCAATGGCAAGGAGTCGACAAAAGTTTGAGGGGCTGCTAGCGATGTGTTGAAGGGAAGTGAGACGAATGGTCAGAAGGGCATTAGTACAACCACCATTATCACCCGGGATGAAACCGAACTGTCGGCGATCGAATTTGCCTTGTAGGGAAGGTAGAAGAATAAGATCTCGGATCAATTTCTCAAGACATTTGCTCAAGAAGGGCAAAATGGAAATGGGACGATGAGCACATGAATCCTTCTTAGGGAGCGGGATAACATTCGCTTTCTTCCAGATATCGGATTGACTTGTGATTCCTCAACTATCGGGAAAGAATGATCCTCACACAGAAGATTATCATTAACGAAAAGGGAAATATCAGAAGCAAGAAAATTGGACTTGAAAGTGTCATTAATTTCAAGAGCTAATTTTTCATCGAGTTTTCTACTTTGATTCCTCCGAATTTGTGAGTTGATGAGTTTCCAGCTATCCGAATTGGACGATCCAGCAGTAAGATTACATAAGTAACGTCTCTTAGCTTTGTAGGACTCCTCAAGAAACTTCTGCCTCAAGTGCAAGTACTTAACCATATTACCACGGGAAAGGGCTTTATCGCGATCGTCAGATAGAACCTTCAGGGTAGGGGTCATCCAAAGTGGGTCAGTATTTCTCATGCGAACAATTCTCTCAGGAAAAAAGATATCGTAAAAAAACTGACATAGAAATTGAAATTCAGATACAATTTGGTTGACATCATTGACAGAATCGGTTGGGCGAAAACAAAAAATGATGTTCCAGTCAACAGAGACCAAAACATTGCGGCAAGAAACTTATACTCGTAGTACTCACCGTCGAGGTCATATGAGTACTCAGATAGTACTCATAGCTACTATAGTAGCTCATTGTCAGTGACTGTCATGGTGAGTTATTTGTCAATATCTCACGTCACTGAGGTATATAAAAAGATGTGAAAAAGGTAATCTAAATATTGGCCATCCATGCATCAAGCTGATCCAAAATTATCTTTACCATCCTTGCAATGCAGATCAGCAAGATTTAGTCGCTTGTTATCGAAATGAGCGCAAAATTCAACGTCATCATGCACCCTTCGCTTATTGCACAAACCAACGACAAATACCTGATTGTGAGGGCAGGGGGGATGTCGAGCCCATTATCCATCATCAATTTTTGACATAGAGTTATTTAAATCCATTGGCTATTTTATTCATTGGTCACATCGTCGTAGTAAACATATAATACATACAGTAGTATTATATAGCAATAATACATAGTCGTATATATACGCGTGTTATAGGCTTGTGTGATATCATTACAGTGCATTAAAGTGTATAACTATTATATAATCATGATAAATGCATCTACGCAAATTTATGGCGAAGGGTAAATCCATTTTATATAACAACATTTGTCAAAAAACGTGTCTTTCGTCTGTAAAATCCTTAGTTCTGAACCAATGTTCATGATTTTTTTCATTTTGATCCTCTGGATCTCCTCTTTTCGGTCATGACAAATTCAAATCAAACCAAAAACTTTTCTTTGTGGAAAATTTAGCTCAATGGAGAAAAAGTACCACAAAGCCTGTCCACAGCAGAGGTACGCTACCTTGGGGAAGAAATTTCGTTATGATCTACTTAAATAATACATATGAAGTGATATATCATCATGAACCGTACTTTCAACTAGACTATAATTCAATATTGCAGTTACATTTATTTGGGATTTTTATTCAATTAGCCTTTGTCCAACAAAAATTGTCTTCTGACCGATGCGCATTTCTCAACTTCGAAATAATGTTTTTACTTTCTTTATACGACGAAATGCATCATTTTGTGAGTCTAGTTGTTGCATTAAAAGAAAAAAATCAAATGTGTATCATCACTAATGGGCAATTGTGAATTTTAGAAAATGACCAGTATTCTTTCGACCAGATTCTTTTGATTTTTCTCAAAATTTCAATTTGATGCCGAAACCACATTTTTTTCCGGATCTCATGAAAACTAACAGAGTTATCAAGAACCACAATGCCATCATACATGCGAAATTTTGTTTGAAAAGATAATAATTATCATTTTCAAAAATCTCGTAAAACGGCCAAAATGTCCATCTGACCGAGACCAAAATTATCGGTAAGAGGACACAGCTGGTAATATATTGTGCAAATACAAAACTTGTAAAAATGCTCATTTGGTGTGGTCGCCACTATGATTTTCGGATTCAGCGTGAAAAATTGAACATACATGCAAATTTTCAAAAAAAATGAAGTTGCAAAGTTGAAAAGACAAAAATTGCCCAAAATGTTGTTATGTACAATGGATTTACCCCAAACATCAGGTTATCTGTAGTTGCTTGCTGTGAGTATTTAATATATTAGAATGATATTCGTCATGAGAAATTTCTAGATATGCACAATGCCTGTTGAATATCAACAGCTATTGTAGTCCACCACAATAATTGGCTGAGATCATGCGACTGACGAAACTCTAAGAATAAACTCAAAGTTCACGAATAAGCGAATCTATTTATATCTAATTGGGAGACTTTTTCGATGACTATATAATGACGTGATAACCACATTAAATGCTTTGAAATTGTTCTCAAAAGTGGATTATGTCTATTGCATTAAACCTTTCAAACTTCAATCTGCGCACACGATGGGATCGTCAACAGATCATAGACAGGCTTACCAGCCCGCAATTCAAGATATTACATAATCATTTTCGAAAAAGAAGTGGAGCGATAGTTGCTGCACTTACCGATATACTGATGTATTCTGACAAGCCTTCGGAAATTATCCAATCAGTTAATCAAATGATTCATTATTGGAAAGACAATTTTGAAAGCCAATACAAACGGAAATTGAAACAGGTGCGTAATCGAAATCAGAAAAAATGAAACAAGAACTCTTGGAAGTCATCAAAAAATGTGCATGCCCAAGAGAAGGAGAAGACCTTATAATCAAAGTGTGTAAGCAAATATTCATGCTCATCAACACATTGTGACTGATGCTACATGATGAAACCAAATTATTTGTCAAAATGTGACTCAACAGCTAATTTGTTAACTCATGGTTCACTTGAAATAAAAATTTTCCGACAAATTAAGTCTTCCTCTTGCACAGAATCAGCACCGCTTAATATTTGCTCGTAATTTCATATGCCTTCAAAAGTGTGCATGAAAAAGTGTATTGTTCCAGGTTCGCATCACTTAGAGACGGACATGTACATTGATTCGGACATGCTCGTCGTGGACATACAAAACCGACTGTTTGCTTTGTCTGTAGCGCGGCCTCCAGCCAGCGTCAGTTTCTGCAGGGACCGAGGCCGAAAATGAGACCTTCACAGAATGATGTACACCGTGGCAGCTCTTAATCTAAGCGTCTGCCGAGTTCTAGTCACTTCCTCTTCTTGTGTAAAGTACATGCAAGTCTAATTGGAAGCAGATTGAAGCTTTAACCCTGAAGTGCTTTATATGATTTAGTCAGAAGTGGCAAGCAAGTCTAAAGGCATATTCTGTAGGTTTGAAATGTCTTCAGGTCATTTACTTTCATTTGCATGTTATCTGATCCCGGCATGTTATATACCTCTGATCGGTGATATATGCAAGAATGTGGTTAACTGTGGCTCCTACTGCATCTGTCTAAAATCTAAGTATCGGTCAATGATTGGCGATCCCGAATTGCCGCTATCCATTTCAGATGCAATATATCCCATTTCTGACTTGGCCTGACTTGACCTGATATTGATAAAAACTTTCAGGAGTGATTTTCGAATTAAGCATTCAAATTCATAAACTATACTACTATTTCATACACTCGTAGATGCTATAAAACATTCCCATTCAACATTGTACAATCTCATAATACTATGAAGTTGAAAAATATCAGGTTAAAAATCGAAATCGCTTTCAATTTTCAGTAATCTAATTTCGATTATCCAATAAATTTTGTGGAGATAGCTCCGCATTCTTGTTCTACAAAGTCAGATTAAGAGAACAGACAAAGGGAAATTTAATGCGATGAACCTTTGCAAAGTCCATTAACCAAATACAGTTTAATTGAAATAAGTTTTAAAAGTATTTTATAAAATTGTTCAGTATCCTTAGAAGACTCGCTTTCTTTCGAATTTCATTTTTGAAAGCTATGTTTGTCGACAAAAAATGTCAGATTTTGGCTTCCTGAATCTGAGTGTGTTTAGCCTTATAGAAAGACGTAGGCCTACGAACGTATGAAGTGATGACAGAAAAACATTGCATGCCACAAATGATCGCTTTATACTAAGTACTTTTCCTTTAATCAGAGAAAACATAGATAATCTTATTTTTTAAAAAAGCTGGAATCTGCTTCCCATAGCATTTACATGTATTTCTCATTCATGACAATAAGATGAGGCGGGAAGAACTCGGCAGACGCGCAAATTTGTAGTAGGCATAGAGTGTACATCATTCTATGAAAGTCCTATTTTCGGCCTCGCTCCCTGCAGAAATTCGTTCTGGTGTTGAGTTACTGATATTAATTAGTGATATTAAGCAAGTAATGCAAGACTGGACCACAGCCACGTGTGGTGGTAACGTAAGTTGCTTTCCTAAGCGCCGCTCTAGGCAATGATGTAGAATTTAAGAAGTATGAACTTCCTCAAGCATTCAATAGTTACATAAGGCAACGTAAGTTTCACGTGATGAAGATCTTCTGAAGAAGCAAAGTTTAAATTTTTCGTTGGTTTGTCTTTTCTGTATAGAGGTTATAAGTAAGTAAGTAATGTTTATATTGTCATATTTTCAAGTACAAAGTGAGTAAAGATGAGTGACACGGTAAATGCAAGATATGCGTACATGTGGTATGCATTTCAAATGTAAAGTCATTTCTGAAGCGTCGACTTAAAGAGACGAGCACAATAAGGGAAAAAAGATGAGCTTCTGCGTTTGGTTTTACAGAGAGGCAATTGCACTTGCTTAGATCGGGGAAGAAATTGAGGTACTAAGGAGCGTAAAAGATTATTACTTTGTAGAGCTTCACGAAAAGCTTGTAACGCTCTTGCTTCCCGACGATTCGAAAAACTGCTCAGGAGTTGACAGCGACATTCAAAATCACATAATTCTATGGCAACGCTTTCTGATTTTCTCTAATTTATCGGCATTTTTCGCTGATAAACCGACAAAAGTGGGGCATTGTATTCAATGATACCTCCTACTAGGGAATAATAAATTTCAACCATGTCTTCTCTGGTAGTCGATTGGAACTTATTCATTTGCTTTAGAAGGTAGATTCTTTGTGAAGCAATGCGACAGATATAGCTCACATGAGAATTCCATTTCAGGTTATTCTGAAAGATGACCCCTAAAATCTTGAGTTCGGGTTGAGGGGTGATCACAGATGGCAGTGAAGAGTGCTGATTCCTCTTGCTTACTATCATCAAGTTAGTTTTTTCCACATTTAACGCAAGTCGTCCTTGTAAACATCAATTCTGCATATTATCAATTTCCTCTTGTTTCAAATTATTCAGGTTGTTACTCTCATCGAACGGGACAACGATTACCACATCATCGGCATATTTGTACATTGCAGCTTTTGACGAGCGAGGCACAAGTGACCCCATATAGCAAGAAAATAGGTACGGAGATATTATTGAGCCCAGGGGAACTCCTGAAGTTACCGACGAGCTGGAGCTATGGACAGAATTAAAACGGCGTACCTTTTGGAAATCGATCTTGCAAGAAATTTGGTAACCATTTCAAGGATTGGTATGAGAGGTTGGAAGCATTAATTAGAGTTTTAAGCAGACTTCCGTCTGGAAATCGGTCTGATGCTTGAAGCAGTTATGTTCTTTGATTTCGGTACAGGAATGATGTCGGAACACTTCCACTGCGTTGGTGGTATTATACCGGTTTCAACTGATAAACAAAATAGATGGGTCAGAGGTTCTGCGATATTAGCTGCACTTTCACGAAGTAATCTAGGTGGTATTCTGTCACTGCCACTGGACTTCTTTATCTTTAATGATGTTAATTCTTCGAACACAGAAAGAACGTCGATGTCATTTTTCAGATTGGTGGCTTCATCCTTCGTTTTGGATTTGGCAATCAGTAACTGTGAAAGCTCATCCCAATCTGGGGGCGGAGAGAATATTGACGTCAAAGATTCATTTATAATTTCAGCAGCTTCTTCAGGAGACTGGAAAGTATTGACGAAAGATGAGATGTCGTTAGATGATTTTCCTTTGTTATTTCGAAGATACAATATCCCATTTTCCACGTTTTGAATTTTTCATTCGTCTGACCCAATTTGCTTTTGCTTTCTCTGTTTCTGTTTCTAACTTCTTTTGAAAATGCTCAAATTATCATATATTGTCCATATTTTGTTTCTATCAAGTAAAATTTAACCATTCAATGCTCAATTAGTGTCTAGACAAAAAATTAGACAAAATTAACTTCATGATGTAACACAATTATTAGAGGTGTCCGTCGTTGCCTCCATTGTCTTATTCATTGAACTTAGTATTGTTTTATCATTGGGAAATCAACACCTAATACATCAACCTATTTAAAGATGTTTAAATTAAAAGTCTACAATTGGACCTTATCAAAGTTTTTGACATAATTTAAACTATTTTTAGAGCATGAATGTCCTCCAATATACTCGCTTATATAAACACCCGAAGTGACCTATCTCAGTACGGTAGCTCTAGCAAATATCTATACAACTGAACGTTGGTGCTTTAATATTCTTTGATTCTAAATATCTACTGGATTGATGGCTGGACTTAAACAAGCGCCTACTTTTCATCGTGGTGAATGGCCGACAGACAGCATTGATGATAAGCTAACTTTCACTGAGTTTACTGGAATTCATATTGATTTCAGAAACCGTGGATTCAACTCGTCCGACTGTGAAGGGCTGTTCGAAGACACTATTTACTCGACTAACCGCCAGTCAGGTCGGCTTCTTGCTGCTACTGGTAATATGTATCCAGTACTACCTGTTCATGGTCGGGTGGTCGGCGACTAAACCGGCTCCCCCACATGGCTTCAGCATGTGAGGAGGGTGATTGGACATCCAGCAAGACTAAAAACAAGACAATGTCAAACTCGTTAGACCCAGAAAACGCCTATCCCATCTTCCCCTTTCTTCTTCATTTCTTTCCTATTTATCTATTTGTGTTTCTTGCAACCCCTCTCGGTAGAGGTGACCGCTCTATAACTGGTCCTCAAGTCCAAGGTGGAGCTTCCAAGCTGATGGACTGAATGGCGCAGGGTGAGGCGTCCTGATTGGACCCCGTCTGCGCACCTGACGAACGGAGGTGGATGGCAACCATAGCCTTAGCCCAGCACAACCATGCAGGTCCTGAGTTGGTGGATTGATGCTTCCTACATGAAATGTTTAGCTGGCAGCATAAAGCGGCGTTCCCGATAACCTGCTAGCAACCAAAGACTAATGATAGAAGTCAAAATGTGCAATAATTTTCCGCGTCCGCACTCTCAAAGGTGCACGTGCACAGGGGCCTTCATAAGCCCAAAATGGAAACTCAACTGGCCAAACCCTCAAGAAAACAGAAACATGGTGGAATTTTTCCGAACCCCCTAACTTTCGAATGATTGTCAGAAAAAGACAGTCAAACTTATTCCATTTAAAGCCGAAAAATACCGAGAAAATTGACAACAAGGAAAAAACAGCTGTGACCAAGTACCCGTGTGGCAAATGCGGAAAAGGAGTGGGATAGAGCAGGACCAAAGACTCAATCCAGTGTCAAAAATGCAAGCAGTGGAGACATCAGATATGTACTGGAATGAATAATGAACTGATAAAGAAAAAGGAAAAGAGGGATGGTACTGCGAATCCTGTTGTGAAATTAATCATCCCACCCTAGAGAGGAGGAGAAAAGAAAAAAGAAAGAGAAGCAAGTTGAGGAAAACTGAACTAAACAGAAATATGAATAAAAAGCGGAATGAGAGATTCAAGATAAGGAAAGAAGATGCAGTCATCAAAATATTACAACTGAACACTGACGGCATCTGCACCAAGAAAGACGAACTTGCAAAAATCATGAAAGGAAACAAGATTGACATTGCCGCCATACAAGAAACCAAGCTGTCAAAAAGTAAAGTAATAGACATAGCCGGATACAATATTATCAGGAAGGAAAGAAACATTGACAGAAAAGGAAATGCGGTCGAAGATAATCTCCAAAGAGGCGGAGGCACTGCTTTTATCATCAGCAATGATATCTTTTACTCACATCCTGATATAAGATGTGTGGCAGACTGCGATAACACAACGGAAAGCGATACCATCACGATCGAGAAGAGCCAACCGAAACTAACAATTTCTAATGTCTACATCCCCCTATCAGTAATTCTGTCAATGATGCAAGGAATCAAAATTTCAAGGCGAACAAATTGCCGTGGAAAGTTGCAGACATCATAGCAGGAGACGTTAATGCTCATGCTGAGGACTGGGATCCAAGGAAGAATGAAGATGCTATCGGCAAAGACATAAGCGACCAAGCTCAGATACAGAGATACAGTGTACTCAACAATGGAAAGGCTACCCTTCTCAGCAAGGCTCATGGCACAAAGAGTACACCAGACATCACTCTATGTAAAGACAATATCAAGAGAAAATGCAAATGGGAAATCACTCACGACATCGGATCCGATCACCTCCCAATTATTATAACTATAAAGAGACCATCGTCCGAGAAAAGAAAATAAGTCATCGTTCATCAACATAGCAAATGGAACTACGGCAAAGCTGACTGGCACAAGTACCAGACAGAAATAACAGAGGATTTAAACGAAGCGGTGAAGTCTCAACTAATATCAAGACTAGATACAATAAATTCAAACAGTTGGTTCTAGAAGCAGCCAATAATTGCATTCCCAAGAAAGGCAAAAGACTTGGAAAAATTTGGTGGTCTGAGGAATGTGAAAAAAGGCAGAAACGAAATCAAGCGAGGAAAGAAGCGGAAGCAGATCCCAGAAATAGAGGAAAATGGATTGAAGAATGCAATAATTGCTAGAAGACCATTGCAACTGAGAAAGAGAGATGCTGGAAAAATCTGCTGAAAAATAATAGCCTAACGTCTAACCCAAAGAAAGTCTGGGGTGTTGTCAAGGCGATGAGTGGTAAAGCTGCCAACAAAAAGAAACCTGCGTTGGTGAAAGGGAGTAAAGTGATCTACGATGACAAAGGGAAGTGCGACATACTTATTCAACAATATGCTGAAGAGAGCGCACTCTTGAGATGAATGATAAAATATAGGTAAAATCTGTAAAGAAGAATAACATGAAGGAGATGGAAAAAATCATGCAATTATTGCACAAACCACAAAAGCAAAGAATGGAGCTACTTCACCAGACAAGAACTGAACCATGCGATAAAAAATTTACAAATGAACAAATTCCCTGGAGAGGACGGTATTTCTAACAATATGTTACGTCAACTACCAGAAGAAGGAAAGGAAGAGCTATTGAAAATCTTCAATCTCTCATGGGATGTTAAACACCTTCCTAGCGACTGGTTTAAAGCAAACATCGTCCCAATTTTAAAAGCTGGTAAGCCAGAACAAAAACCAAAATCATACAGACCGATTGGTTGACAAGTTGTGTATGCAAGATGATGGAAAGAATGTTGCTAAACAGACTCAACCGAATTATCGAGGAGAAATCTATTATCAGGCCAGAGCAAGCGGGATTCAGGAAACATAGAGGCACTGAAGATCAACTGGTAAGAATACAGCAACAAGTCGTTGATGCGCTAAACACTAAATCAAACAACAGCAACAGTAAAAGAACCCTCATGGTGATGATAGATTTCTCAAAAGCTTTCGATAAAGTTTGGAAACACTGCCTAATCCACAGACTGATAGAAAAACACATCCCTATGTGCATGATCAAGTGGATATTCGCTTATTTAAGTGGAAGACAGTCCCGAGTAATCATGGACGACAGCCACAGTAGATACAGAACTTTCAAAGAATGAGTTCCGCAAGGAGGTGTGCTAAGTCCAATTCTCTTCACTATCTTCATTGACGACATAGTGAATGACTTGGGGCTAGACGTCCAAAATAGCCTGTTCGCAGACGATCTTGCTGTTTGGGTCCAAGGAGATACCCCTCAGAAATGCAATCAAATAATGCAGCATGCCCTCAAGAAAATCGAGAATCTCAAGGAATGGAGGATGCAAATCAACCCAAGCAAAACGGAATGCATACTTTTCTCAAATTGGACCAAAGAGGCGAAGTGGGGGGGAAATCTTTACCTCAACAACACAAAAATAAAGAAAAATGACTCCCTCAAATTTCTCGGAATCGCATGCGACTGGAATCTGTCATTCAACAATCATATCAAATATGTTAAAAGGACCATACAAAAGAGATTGAGAGCCCTACAAGCAGTGTCACATTCCAAATGGGGTAGGCATAACGAAGACCTTCGAAGTCTCTGCATATGACTTATCAGGTCAGTCATTGAGTATGGCCCGGCTGGCTGGCTCCCCTGTATCAGTAATAGCAACATGGAGTCTCTTGAATGTGAGCAAAACAAAGCTGCTAGACTCATCTCTGGTTGTTACAAAAGTGCTCCTACATAGAAACTCCTCCGTGAAGCAGAGCGCGTCCCCATTTCTGTAAGAAGTAATATGTTTCCGTCTATTGCAAACGAGAAGTATAAGAGAGACCCCAAGAATCCAAATAATCAAATCTTCAACAAACGAAACGATAGAAGAACATAAAAGGAGAAAGAAGGCAGAAGCTGGAGGGAAGTAGCAAAGCTGATCGAAAAAGCCGAAGACCTTGGAATCACCAAGAACGATCAACTAGTTAAACATCCTACTATTCCGCCGTGGAAGAGTACTGTATAACGCATATCACCACCCATACATCACTTCTAACTGAGTGCAGCAAGAAAGAAGGCACAAATACCCTGAGAAGAAAAGCTGAAGATACAATTCATGCAAGACTGAAAGACATGGACGTTCAGATCTGGACTGACGGATCATTGATGGAAAATCAGGAACGAGGAGGCAGCGGTGCGGTAATCATATTGAAGGAAGGGGACTACTCGACCGTCCTTGCACCTGCCGGTAAATGGTGTAGCATCTACAATGCTGAATTGGTTGCATTGAGGATCGGCCTTGAGAAAACCATGGAAGACCAGCGATGGGACAACTGCAGAAATGTTGCTATCTGTCTTGATAATAAAGGTGTGATTGAAAAGATACGAAGTGGCCACCTGGACGTCAGAACATCAAACGAAGACCATGCTTGAAACATTTTTATGAGTTTCAACTCGTTTGGTAAATCTCCCTTTAAAAAAATCATAGGCTGCTGGCTATCTTTTATACTGTTCTGTCCCTGTAGCCAACAGATGATGGCCCAGAACACAAAAGCATGGTGAACGCTGAGCTTTCGCGACACCAGTATCGCTGAAGCCCAAATGATTGATATTCACCGACCTGATCTGAACAGAAAGTATGAAATAACCCGTTGGTAGTGAAGTGGTCCACTCTCATGATTTTAATGGTTAATTTTACAACGCTCAGACGATGCGAGTGGTCTCGCGAAAGCTCAGCGTTCACCATGCTTTTGTGTTCTGGGCCATCATCTGTTGGCTACAGGGACAGAACAATATAAAAGATAACCAGCAGCTTATGATTTTTTTCAAGGTTGATTTACCAAACGAGTTGGAACTCATAAAAATGAATTACCTCCCGTTCGCTGCAGTCAATTCAAGCTTGGAACAGCCTGCAGAAAGCATCAAATAAGAATATTCTCATCCAATGGGTCCCCAGTCATGTTGGTGTACATTGGAATGAGATCGCAGACACAACTGCAAAAGATGCCACTAATCTAGACCAGAAAGACATTCCTATCGATATCGACACAGTGAAGACAAAAATACGAGAAAGCCTTGCCAACGAATGGAAGAAGAATAACAGCCATTGGAAATACAACCATCAAGAAGAAGTCAGCTTGAGTAGATCAGAACGCACCGAGCTTGCAAGATACAGGACAGGGTATTCTCTTCTTCTCAAGAAGTATCGCCATCGTATCGGCTTAGCAGAGGAGGCAATCTGCAATGAATGTGGCGAAGAGGAAGAAAGCCTGGAGCACAACCTTATCAAGTGCTCAAGATGGGATGTGCAGCGTTATGCCAGTTTCCATACCATCCACCCGGACCCCAACCAAATTTCCGCCACCCAGCTGCTGAACTATTTGAGGGCAATCGGTCGTCTCTAGCGACTGACGTCAATGTGTCTTCACACCGAACGGGCCAAAACAACAACAACAACTCGACTAACCACTATGATATCCAAAGATCAGCAAATGAACTCATACGCTACTGGAAGAGACATTATCATTGTTTCTACAACGAGGTACTTGGTAGAATAAGAGGCTATGAATCGTCTATTAGCACATGTTTCGGAGCCGCTCCAATATTTTCTGAATATTGTTAACATTATGCCAACTTGCCTACAGACTACTCTTCACTGATTGGTCACAAGCATGCGTAACCTATTTAGCTTTTGAGCACATTGCCACAACACAGGTGCTTAGATGTCATGTAATTGCCTCCAATAGCAAACGTAATAGAAAGCGTAAATTCATCATTGTGAAACAAGACGTCAACGCCAGCTGTCAACATTGAAAAACAATGCTATTGTAAATAGCCATATAAGCCAAGTATCCGTTTTTTGTGAGTAACGTAGACAGTCAATAACTTGGGACTATTTGCATTTCTAAGTACAAATCTTGCTGTTTATCAGCATGTCAGGGCTGAATCCGGATCCGGAACGTCCGGGTCCTCAACCCAGATGACCCGGAGGCTTCGGGTCAGGCAGACCCGCGGACACGGAAAAACCTGGACCCGCAGAAACCGGACGAACCCGGGGACCCGAAAATTTTTCCCCACATTTCCATAACAAAAAATGTCTATACAAAAGGCGAATCCATGTTGCACATGCATCGCTTTACATCTAAGCCCATATTTATCTAAGCTTGTGTGACAACCTATTCACAAGATTCAATACCCTTAATAGACCTACAGATTATAGGGCCGACCGATTGTGATAGCCTAGGCATTAGGCTGGTAATTTCAATGCAAATCTATAAGCCATAAACTATGATGCATCAGTCGTTGGACTATAGGCCTAGGGCCTACAAAACGCTGTTATGCATTCCGTAGGGCCGAATAGCTACTTGTTTAGGCTATAACTCCTCAGCGTGCAGGTTACCAATTATTGACTAGCCATCACTAGGTGACATGCCACGCACAATTACGCGTAATTGCACATGACCCTAAACATCCGTGACTATGCGTGACATTGCTGCAACATCTGTCGGCAGTCCTGTTATAAAGACTTTGCGTCTCATGTGTCTGCATGTATCAGAGGCTAAACAATGTGATAGGACCTCAATTTCATGCTCAGGGAAGACAGAACATGCTTAGCGGTTCATCATGCTGTTATCCAGCTTTTCATCTATAGATGATAAATGTGACTATCTTTATCATTGTTTCAACAATGCACAATCTGTCATACCATCAAAGTATGTTGTGATGTCGTCGAACGACAAACCATGGGTCACGCCATTGCTAAAAGACCTTATAAATCAAAGATGGGCTGCATTCCGATGCAAAGATTGGAGTTTGTTCAATCATCTCAAGGACAAAGTTCGGGTGGAGATATCTAGGGCAAAACGTCTATGGTCAATTCGTCAAACAAAGTCTAGTAGGCATGTATGGAAAGTCGTTGAAGAAGTCCGAGGGAAATCAAGTCGCAGCGAATTTGATTCAATTATTCGACAACACAGAAATGTCCAGGCGTTCATTTCTTCGCTAAATGAATAATTTTGTCATAATTACAATACGGAAAATTCTCAGAACATCCCAAGCATAACAGATGACAATCAATGGTTTCCAAATTTCTCCGTTCAAGATGTCTTCTATCATTTATCCCGAATTGATTACGGAAAATCTTCCGGTGGCGATGGCATTCCTAACTATTTGCTGAAAGTAAGCGCTGAGCTACTCTGTTCCCCGTTATATGACATTTTCCGTCATTCTACAGTTACTTACAAGGACTTTTCCGAGTCGCTGGAAGATTGCCGACGTGGCCCCCATCCCCAAACAGCCGAGGCCTACAATTAAAGATTTTCGCCCCATATCATTGCTGCCTACACTTTGGAAAATTCTGGAGCGCGTTGTTCTGAAATCGATTCGGCCCCAACTAATTGACTTGTTCGGTCCTTATCAGCATGCCTACCGCTCTAATGGCTCTACTGACACTGCATTAGTTTCTATACATGACTCCATCACATCGTATCTTGAAGAACCTGAAGTTAAGGCAGTTCGGTTAACATGCCCAGATTTGTCCAAGGCGTTTGAGAGGGTACACCATGGGACTCTCAACATTCATGACGTCAAACATTGAGAAGGGATCTATCGTATGTCTTGTTGATTACCTGACCTCCAGATTTCAAAAAGTGAATGTCAAAAATTCATGTGGACCCCTATTCCAAGTTCCGTCTGGAGTTCCTCAAGGTTCAATCTTGGGCCCTTACCTGTTCGCCAGTTTTATGGGCTCTTTGAATGTGCCACCTCCAAATAAGATCATTATATATGCTGACGATATTATTTTACTTGAACCATTGCCATGTTGTCATGATAACGTATCAGCTATTTGTAGTTGGATTTGTGATAATAAATTGACTTTGAATGTATCTAAGTCCCGACAAATGATCATTCCTAAAGTTGAATCTTTGCCATTTGACCCATCCTACCCAACCATACAAACTGTTTGCCAGATGAAAATTCTTGGTGTTCAATGGACTGCAGATTTAAAATGGGATCATCATTTCGATGTCATACTCAAGTGTGCTTCAAGACGTTTGTATATAATTCGAGTTCTGAAGACCGTGTTGCCACGCATTGAGTTGATAAGCGTTTATTTTACTTTGGTTGTACCGGTAATTCTATATGCGTCTCCTTTGATCTGTCACTTATCGTTTAAGATAAGGAAACGACTTGACATTTTTCAAAATCGTGCACACAGACTTATATGTGGTAGTCATTGTCATTGTTCTCTTTTACCTGACTTATCATCCCTTCGTAAATCTCGTGTACTTAAGTTCTTACACAAATGCGAGATTCAAGTTGACCATGTTCTACATGATTTGATCGCCGACGCGTCTACCAAGAAGTGGAAAATTTTGCTTTCCGTGTTGTGCGACTTCAAGACGTATGCATTCCTTTGTTCCGTACTCATGTTTAATTGCCAATAACTTTGATAACTTTCTGATTTAGATTATGCACTGCATATTCCTTTTTTTCTCTCTTTTGATGTATTATGATCTGATGTAATGCTACGATTCCCATTTGAATTTGAATAAACGTTCTCTACTACTATTACTACTACTATCCGTGGTTCAAGCATCAACGCACAAACTATATACGCTCGCCCGCGCGTATTCATAAACATTCCCAATGTTTTAACAGCATCAGATCAAATGATTTCTGATTCTTAGTGCAGCGCGTATGTACGCGCGTAGAAGAATAGAATGTCTTTATCCACGGATGCTTGGGTGTTCCGTAATTACGCGTGAATTACACGTGGCATGTCACCTAGTATAGAGTCAACGATCTAGAAGTCATGATGTAAATTATTACCGTATATCATCTTTTAGTTTTGCCATTTGGTAACCAGGTATGCAGGGCTTTGGTAGCTACATGTAGGTATTGTCGTATGACATAGCCTATATGCATATACACGCAAACTAAGCTTAGGCCTATAGCCTCGTTTACGCGCAGCCTATAATATAGCCATACATCATAAACAATTTTACAAGTGTCAGCGGCCATGAAATATTAGTGCTACGAAATAACCGACTGAATAGAAAATTTCCAACGACCCGGACGGACCTGACCCGGATTCAACCCTGACTTCGTTGCAAATTTCAAACACAAATTGTTGAAGAACAGACATTTATGATATTGTTGCGATCGATGTGCGTAATTTGATGCATTTTTGTGAATATTAATCCTTTAATGTCAGAATATACATATCATGCATATGTGTGATATTTTTAATTATGGAATTAATTTAATAGTCGGAACAGAATATGCGAAGTTTCCATTCGCAATGAGAAGCTTCGACATGAGTTGACAATTCTCTGAAAATTGCTAGGAAACTGAATTCCGCTAGCGCAAATAATTTATGTCATGCTTAAAACGTATTCATGAGTCAAAGGAAGAGTGCCGAATTTACACTAATTTGCAGATGCTTTCTTCAGTGCTAATAGTCCTACATGTACTGACGTTGAAAGATAATTCAACAAGAGTGACATCATTATTCAGCCAAAAACGTTCTTACGAATGAGCAAATGAGCATGCTGGACTTCTGTTCTTAGATTGAAATTGTGTAAACAGTTATAAAGTCTGAAATGGAGTCGTTATTTCACCCATTGTGTCCTTCTGGTCTCGAATCGTCTCAGTCAACATACATGTATGCGTGCATGTATTCAAACTATTCATATAAACAATGACAGGCCTACAACTGTCATCTACAATTAAAAGGATGTGAGAGAAATGAATCTTTAAGCTGTATAAAATCCGGTATACCGCATGCGCAATAACTGCGTGTGTTGTAAAAACTAATGATCAAATCAGAATTCTTGTTTCCTCAAATACGAAAAAGTGAAAATTTTCGCGCGATAGAATAGATATTTTGTACGACAAAAGGCCAGCTCAGAATACGTTATGCAGCACTGATCATGAATAAGAAGCCAGAAGCCGTTATTGCCTCGTATTTAAATCAAATCTAGTTCTCATCTCTTGGATTTATTCTCTTCGGGGTCTCGGCATTATTTGGGCATCGTAAGACTTAATCAGGTGTATGTAACACCAGGAACGGGCGGTGATATCTTTCAGCACGTTAGAGAGCTTTGCTTCATTCTACCAGTTCATTCCGCAATTTAAAAGACGATATCTACTTTATAAGTAGTTTGAATATAAAAGAAGCGCACATGGTGAAAGCATCATTTAAAAGTATATAGCCATTAAGCTATAATGAAGATATAAAGTACTGAGTTCGAGGAATAATCGAATTATATGAAGCAGAATTATAGAAAACTGATATCGTGCAATTTTTTAGATAAACAAATAAATACTTCTAATGAGACGTTTTCATAGCTATATAGATTAAAATTCCGACAGAATTTCTTAATTTGAAGATGAGTTTCGCAAATAGAACCCTAATTTTTGAAAATGAACTTTTTCATGAAGAAATATTTTCTATTCATTTGATGAGATTTCCCTTTGATGTTTCAGTACATTTTCTTCACTTTCAAGGGTGATTGAAACCCTGGGGGATACCGCTTCTAAATAATCTTTTCGGGGGGGCGCGATTTTCAGTTACGGCACACTGCTTAGAGACCATCATCAGTGAACTTTCTTTCGAAATTCAGATTTCCACGAGTCAGGATAGGAGTGTCTTGATGGGATGCAAAAATTTCAGTTATATGCAATCGAAAGACAAGATGGCTCTGGCATAGGCATCAATGATCCTTCTTGTAGTCTCTAATGGTGTCTCTAATGTGCTTATCTTTGACGAATTTGGATTCTTTGCAGAGAATGTCTATCATCTTTGTAACATATTGTGTATCTGTCGAGGATGACAGTCATGATCCCCTGTCAGGACGTTTGACTGTCATGAAGGCGTCCAGATTCCGATGCTAAGGCTTTCGACAAGATTCATTATATTAGACTATTGAACATTCTCACTATGAAGGACTTAGACGAAGGTTTCTTGGCTTGGTTGCAGTCCTATCTTGCAAACCGGTTTCAAAGAGTGTATATCTACGACTCTTGTGGTCCTCCTATACATCTCAACTCTGGAGCTCCGCAGGGAACAGTGTTGGACCTCACTTATTCGCCATGTTTATTTCTACTTTGCAAATAGAGTCGCAGTGTGCGCACTTGGTGAAATTTGCCGATGACCTTACTCTGATTGAGTCGTGCTCTAAAAGCGTTCCAAATCAGGACAATCTATCCATAATCGAAAGCTGAGTTGACGCCAACAAAATGCATTTGAATCATGAAAAGTGCAAGCAGATGTTGTTTCGCAGAATCCGAAATGCTCCAACTATTCCATATCCTGATATTGAATTGGTTTCACATGTCAAAATCCTAGGCGTGACATTCAGTGATACATTGAGTTGGACTGAGCATTTCGACCGTACAATTCTAACTGCTTCCACGCGTTTGTATACATTGCGCGCCCTGAAATCTTACATATCCAAAAAGCGTCTCATCGAGGTATTTAACGGATTTATCGTTTCAGCTCTTCTGTATGCTGCACTGGTGTTTTGCAAACTACATGCATCCACCATCCAACATCTAGAGAGACTGCGAAGACGAACTCATCGAATAATATGTGGCGAAGATTGTGAGTGCTCTGTTATCCCTGACCTCATTGACATTCATGCGGAATTCCATCCATCATCCGCTCAATAGATATGTGCCTGAAAGACTTAATAACTCTGGGAAATACAGAATGCCTGTCTGTTCCACATCAAAGCGTCTCAACTCCTTCTTCCCCTATGTGTGTATGTCAACGAACAATAATTGCTAATTAGTTCTTTGTGTTTTGCCAGTAATTACTTCAATTGAATTTACTTGAACTGTATCTTTCTGCTGTACCATGTGATTTTCATTTCGAAGAATATACGCCTTATTATTATTATTAAGAAATGATATAGACATAAAGCTGGACCAGATGAAAGGGACATGACTTGTCGTGTCGCTGTCAACCGATCGACACCAGTTTACATCGATAGGAACAATAATAATGAGAATAATACATGCAAGTTTGTTTATCCTCGTACCATATTAGGAGGAACTCTGCTTCACAATATGCGCTTTCAGCTCATTTTTAGTGAAAATAGTACATTTGTTAGCTTATTAAGTGAAATTTCGACGAGACATTCTTTCAATCCTTCTTATTTGTCGCCCACGTTATTGAGCCTGCAATTATTAAGTAATGCTGCACTTTTGCAGGCACAACAGGCCTTTTTTACATTTAGTCATGTTGTCAGCGTCATTCAGTCGTGTTGTCATTATTTGTTTTACCCTTTGTCAAGAGCCATTTTATTGTAAATTCAAAACACTTTTTACTCGTTTATCAATGCAGGTTAGAATAAAGAGCCGGAAGAGACGGCTGTTATCTTTATTAGGCTTTGGCGATTTGTAAAATGTCCTACAGCGGGTGCCTCCTCTGGGAATTGGGCAGCACATTACGCATTCTTAATAATGTAGTAGTCCTACAACTAAGATCAATAATTATTTGCATACCACATTTGATGAGCTTAGCGGGATATTTGTCAAGAACTGCAGGAGTTGAGTAAACAAATGCTTTTAGGTATTAACATGTTGAGATGATTTTCGTCATTGATTGTAAAAACGGACAGATCTGCAAGTTTCATAAATATAATCCGTTATGCAAACATGCAGGAAACCCTAGTTGGTCGCTTCACTTCGCTCATGGATCCAGGAGCGAAGCGACCAACTAGCATTCCTTGAAACGTGTGCTTCACAGCTTTATGTCATGACAATTACTTGAATTCTGCTTGAGAGGGAAAGTCGGGCTTTTGACATGCAATATGATCTTGATTATTGTGACCAAAAGGTGTCTTAGTCATCAACTAATGCAAATCTCAACTCGATCGTCTCATCCATTTCATCCTCGTCTTTGCCATCGTGCGTATGACTAGATTCGCATAATTTCTATATTTTTCGACTCTTCCTACAACTTTTGATAACTACGATCTTTTCAAGCAAGTTGGAGCATTCTTGAATTTAGTTTCTATGCTAATCTAATTTCTTAATTACGTTTGTGTTCAATTCCTGTAGTCCTAAGATTCATGAAAAGTCATGTTACTTATTAGTATTCTCTGTTAAAATTAACCCTGGAAAACGGGGCGACTTTAATCACCGGGAGATTTTTAGCGTCATATGATCTCAAATTGTCCATGTTGTGATGGACAAAACTTTTTGAAAACAGGATTTCTACTCACTCTCCTCTTTCGCATGGTAGTGCCTGCTTTGCATGATTCGAAGACCTTCATACAAAAAAGATCAAATTTATGATCTGCATTTTCAATTTTTTTGCATTTTTCATGAATCTATGTATATTTTTTCAAAAATTGTCAGTACAACTAAATTATTTCTGCAAACTTTTACTCAAGCATATCTATATGGTTCTATAAGTATAATATTCTACGCCAATTTTAGTACTATAAATAGCAATTTGAAATTTGAACGTAAATAATGTCCTTTCATGTATTATTGCATTTTTCTATTTTTACAAATGTCTCGACCTAATGACCTATTCGCTTTTAAGACAAAGTTATGATTCATTCCGAATGCAATCTTTCGAATGGTGATATGTATTTTGCATTATTCAGTGGGTTTTATATCTAAAACTTCACATGAAAAATTCATATTTTCAAATTTTACATGTGCATGCACATGTATACATTACATGTACAGTTTTAATATATAATGTACATGCACTCATTTTGGAAGATCAGATAAATGTCTATGTTAGCAATCTTGAATTGCACATGCATAAATATTGTGCAAATATAATGCAGAAACATTATATCAATAATCAATGCTACTCTAAATGAAAACCGTCAATTTTTTAAAAAGTGCTTTTAAAATTACCTTTAAAACTGACTTTACAGTAAGTCAATTTTGCCCAAATTTTTACTGAAAAATCAACAGACATGCATACTGAAAGTCACAAAAATTGAACTTCTATATGACTTTAAGAGATAAAAGAGAAGTTGATAGGGGGCACTTTTTGCCCCTCCCTCGTCCTGATGGGGTTATGTCACTCTACCGCTATGTTCCATTTTTGTAGATATTCAGATATGCCATGATGTTAATTATTGTTTATCTCTCTAGCTTATATCGCATTTTTCAAAAGAAAAGTAGGTTTTCTGCTCCCAATTCTTTATTCGACGCAGTATATGAAGTAATAAAATAAGTGCTATAAGTCACCAAATTTTCGCTACACAGTAGCTTGTTCACGGTGTATAAACAAAATCGGCAAATTACAATATGGAATGGCATTATATAGGCCTATTGTCACAAGGAAGTCAGCTCATGTCGTCGGTTGATGGTTGGCCGAAGTTTTCCAATTGATGACGCTTCCTCTATACGGGCTTCAACCGCTGTATGGTGCCTACTAAGAAATTTGATGTCGTAATCAAGTATGGTGTGACACTCATCTCGATGCATTGATTTAATATGTTCAGAGAGGGGACTAGAATTTGATCGACTATCTATGCTGCGAGAATGTTCATAATAGCGAATATAAAATGGACGGGCAGTAGGTTAGTACATGCGTTCTCTCTCTATATCTATGCGATACTCTCTAGGTTAGTACATGCGTTCAGTCTGCTCAGGAATCATAGACATAATGTATCAAAGTTTTGAATAGTTTCCAAGATGCATTTATAGATTCTCTGCTTCTGATACTGGCCTAAAGAGGAGGTTGAAATTAATAAAGCGGGTAAACGTTATTAATGTCTCTTGTCCTTGGTTTCCCAACTAAAACTTACGGAAAAATGAACAGCCAAGGCCTTTTCAATTCTTCAATGAATTCGCGCAATGACAATAACAACAATTAATAATGTCATGAAAAAAGTCAATTATAAAAAAACAATTTCTCAAAGCCCATGTTAAAACTGATGCATGATAAAACTCTCAGATTACCCAAGCTCTAAATGGCAAATCGCTATTCTTAAAAGTATTCTAATAATTGTTTTTGATAATTGTTGTTGTTTTCAAAACATTGTTAATCATTGTTGTCATTGTCAATGTATGAATTTATGATTCCTTTTACAGCTTTGCAATCACGTTATGTTATTGTCCGTCCTTCTCAAAGCTAAGTTAACTGGCATTTATTAAAAAGTCTTGTAGTAAACTTGAAAGCTCAAAACTCGATAAAATGAATGAGCAAATAAAATCAGATTATTGAAGTATTTAAAAGATTTTGCACATCAAATAACAATATAGAATGCCATGCTATTGAATTTCATATCATGACGGGAATCCTAGAACCTAAATTTAGACGCTCTTCAACTTCATGTGATGCACTTCAGATGTATTTTTAGATTTGTTCATGTACTGAAGGCAATGAAGCAGAAAAGCGTTCTGCATCAGTCTTAACCGTTAAACCGATGATGTGATGATTGTAACTATAGCTCAGGGATACCCACAGGGCAATGATGAAGTTCAAGATAAGGGTTTCCCAGATCGCAAAATAGAAAGTGACTAGTACTGTAAGGCTTTTAAATTCAATATCTGAAATGGTACAGATTTTACAATCCAATAGTTGATGTACATAGAAATATAAATCTGTAATAGTGATGATGACAATAGTCATGCATAATAAATAGAGAAGATGTTAATGATGTTATAATCTAATAAGGGTTTGTGTAAAACTAAAAAGTCAATTTTGAAGCACTATTTGTGTATGTGAATAAAGATAACGAATAAAGCTTCATTGCATCGATATATTTTGGCGACCATCTGAGGTATACAGTCAAAGAATGAATGCTCATGCAGATATCACCACATAGACAGATAATGTAGTCATGGAATAACTAATATAACAATGAGACGCAAAACAGATGCAACATAAGATGAGTGAATTCAAACATGCGTAATGACCGAGACAAATAAATAGTTGAAACTGTCTTTTTCTGGACACACAAGCTGGGCTTCGATCTTCAGATATGTGAAGTTTATAAAACACGAGATGAAATTTACACCTTCCTGTTTTCAGAATATAGAAGCCTTGGGAGAGAGCTTAATACAAAGGGTGCGCCTGCAATGCTGTTTGATGACGTTCTGAAGCTGATAACTCTACTCAGCCTCGACAAAAATTGTTCAGCCATTCTTTGAGACAGCTACCCTTCATTCGGACGATCTGCTGTAAACACAGCTGTTTTGGTACAAAAACGTCTAACTAAGACGCACAAGGAAGCTTGTCCGAGGGATTGGGACTCCACACAGCCTGCGTCAGTGGGAGGACACGACGGTGACAGTAAAGATCTATTTTGAAGGAAACACGATTTGTTACAATTAAACCCCAGTAAATGTTAGGACAACGCCCTACCAGTCCATAAAAGTATCCGCATAGTCTTTGTTTCGCAACACTCGCTTCAGAAATCCTCGCTGGTCACGTCTATCAAGTTTTCTGGAAAGCAGATTCATCAAGCCCTTTGCTGAATATCTTCTGCTGTGACCGGATGATTTTACATTAGCGATTTGATGATAGCATTACATGCAGGTCATTACTATGAACGCAAATAATTCAGAGAAATCATCTGCTGTGATAATGCTATTTCGTGTTTATCAACAATAACACGTTTTCTCTTTTAGTGAAGAACTATACGAAAGAAGCCACTCATAAACAAAAGTGGAAATTCAAGAAGTATGCCCTCAGCCTATTTTTCATGAGATGGGACATTTCATTGATTTTTAACCACATTTCCACTTTCACGAGACTAATAGGTTTCCTCTATCAGTGTTCGATGTTTGACTTGCAGTCATGAAACCGATGGAAATACACCAGATAGCAACCATTTGATATTATAACAATGCCATGGCTTCATGCATTATTGACCGACAAATAATAGTCAGTGAACATGAAAAATGCAGGCTCACAAATTCAGAAACACTGATGTAGATTTTTAATGCAAAAGATGAATGGAACATTCTGAGATATTCACATGAACGTTTCTTTTGTTTTTCATTTCAAATGGTCCTTGATTGTGTTAATTCACAATCAATTTCAACTATAATCCGTAGCCATTTTCAAGTAAAAAGATGAAAGTACACAGCGCCTGAACTATAGATCCTACACTATTCACCAAAATGAATGTTGCATGCAGAGTTTGTTATATTAAACTACAATTTTTCTTCTTACTCCGTCAATATTTCATACCTTCAATCCTGCAGCGTTGAAAACGTTGTTATTGATTAAGTGACCTACTTGCATGTTGCTATTACCTCGCACGTAATTGTTACATTGATATTTGTGCACAATAACTTCGCAAAGTCATATAATTCACTATGACAAGATATAACAATCATACATCGGCATTGTGGTTAAGGCGCCCATGAGATACCATCCCAACCATGGTGACAGAATATTTTACTAATTACATGTACATGTAAGCATAGGAATGCAAATTATAAGAAAGCGAGGACATGAAATAAGCAGTCAGGCAGATTGTAAGTGATATACAGAATTTCTATTTGCATAATATAATCTCACTATATGCCTGGGAGGGTTGGTTGATGTGTCCTGGGTTCCCTGCCCACTGTTCCGATGCATGATATCTATTTCCTGCAATGATAAAATCCATGACTTGACAAAGACGCCAACAATGAACATTCATATAATAAAGGATGTGCAGCTTTCCTTTTGCATGAGAATGGTTACGGGCTACAACCGCAATTAATGGCGCTTCTAATTATTTCAAAAAGCATTGAATGCTTAATATTCGAAATATATTGATATTTGTCTAGTCAAATCAATGATACATTCTGAAACACAATGAAACATTCGATAAGCATTTAAATGAATTTTCGAGAAGCAGTTTCACATTTACGGAAGTGTCAACAGATTTATTCCAAAGAGATTGTCGCATTTTCTTTTCTTAGGGTTCATAACACGTAACATCTTTAAACCATTCGGGATATATCTTGGCTATATCTTTTAGCAAACACAGCACTACTGTCTTCTAACCTTTGAGCTTCGTCAGTATGTTTATTATCCTCTTCTTTTTCAAATTTCCTACTGTCACTCAAGAGTGACCTGATGGTCATAATCTGCTTTATCAATGATGGCGACACTTGAGACCATATCAGATATGGATGATGAAGAAGCTGTTTTGTCAGAGGAAATCGATCTTCTAACGATAATGATTCCTATTAACCGATTATAAACGCTTTTAACCAATACATTTTAGCAAATACGCTCAAGCTAAATAGTTATTCCCAACTTGAAATTAAACAAGCGAGACAGGGCTTCAGAGGCGTTAATAAGATTTCTGAATAAAATACGAACAAATCTATCGCGTTCATTCTTAGTCTTGACAGTAGTAAGGAAGTGACAAACACCAGATAGCGCAAGATGGCCGCCATCGCTGAGTCCCCCCCCCCCTCTGGAACGACAGAGGTTGTGATCTGTCGTGGTGTGCCGGCCAGGTTGGTTGACAACATGTTCGCTGACTCCCCCCCCCCTCTGGAACGATAGAGTGTCGTGGTGGACTTGGGCGACCGCCAGGATTAGTGTTGAGGCTATAGTGTGTGATGTTTTTGGTGCAATCTGCTGAATGTTGGGTTGTAAAATGGGTTGTTTCGAGTGGAAGGAGTGGTCGGATGAGAAAACGGAGGTCGGATTCGTGTTCAGCGTGAAATTCTGCATCGGTAGGGTGAGTTTCAAGTCAATCGGCGAGAAAAAATTTTTCTTCAAAATTTTAACAGAGTTAGAATTTGGGACGTTTTGGTGTGTAGCGCCCAAACGAAGCATCGGATGGGAAAACGGAGGCCAGATTCGGAATCTACGTGAAATTTTGGGTTAGGAAGGATGTTTCCAGCGAAATCGGAGAGAAAAAATTTTCGCTGACTCCCCCCCCCCCCCCCTCTGGACAGCTTGCTTCGATTTTGGCTTCCAGTGGACGGATTTTGTCGTGCGATAGCTCGTTTGAAAGCTAAGAGTGAGACAAATTCATTGAAACAATCGGCTTGTTCCTATCTGTCTTCGTTCAAAAGTTAGAGCGGTTACAAGATTTTAGGTCGGAGCTCGCTTACCTGAAAAAATCCTAAGTGTCAGAGTGACTTTGTATGGGTAAAAATTTGAAAATTTTCCAAAGTGTGGAATTTCGACCTGGGACCGTCACCAAAACATTTTTCATCAAATTTTGAAATTTCACTGACGTCCCCCCCCCCCCCTCGGGAGAGCTCGCTTCGATTTTGGCTTCCAGTGGACGGATTTTGTCGTGCGATAGCTCGTTTGAAAGCTAAGAGTGAGACAAATTCAGTGAAACAATCGGCTTGTTCCTATCTGTCTTCGTTTAGATGTGAGACGCCATTTAAGATTTTGGGACATTGGTGAAAAACGACAGAGTTAGAATTTGGGACGTTTTGGACTCTAGCTTCAAAACGAAGCATCGGATTGGAAAACAGAGACCAGATTTGGAATCAGCTTGATGTTATTGTCCAATGAGGATCATCATCCAATGAGAATCAAGCATTTCTTTATAAATAGCGAGCCTTCCACAGTGAGAATCATTCCATCGTTGAATCACACGAGTGACGGACGCACATTTTCTCTCTCTCTAGTTCCCTGTTCTATTACCCAACTAAAATGGTAAGTCGCTACTTCCCTCCCTCTCCTCCCTTGAACGTAAACTTAATACAATCTTTTTTCATTTTCAGGCATCTACTCCATCTGCTGCACTAGTAGGACAAAATGGCGGTCAAACGTTACAAGGTTCGCTACGGTCAGATCATCTACAACTGAGGCCAGTGGAAGAAACATCCAAGGTACATAATCCTACACCGCTACAGCGTAAATTTAAACAAGCCTTGCGTTATGATGATCATAGCGTAGTACTCCAAACGGGAATGCTCCCTTCCACGGATGTCAAGATAATGCACAATCAGTATGGGGACTACATACTGATCCCCGTGAGTCCGTACATTCGCCACCAACTTGATATTATTGAGGAGTACGTGACATTAAATATGGACATTCCTACTCCTCTTGCTCAAGAGTGGAAGGCGAGAGATGACAAGGATACTCCCTATAGAAAGATTTGGGATGGTAATCACATTTGCCTACCGGTATCACATTGGTGTACTTACTATAAGAAGGATGGAGATCATTCAATACCCATCAGATGTGATGAGCTCGGAGAAGGTACTTGGGATATCCTTTTCAAAGTGAATGGGCTATATTATGGTCGACACAAGGATAATAAAATAGCCTCTCTCTCCATGCATATGGAATCCATTTTATATATTCCGAAACCACCCAACGTGGACGACATAATTGATCAAATCCTTAACAGCAGTGGTACGAAGCGCAAGTCGGAGAAGAATGCTACATCAAAACGCAAATCAAAGAAGGAGAATTACTAGTCCTTTCCTAACTCTACCCTATGACAATTCGCTTATGTGCTTTGAGTGTCGTAGACGTGGTCTTATTAGATACATTTTACTTCTTCGTTGCCATCATATCATTTGTGTATTTTGTCGTGAAAAGCATCGATGTAATTCTTCATTTTGTAATATGTTATAGAACGCTTCCTTAGATGTGTAAATTTCCGTTTTAGGCTTCTATCATCATTTTTATGGATTGTGAGGGTGAACCTGTACAGGAGCTCAGTGCTATTGCTATGAACAATTGGACATATCAGATTGTTAGTGTCTATCATCAACATGCCAACTGTGATCCCAATGTTGATCAATGGGCGAGAAAACACATTCATGGACTTAATCTGAAATATTTGCAAGACTATGGCTTTTCTTGTGAGAGTGCTCTTCTTATTGACTTTAAACGATGGTTAGCTGCTTTCAATGTTATACGCATCTTTTGTAATAATCCTGGTAAGGAGAGGAAAGTATTTCCCAATCTAATCATTGATGATATTTTGCTCCCGCCTTGGGATAGTAGAGTGAATCAACATTATCATGAAGTCACGAAACGTTTTAAGGATTTGTGTGTTCCTATTTTGTCTGTTCGTTGTAGTAGCTACGTTCATAACCAATGCTTCTTTCCTCCTTACCTCAACACTGCCAAAGTCCTGTATGGTTATCATTGCTCGCTGTATGATAGTTATCAGCTGTATCTATTTTATCTCTTTCAAACCATTGATTTATAATGCATGCTTGTTACCGTTATTCAATAAATGTTACTATGAGAAGAGTTGTTGTTTTCATGCAATGGATGGGTTAGTTAAAGGGCGATCATGTCTTTCTCAAACGACTGCGGAACATTACGTTTTCATAGGCAAAGTTTAAAAGGAGCTGTTCAAGATTATGTGATAAATTTTCATAAAGATGAGACCGACATCGAAGCAGTGGTCGATGATGCTAGCACTCTATTTCTAGAGTTAATGAATACATTCTCTGATAGCATTGTCATGGCGCGATTAGTTGCGAAAATTAAGTTTAGTCATTTTGGAAAGGAAGAGGTGGAAAGTCGCTCTTTCCATTTTGCTTCTTATTCAATGGAAGTGGTAGATCACCCCGAAGAATTTTTTAAAAGACATATGATAAAAATTGCTGAACGTCTTAACGCATTTAACCATCATGGTAGCAGTCTAGTGATTGAAGCGATTTCAGATATTCACATTCAACTTTCCATAAAGAAAAATTGAAAATGCAGTGGTACTTGATTGTAGCACAACTGGTTTTCGAGCTATGTCTGCTCACTCTCGAAGTATATTCCTTCTGTACATGCGTCTATTATTTAGAAAAGGCTAGCAAATTCATATCTTCAAAAAGACTTGCTATAGACATCAGTAACGGTGAAACTATGTGTTGCGATGTATGTAAGCGAAAGGATGGAAATGAAAAGCGCATCTTCAAGAGATGTAAGCATGCTTTTTGTCAACGCTGTTTCATACGTAATTGCATTCAACTTTGCCAATGTAACCACTGTGACATTGCTCATTTCGAGTGTCACTTATGTCGCAATAGTTAGTGCCTATGCAAATGTGGTAAAGATAGGTTTTAGCAAAGACTAACACGGAAAATGGCGAAACGTAAAAGTCAAAAGTTTTCTTCAGCCATTCAAGCTCTCCGACGAATGAAAGCAAATCAGCGATACAATGCTATACGACATGCTAACGATAAATTCATTTGTGAAATTATTTCTCATGTGAGGAAGTTGAGGACGAAGAAATTAGCGCCAAAACAACGAAAGTTACTTAAGCGATATGCTACGAAATTGCGTTTCATCTCCAATCCTAAAGTCGCCCTTCAAAGAAAGAGGAAAACTCTAACACAAAAGGGCGGTTTCCTTTCAGCAATACTTCCAATGATAGCTCCTGCCGTGGGCAACCTATTGGGAAATATCTTTGGCTCTAAGCGTTAATTATGCAAATGTTGAGTCTCAAAGTAATAAAATGGATTTCAGACTTCAATGTGATAAAGTTCTGACTGTATCAGGTCCATCTCATGCAGGTAAAACTGTTTTCACGCTGAATTTATTGGATAAAAGAAGGGAGTTGTTTAAGGAACCTATCAATCGAGTGATTTGGTGTTATGGTATTTATCAACCGTCGCTGTTTCAGGAATTGCAAAGTCGCAACTTTATTCGACATGAAGGAATTATTCCAGTGGATAAACTTCAGTCTAATGATGTTGTTGTATTGGATGATTTATTAAAAGAAAGTAAGAATTCAAAAGATGTTACAGATATGTTCACTCGCGCAGCACACCATAAAAGGTGTTTTATCATCTATATTACACAAAATTTGTTTCCTGATGGAAAAGAAGCTCGTACACGAAACCTGAATACACACTATTATGCTATTTTCAAGAATCCGCGAGATAAAAGTCAATTTGAAATTTTAGCGCGACAAGTTGCACCCAGAGGATCAAAAGCCTTAATTGAAATTTTTCAAGCAGCTACTGAAAAACCATACGGTTACTTATTCATTGACTTTACGCAAGAGTGTCCGGAAGAATTTAGATTTCGAAGTGATATTTTGAAAACTCCCATGATTATCTACAAACTATGAGTTCTTATTCTCGCATGATTGTTATTCCTCAGGATGAATATGTACAATTGACTGCCATGCAGCAAGTAAAGCAACCTCTTGCAAATCAAATGTATAGGAAAGAAATAGATTATCAGCAAAATGTTCACATCAAAGATCCACATCGTGCTGTATTATTACAATCGGAAACTGTTGAGCAATTGAAAAACTTGAAGAATAAGATGCGTGACTCTGTATCGACTGCTACACCTTTAGCATCTCGCGCACATGCCATATCTCTTTTCAACAGTATTGAGCCCCATCTCAATGTAAATGATAGAGGAGAAATCATTACAGATGAAAATAAAGTGATTGATGCTTCACGTTATGAAGACTTGATTCAGTATGCGACACGTAGAAAGCGCCGTCAGGGCTATGTTCCACCTGGTTGGTCATACTTTCTTAAACTATTGAAAAAGCATAATGTGCCAAAATTTGCTTTGAATAATGAGACATTGAAAGAACTTGATTCAACAGTGGCTACTACTCCAATGCTTCAGACGATGAAAATGCCAACAAATTGGTTTAAGGCGTCACCTGCTACATCCCCTCCCACACTCACTAAGCAAACAAGAGGAAGAACTCGACGTAGATCTACATCGCCACTAAAACTGGTAAAAGGAAAACGTAAAACAGCTCCTCCCAGGAAATACATGTTCTCAGACTATTAATATGAAGCAGATGTGTTGCTTGCCATGTAATGAGCCGCCAGAGGTGAATGTCGTTGTCACTTGCACTTGCTGCGCCAGCTCTCATAATGAAACCCCTAAGCAATGTGAACACGATCGCAAAACCGCTAAAGCTAAATGCTGCAGTTGTTGTAAATGTAGAAAGGCAAGAAAACAAAAAGATGAGAAGGAGGAAAAAGAGTCAGTCGTCATCGACTGAACGTTTGAAGTCAATCTATTATGATGTAAAACATCCGGCAGGATTTGCATCTATCAAGAAATTATCAAAAGCGAGTGGTCTTCCACAATCACAAGTGAAACGATGGCTAAAGGGTCAGGCTACCTATACACTCCACAAACAAGCGAAAAAGAAGTACCGCACCCGCCATTATATTGTTCATGACATCGATGAACAGTGGCAAGCAGATTTGTGTGATGTTGCCTCCATTTCAAAACATAACTCGGGCAATAATTTTATTTTAACCGTCATTGATATTTTCTCGCGTTATGCGTGGGCTCAACCTTTAAAAACTAAAGAAGGGAAAGGAGTAGCAAAAGCATTCCAAACAATTTTTCGAGAAGGTCGCATTCCAAAAAGAATTCAGAGTGATCAAGGAAAAGAGTTTGAAAATCAGCATGTGACAAGATTATTTGAGAGGCATGACATTGAGTTGTTTAGTGTAAAGAGCGCTTATAAAGCTGCACTCGTTGAACGTTTTAATCGCACATTAAAAAATCGCTTGTGGCGACATTTTACTGCCAACTTGACACAAAATTGGACAAAGGTTCTACAAGATACACTCCATGCCTACAATCACTCTATCCATCGTTCTATTGGACTCAGACCAGTAGATGTAAATGCTGACAATGTAGATAAAGTGCGCGAATCATTCCAACGTAAACGCACTCATGTGAAAAGTGATGTGAAAATTGGCGATAAAGTTCGTATCTCAAAAGTGAAAAGTGTTTTTGCTAAAGGATACCTCCCGAATTGGACAGAGGAGGTATTTACAGTATCAAGGATTAATCAAAAAGACTCTCCGACCACCTACAAGTTGAAAGATTACGATAATGAAGAAATTGAGGGTAGCTTTTACCGCGATGAGATTGAGGTAGTCACTGAAAGTGAAACATATTTGGTAGAGAAAATCATTCGATGTAAAAAACGGCAAGGTGAAGAATGGTGTCTTGTTAAATGGGCTGGTTATCCTTCAAGTATGAACTCTTGGATGCGTCGTGCCGACATCTTTCATCTAAGCGATCGACAGTGATTCATGCAAAGTTGTAACTAACAATGTTTAGGGTTTGAGCTATGAATCCAACTGCCTCATTTTATTCACGACCCTCCTATGTAAGTGGCGGAGGACAAATTTACATCGGCGCTCGCCGCCAACGTGGAGGTAGCATACTTGGTGCACTGAAATCTGTTGTAGCACCTCTCATATCCAATGTCGGTAGATCTTTAAAACGAAATGTTTTAAGTAATGCCGTTGGCTTTGCTGGTGATGTTGCTAGTGATCTTTCCAGAGGTAGAAGTTTTAAGAGCAGTTTGTTGAATCGTGGAAAGGAACGCGGTTTAAAAACATTGAAGCAGACCATTGCTGGTGTTACTCAAGGAAAGAAATCGCCTAAACGAATGAATAGACGAAGAAGGAAACATCGCGGAGCTGGTAAGGTGCGATCTTCAGTCAAAAGGCATTCACGCAAACGTCGCAGAGGCTCTAATCATTCATCAGGCGCTAAACGACGACGCTGCTATAACTTCTAATCATGGAGTGTAAAACTTCCGGTTTTTGTTTGTTCGATCAACAAGCCATACAGACAGATATTCTTAGTTCAAGTATTGTAGATTATCATCCTCGAACAGCTGAGAATGCTGGTCCCATTGAATTTGTTATTCCTGGTGGTAGTGATGACTACATAGATTTGAGTTATGCGATGCTTGATTTGAGGTTTAGAATTCAGCAAGCAGATGGAACTGCTATTGACGATGCACATAAAGTTGGACTGAACAATTTACCATTGACTACATTACTTCGTGATGTTTCTCTAACGATTGGAGAGCAGCAGGTGGAAGGTGGTCAAAGCGATTATCCCTATAAATCATATTTCAATCATGTATCACAGTTTCATCCAGCAGCACAAAAAAGTCATATGGAAGCCATGGGATGGTACAGAGATGAAGCAGGAAAATTTGATGTTGAAACAAACAGTGGCTTTGTAAAGCGATCTGCTATGATTAAAGATAGTAGAGTATGTCAGCTATATGGTCCGCTGAATTTAGACTTCTTTAGACAGTCAAAGTTTTTACTGTGTAATACCAGCATGCGACTCAAGCTGACATTGAATAAGCCTGAATTTGCGCTGAATGCATTTGCTAAAGTTGACAATTTTAGAATTCATGTGGAAGATATTGCACTTTACATTCGTCGAGTAGTACCGAATCCAAGTGTCATTAGAGGGCATGCTGAAGGCCTTAACCGCCAAAATGCCATTTACCCCGTTCAGCATACAAAGCTTCTCACCTTTACAATTCCGAAAGATCAAAAGAGTTTCATGAAAGATGGCCTCTTTCCATCGGAAGCACCGAAGCTCCTCATGGTGGCAATGGTTGAAAATGATGCATTTAATGGTAATATAAAGAAGAATCCTTTCAATTTTAAACACAATCAGTTAAGTGAAATTGCTTTACGTGTAAATGGTGTGAGTCATCCTGGTCCACCCTACAAACCAGATTTTGCTTCGGATCAATTTATGCGCAGTTATGTTGATTTTATGGATGTCTTTGGCTTTTACAATACGGATGATACCAACGGACTGACTATGAAAGAGTTTAAGAGTGGATATACTATTTATGCATTTGATTTGACTGCTGACAGCGATATTAGTGCACCCTATCGTCAAGCGAACGTGCCTCATAATATTCGTTTGGATTTGACGTTCAAAAGAACACTACCTGAGACGATCAATGTATTAATTTATGCAGTCTTCGATTCAAATATTGAAATTACAAAGTATCGTGACGTGATTCTTCAGTATAATCGTTAATGAGTTGGTTGACTGCTGACGATATTAAGACTAAAGTGCAGCGTAATGCAGACGAAGCGACGTTGAAAGCTTTCGATAATGTCTATTCACTCGATACCTTACCACCTGCAGTAAATCACTATCCCATCTTTATTGTGCTAAACACTCATTCTCAGAATTTAGGCGGTGAGCATTGGAAAGCGATCTTTATTGGAGAAGACCGACGTGGTGAACTATTTGACTCTCTTGCTCAACCTCCAAATATACCAACACAGCAGTGGTTGAGAAAACATACGCGTCAATATCAGCGAAATGAACGCATACTACAACATCCACTTTCATCAACGTGTGGTGCTTTTGTACTGTACTTCATCTTAAAACGTTTACATGTATCTCGATTTGCATCTGTTATTCAAAACTTTTCATGTAATCCATCCTCTAATGAAAAAATGATTTGTAAGTTCTATCATGATTTGAAATAAAAACATCATGTTGGAAAAATTGTTTTTTATTTTACAATCCGCTGGGTACGTACATACTCAATGAGATAGTCTAGGATCATATTTGCTTGTACATGAGATTTTAGTCCAGTAATGATCACTTTACTATTATGAAAGATTGCCACATGCACAGGCAACCAACAACTAATGAGAGCTGCAGGAAAAAGTTCGGGTTCATAACACAAACTGTAACTGCTGGTACGAATCTTCAAAAATGATAGACTGTCACTCAATTGAGTAGAGATCACCATATTGTCCACAGTCAGATTCGACATCACACACCTCTCCCTCTTCCATATCCGACGTAGTAGTCTTTGTAGCTCTAAGCGCATTGACTGCGCCGATGAATGAGAAAGGGCGCCGAGAATCTGTACAGTCCCATTTGGGAAGAGTTGAAGATTCCGTGAATTGTTCATCTTCACCACTAACATTTGAGGACGGCCCGGGTAATACTTGCTGTTTGGAAGCTGTTGGTGTAATGTTCTGAGATCGATTTTGGTGTAGAGTCTGAAGCGACGGAGAATGTTGACGATGGTGTAGCGATGGCGCTTCATGATGAAAGAATGAGTAAATTGAGCGATGTACCTTCCTTTTATACTTTTCCCAACTACCTTGATGAAATGTGAAGTTAGTATGCAGTTGGGAATGATAGAGTTGAATTCGCCGATTGTTGACGCGCAGCCAGATGCGATTTCCAATACGTGAATGTCTTTTCATATAGAAGTATTTCAAGTCCTTCATGATATGATGTAGAGATTGAAAATGACGATAAGATAAAGCAAACTCTCTTCTCACATTTCCAGTTGAATCTTTGAAATAGACGTTTCGATCATGATCCGTTTCAATACGTTGTAGGGAATCCAATTTCCAACTCATGATGTGTGGTAGTCATGTCTGATTAAGATTTGCATAGTAGGGCGATGAACTCACGACGAATAAATGTCATGATGGAGCGATGTATGTATCTTCTATACTTCTCCCAATTGTATTTGCGAAATGAGAAACAGTTTGCGGAATGAGAATGGTAGATTTGAATTTCATTTCTGTAATGTTGAAGCCAAACTTGATCACCCAAGGAGATGAATCTTAATGTTTCAAAATATTCCAAATCCCTCATGATATCATTGAGGTTGACAAATTGTCGCCATGTTAATGTAATTCCTCTTGATGTATGACCATGAGAATTTTTGAAATGTACGTTTCCATCACGATCAACTCTGATATATTGTAGAGAGTCCAAAATCCAAGTCTTCATGATGTTATGCAAAGTTGCAGATTAGCAATATAAAAATGTCGTTTTATCATATTTTGCTTAGCAATGCGGCTACAAAGAGATTTACTAGCAATCGAGCCGCACTCTTTTCTACTCCCATTGATCATGCACAACAGCTAAATGGAAATTGGGAAGTGGGTGTCACTCAACTTGTTTATAGCAACTGTGTCTATACTTTTGATCATGAGGTGATGACTATTAATATGAGGCGTACAGCTGCTTATCAATGTGAAAAGGGGTGCCGAGTATACATTCCACAGTGGCCAAAGAAAGATCTCTTATCATGTAAAAAGTTTATATATGATTTCTTGAATAAAGCGTGTAAACATATTGTCCAATTTACTCCGCACAATGATGATTATAATTATGTACATCATGTAGTTGAGAAAGATTGGATTGTTGGTTTAAGTCCAAGTTTAAGAAATGATTTAGGCTACCTCGCTAGCGCCTTAACAAGCTATGATAATTTTAACGTTAATTACCACATAAGTGGTCATAAACAGTTAATATATCGAGAGGAAGCTTATTATGTAGATCTTATTCCAAGAAATGAGAAGACGTTGGTGAAGAAGATTGTGATTAAACCAAGAAAGACAAACATGACTCCTGAAACATTATTGAAGAAATTTAATTATCTCCTTCGAGTTGATGGTAAACAAGTGGCAACATTGACTTATATCAAATCATCTAATCATATTGCAATAAGCAAATTAAATGATGATGATCTAGTATTAGTTTGTTCAAAAGATTTTCATCAGTTCTTACGACATCGTTCTGCAGCTGTTCATGGAAAATCTGATATGCAACATTTACCATGTGAAAGGTCAAATCAATTTGATACAGAATGGGCCGTATCTTTATACAGAAAGTGTGTAGAGCCTTTTGGTGGTTTCTTACATGAAACAAGAGTGTTGATGCCTCGCATTATTACTTCGGTTAAATTGGTTGTAGATTATTTAAATGAAGTGATTAATGAGCAACATATTTCATTTTCTGAAAAAGAAGGTACTTTGTCTCTCACTATAAGTGGAAAAGGTATTGAACTAATTATGGATAAAACTCTAATGGACATTTTGGGTTTTGACCAAAATATCTTTAAAAGTGGTACTGTAACCAAAGCTAGCGCAGACATGTCGCTATCGCGTCGTATTAACTATTTTCAGATATATTCCAATATTGGTGAAGATGTACGTGTGGGAGATGTTGAAGCTCCATTGCTAGCAATGATACCATACCAGCCAAAGAGCTGCAGTATTTTATCTGAGCATACTTTCAAGAAAGTGCATTATACAAAGCTGAAATCAAACTACATCCCACAAATTGATATTGCCATTTATGACGATGCTGGTGCGTTGATTCCTTTTCATAAAGATGCTGTGACAAGTATCACACTCCATTTCCGAATGAAGAGTTAATGCAAACGTATGCTAATATATTTTTCCAATGTGAATAATATGGAAAGTGAAAATAAGGACTCGTTTCTAATCTACTTGCCCAGTAATGCTTCTATGAATAAATTTCCCAAAAATAAACCATCAGACTATCGAGTAGAATTAAATCGCCCACTGCATTTAGAAGGTGAATGGGAGGTTGGCGTTTCTAGTATTTGCTATGATAGCAATATTCAGAATGTGAATGATTTGGAAGAAATGATATTGACTCCTCGCACCCATGATGGAATAACGATGAATAATGCATTTCAGTTCCCATACAATTTAACATCAGATGGAAAGTGGAACTATGAATGGATTCAGATAAAATCAGATTCTTATGAGCCATTTGGGAATGAGAAAATTATTAAGGCATTCAACAGTGGTAATACTTCCATCATGAAGAATAAAAATCAGAAAGCTTATGAGTTTACTATCTATCATTGGAGTGGGAGACAGTTCCTCCGCTTTCATTCTTTTACTAAAGGTCTTACGCTGAGGTTGGATAGTGAATTCTATCCGCATCTCGGTTTTGGCCATGGACTACATCTAACGTCAATTGCTACTGCAAATGTTAGAAAAGTTTATTCAAATCGAATCAACAAATTTCATTATAGATTTAAAATATTTGATGAAGATGTTGTAGAATGTGAAGAACGCATCATTTTGAAAAAGCGTGGTGTTCAACCTTTATCACTTATTGAGTTAGTAAAACGATGGAATGAGACTGTGGGTAAGAAGTATGGAGAGAAAATTATGGCGGACAAAAATAAGTTGGTTATTCAGAAATATAATGACAAACTTACAGTTTATTTCTCTCCAACCTTGCGTCATTTTGTAAGACATTATACACCTATTATTGGAAGCGGTGTGGTGTATGCTTCTCATGAATATCACACTAAAGCTGATTCAGTTAATGATGAATGGTGGGTGGACATCTATGGCGATCGCATCAAGAAAATTTACCAGTCTTATGAAGAATCTAAAGTTGCTATCAATATAATGCCGCGTCTATATCATACAGTTGAAAGCTTCATTCATGTAGTAAATCCTTATATACAACAGAAGTTGAAGCATGTGATGAAAAGTAAATATGATGTAAAGACACACCACATTTCGTTTTCAATTGAAAATCAACGCGTTGTTCTGAGACTGGGTGATGACATTCAATGTCAATTGAGTAAAAATTTGAAAAAACTCTTTGGTTTTTCAATGCTACAAACAGTGTTTGCTGCTGCGCATACGATTGGTATAGAAACACCAATGACACTTGATAAACATGAACAGCACCTTTACATTCAAAGTGATTTGATTCTACCTATTTCTGTTGGTGAGAAAAAAGAATACATTTTACGCGATTTCATTCATGATAAAGACGCTTCATATGGAATAGTCGAGAAGATGTTTGAATCTATTTTCTATCATCCCGTCATCAAACAAACTATACCCTCTATTGCTATCAAAATTACCAATGGTTTACAAGAGTGCATCCATGTGAAAGATACTAAATCCCTCATAACGTTAGTGTTTCGGAAAACAAAGTGAAGTCATTGTGATATGTTTATTGAAATATGTACATGAATGTGAAGCAATAGACTTTATACAACATCCACTGAAAATATATACATGAGCGCACTTCAATAAACATTGTTATATACAAAAAGTCCTTTTACTTCGTGAAGGGTGGAAATATACAGGGATAGGAAAAATGTCTTTCAGTGGAAAAGTCATCACATGGGGAATGTACAGATGTGAACACATATTCACAAGGAAAAAACAATCTCATGCGATACATAAAACAACCATGTTTATCTACAGAAATCAACATCAAAATACTAAGTTAAGGATGATTATGCTAAGACGTCTCCTGAATGTGGTAGTGTGAGTTTAATTCTTTTGGGTGGTGGTATGTTTGTGTCAGGATGTCCATGTGGAAGAGATATGTTGTGTTCTAACCAGCACCTCTTATCCTCCCATGCTGAAAGCGCCCGTTTCCTAAAAGTATGAGTTTTGATCTCATGCGACTTAGATTTTAAGATTGTCATATTGACAAACGTTATATTTTTATTTCTATAGGCTTTCCTGAAATTCTTATGTTTCATATTTTGCACAATGGATTTTGATATGCCTTTAGCGCGCTTAATGCTATCGTCGCTATCCTTTAATTTCATACTGTACATTTTTGGACGGAGGAGAATCATTTCATCTATTTCCTTCCCTGCTGTCTCATCCTTAAAGCAGCCAAGTTTTGCCTTATTTTTGATGGAGTAGAGTGGATGATCAGCAGGATAATTTGATGTATCAAAATATCTTTCTAAAGATTTTCCTACTTCATTGAAATTTAAATCTTTTTGAGTGGTAATACCTAAGAAGAAACTATCTGTATCACCACCCAACAAACGAACCTCTTTTACGAGAGGACATGGTTTTAGTATTTTATAAAAGAGTTGGTACATTTCAAGCTTTGAGTAATCTAGTACAGCTTGACCAATATAGATGGGTTTGCACAACTCAACTTCAGATTTTATCATTTTAACACCTATAAGGTCCTCATCGATAATGTCTCTATCGATGAATAGAGGTGATGAGACCAATTTGTGATACTTTTGATCATCATTAACTAGTTTGTAGTTTACGCGCTTTCTAACATCCTCCATCGTCTTACCAAATAGACTGTTGTTCTTATATTTATAAAAATCTTTTTCAAAATTATTTTGGGCTAGTGCACGTTTCTGGCTGTTGCTATCAATATATGGTTTGAGGAAGGCTTTCTGTCTAAATTTAATAATGCGGTGAACTCTTTTTAAAATCATACCCATTTCTAAATAAAATTTTAAGATGCTAAAGTGGACTAGATAGTTTTCTTTATCATACTGGGTGAGTAAAAGTTTGCGGCAAGGCTTATAGTCGGGTTGACCGCATGATTCTAAATCTTTATGAAATTGTTTCATAAAGTCGGAAAACATATCTTTGGTCACTTCACCTGATTCGGGTGCGAGTGGAAAATCCACGGTTTTATGTTTAATATTATTTGGATAGATTAGATCTATCTCAAAATAATATCCCCAATCACCTTCATCTGGAATTGCTAGTATGTTGGAAGGGTTGGAGAAATGTTGAATTTCACTATCATCTAACCAGCTAAACTCAGAGTGAGGTAGCGGTTTGGATAATGAACTACCATACAAATTATTTTGGTCATAATACTTCAGATGAGTCTGGTCATTGCCTACTATTTTTGATTTTAACCTATGTTTATTTACAAATGTGAGACCACCGCGAATTCCTCGCTCAAATAAATTATACATCTCTGGATCTTGTAAGAGATGAATGGTCTCACCAGTCATTTTAAAAGCAGACTTAAATGACATGGCTGGCAGACTGACAAAGTGGACGGGATCTAACTTATCTTCTTCTAATGCCACTCGTCGAAACTCCTGAAATACATCAGCCAGCAAAAATACATCTAACTTAAGGTAGGCAATCATATATTCACCAAATGTATGGCAGTCAAATTTTATCCATGCATCTTGTGCATGATCATAATCTTCGGTCTTACATTCTGCACCGGTCAAATCATTTTTAAATTTATCTATGGGCGGAAGAGAAGTCTCGCCGAGTTTACTAATTGCATCAAAATATGCATATGGAAAGACTCCTTTCCGTGTGATGACTTCATCGGTTAGATTTGGGTATTGTTTCTTAAGATTTTGTGTTAGTGGAAGAGACTTTAGATTTTGCACGAGAGAGGCCAGTGATGCAGTCATAAATTGGTAGGAATCTAAAAATTTTATATCAAAATAGACCGTCTTATTTTCTTTAGTTTTATCGACAGGCACTTTTGCTGTCATGGCCATAAACTTCTCTCTCGTTTGCGCTATTACATCAAGCTTCCACTCTTTCATTTGACCTAAACCTCCTTTTATTATCATATGGCTGTCATAGCCCTTGAAATTATGGAAAATAACGGGTAATGTACGCCGTTTCATCCTAAGTGAAAAATTACATTTTGAACAGAGTGCGTTTCTAAATTTACCAGTGATGTGATCATGGTCGCGCACTTTCTTAATCTTATCATCATCAAATGTTTTCCTACATTTGGGGCAAACGTTGCAACTATCAAATTTTACTTGATCATCTGCTGTCATATGCAATGATCTGCGATAGAGTTCACCATCATACTTTTGTTGAAATTTTACAGCCTGTTCGAGGAATTGTAGGAATTGGTAAATACAATCCTCACCTTGCCAGACGTGCATTTTATTTTGCCTACTCCTAAAGTGATCATGCCATACTTCATAGCAGGAAATGGCTGCTGGTCGATGGATGTTATCATCGATATAGCATTCGATGTCAGCATAGATGACACGAAGAGGACTTAGTTCATCACCATTCTCTCTATATGAAAACTCCTTATCTTTGGGCATGCGTTCCATTTGCAGTTTACCTCGCTTACACCACTCATAATGAGTTTCAAATTTAGTTTTCCTCCTAAAGTGGCGAATACATCTGTCGCAGTAATATAACTCTCTACTCGAGTTTTCTAAGTGGTGGTATAAGCGAGAGATTTTGGGAATACCGCAGTAGTGCCATTCCTCACTATCATCCTGTTTTACTAATAACAGGTTTACTGTACGTTCATAACAACTCGAACGCGAGTTGTAGCGCACACCCTTCAATCCTTTTTCCCAAACATGGAGAACTATTTTAATGTTGTTCAATTTTTCAAATTTTTCTATATCTTTAATTTTCATATCGTCACTATTACAGTCATCGAAGTTTAATTCATTCTCCCACTGCCTATAGCTATATGTGCGATTTCGATTCGCATTGATGTCATTATAGTGGAGAATGGAGAGGACAGCATATTTAAAACATTGCGATTCGCAATCGACATTGATGACTGCTGTTTTGTTTTTTAAATTTTTTGGAAGTTTAAAGGAGCCTCGACCACTATGATTTCCTAATAAACTGATTTTAATCATGGCGGACTCAATACCGTCAAAAATGAGACCGCTATCGCGCTCGTTAAACTTATCAATATTTAATTTTAATCCTTGGATGTGAAAATTTATCCAAGACTCATAGTCTACAACCTCGGTTGCAGGAGAGGAGGGTATGTGAAACTCTAACCTCTCTATTATTTGTCCAGTATGGTGGTCGATTTTTACATATTTTATTTTAAGATAGATGAGCGCCTTCATCCTAAAATTGTCTAAATTGTTGAAGAGCGCTTCTATCAATGATGAATTTTGATGAAACCATTCCTCAAAGTTAGCAATGGTTTCTGAGGAGTCCATCTGGTAGTTCCTCACTAAATTATTTATGGACACCTCAGTGAGTCGGATAGAGGAGGTACCGTTGGTGTAGGTATCGTTCGTGTGTGTATGTTGAAGTCTGTGCGAAGATAGTTCAAAACGTGTCTCGAAAGACTGAATGCATAAATCGCAAGAAAAGGAGACATCGTTAACAGAATCATCCCTACCTTCGGAGATTGATGCCGACTTAGGTCGACAAACACCTCGCTTGATGTGTCGGGTGAGATCCCATTTCCTCGTGAAGATGTGCCCACAGTCAGCACATTCCCACTCGTTGCCATATCGCGACAGTTCTGAGCTGGAACTCGCATCACCTGAAAGAGAAATCATTCTATCATCTCTGTTCAAGTCTCAGTGTAGTGTTACAACCTACCTTGACTCAATAACTCTAAACTTTCCTCGAGAAGAGAGGGCGTTGGTGATGAAGTTGATGCCTGAAATTGAGGAAGATGCTATTAGTCACACGTTTGAGGGAGATGAGAGAGGAAATCTTTAACTTACCATTTTAATGAAATATGATCAGATAGAATAATAGTCAAAGAGAGAGATTGTGCGTTCGTCACTTGTATGATTCACAGATTAAATGAAATGACACGGATGTCACTTTGCTTATATCCTTTCATGCTCATCATTCATTGGCTGTTCATTCTGATTGGTTGCTTGTTGATACTTAAGAATTAGAAAAATGTTAAAGTTATCATTATTCAAAGTCAGCATTTCAAAGACAACATGACAAGTCCTCCAACAACACCAAATGCCGCATTGGAGTTCTCCTCTCCATGCACATCAGCAAAGGTGCTCGTTACACCAAATGCACCAAGAAAGGCGAAGGTGGAGAAGACATACAATCTCGACAATATACGAAAGTTATCATTATCGGAGGAGTTGCCCGACCTAACAGGCATACGGTGGAAATATTTACAATATGATGTCGAAGGGGTGATGGAGATGACCAGCAAGTCGCAGTTGCATCAAATATGGGAGTGGTACACCCCTAACTCCCAACCGCGAACCGTGGCGGAGTGGGCGTACATTGACAACGTGAGGGACGCTGCAGAAGAACGTTTAAAGCAGCTCAACTGTTTTTGTGATCTATGTGAAGTCAGACTCTGGGACGATATTGACGATGAAGACCTTTTAAAATACATGCCATAATAAATGTTTATTTCGTATTATCTTTGCTTTCATACTGACTTACTTGAATGGGGCTTTAGTGAATAATTTAACCATGTATACTTTTTCATTTGGAAATAGTAGCACGCTTAGTTTAACTTGCAAATCTCATAACATTTCATATGGACGATGATGATAGATGAAATAGTGTTAAATAAAATTAAGATAGCTTACATGATTCTGGGATAGCAATCGACTGCGATCCATGTGTAAAGAGCTTGTTAGACTATGGAAGAGAGAAGTGTGTTATGTTGCGTGTGGCGCGTGAGTGTCCTCCCTTTCATTCCATTCATCAATTCGTCTCATTGATAGAGACAGGTAGAACTCATGGCTCTCATAACGTATGCAATGGAAAGTTTTAGGCAACCTTCGACAGTTGGCTAAATGTCGCCCTGGCGCGAATGCATACTACGTTGAGACAGAGGCAATCACTTGCAAACATGACGCAGAGAGGTTTAACAAGATTGACCATTGCCAAATGTCCCTTGCGGTATACATAGCTACGGGTTTCACCGCCGCCCTTTACAGGAACGCCCGTCGAAAGGAAGTATTACACCGAACTTCATTTGCAACGTTCAAGTTGACTGATAGCAGATTCAACTTAATGATAGTATTCGCCAGTCCGAAGACTGCCCAGGGCAAACCGCGAGGAGGTTCTATCATGTCTTGCCCCATGGTGGCCCTTAAGAGAGCCGATGGTTCATTCTCGTCGTATCTGAAAATAGAAGGAAAAATAGATGAAAATATATTCAAGTGATAGAGATGATATTAACTTACCATAAGAGAAATTTAGCCGGTTCGCGACCCCTTCGATGGTGATGGTTGAGGTAAGTATTTGGCCGGCAGTTTCCGCTTCCGGTGGCGCAGCTCCTTTATTTCGCCATCATGCTTGATGGAGACATGGAGACAGCGCATCTCCGCCATCGCTCCCTCGTAGCACTCGAATGTGGCATCCAAGTCCTCACTCTCAAGGATGACGCTGTCGACGATTCTGCTCTTGATGATGGGAATGTGGAGCGTTGTTCGTCTCTCTTCTTTCTTCTGACTCTCAGTCAGGCTAGTCCTTAATTGCTCAATTTTTAAATTTGAGACCTCTTCCTGAGCTTTTAATGATTTTATGTACGTTGTCTGCTCAGTAACGCGTTTTTCGCTGGCAAGCGCCCTTTCGCGGAAAGATTCTAAATTGATCACTTGGGTCTTGAGGGCCCGAATCTCGGCTACCTGACCCTTCAGGTGGAAATTGTCATCCCTAAGGGCCGAACATTCGTTTTTGTAACGAGTGAGCTCATCTTTCAATTTCGTGAGTGCGTATTCCTGGCTCACTTTTGCGATCTGCTCATCTTTATTCCAGCTGTTCATCTGCTGCTTAATCCCCTTCTTTACTGGGGAAGGTGCGATTACTTTCTTTTTCGGGGAAGACTGATTTGTTGGTTTTCCTATCTCTTCCGTGTCTTTAGTAATGACGACCTCCTCAGAATCGGAGTCATCTGAGCTGTCCAAATCGCTTAGTGGGGCCTTCTCTTCTGCTGTTGATGAGGTAGTGGCCGAAGCAGCAGGCTCCAAAATTGTTGCAATAGCCTCTTGTAGTGCTGCGTCAAGATCGACTGTTTCTTCGTTGAAGAAGGGTGCGATCACTTTGCCGATGTCTGATGTTATGTAATTGTTTGCCTTTTTGAGCGGACAGTCGGCGTGGGCGATGTAAAATTCCTCATGCTCTTTGCCTTTCAAAAATTTCAGGCAATGTGTACAGCCGGAAATAACGGCTCTTTCCTCGTGGAAGTGAGGAGTATTCTTATATTTGTTTATGTGACGTTTGAATTCGCCACCCCTCTTTATTTCTCCGCAAGAACACTTTTTAAATAAGAATTTTGAGTTGCCTCCCATTTTGTAACTTATGTATCTGTAAAGGAAGGATGAAATAGAATTACTAACAGGCGACATTGGCAGTCATTCTTATAATCATACAGCTAAATTGTGAGATTGGTGGAAAGTGTCGAACCTTTGAATCCGTTACAGGCATTACTCAGAGGGGATCTTATCCCAACTCCAAGGCCTCGGCCCACAAATCCAACCTCCCGCGGACAGAGCGTGCGTCATATCACTGTGTTGGTATCCGGACCCCGATTTTGACATGAAAATCAGTGGATTGTTTACAAAGGTTGCAAATTCCAAGCCGAAGCTTGCCTCTCACAACTTTATAAATGTCTTAGTTGAATTCAGAAGGTTTGAAAACCCCGAAAATTGTCAAAAAATAGCGAATTTAAATTTTTCAATTTTTTAGCACTACTTATGAAATTTTATAAGTAGTCTATCACTTAGGGCAGGTCAATAGCGACCGAACCTTTTTTGAATCAAGTCAAACGGACTTGTAGAAGCAAAGTTACAAGCCTTTAAAGTTTTGGAGTCTTTTATGGCCTGGAGACGAAGGCCATCTCCTGGCTAACCTCTAAGTCTGACGCCTTAGCTGATATCAGCAATGAAATTTTCTAAGTCGGTTTCTTACAGAAACTCGGGATTTGGAATGTCCGAAGCTATCATCGGAGCTCAGAGAGACGACTTACCGTTGACTATCTCTCGTATTAATGACAAGTCTCTCTCGGTTCCCAGCTTATATAGTGTGTGGCGATCAGCTGATGACGTAACACCCATCATCCAAACACTAAAAAACCCGTCTATCTCCGGTTCTAGTGCTCCGATTGAGCTGGAAATACACCATTTCCATGTAGAATTTGACGCTGAATCCGAATCTGGCCTCCGTTTTCCCATCCGATGCTTCGTTTTGGCTCCACAGTAGGCGGCCATCGCAAAAATTCTAACTCTGTCGTTTTTCCGAAAAATGTTGAACATTTTTCTCGCCGATTGACTTGAAACTCTCCGATTGACTTGAAACTCACCATACATATAAAGAATTTCACGCTGATTCCAAATCTGGCCTCCGTTTTCCCATCCGATGCTTCGTTTTGAAGCTAGAGCCCAAAACGTCCCAAATTCTAACTCTGTCGTTTTTCACCAATGTCCCAAAATCTTAAATGGCGTCTCACATCTAAACGAAGACAGATAGGAACAAGCCGATTGTTTCACTGAATTTGTCTCACTCTTAGCTTTCAAACGAGCTATCGCACGACAAAATCCGTCCACTGGAAGCCAAAATCGAAGCGAGCTCTCCTGCGGGGGGGGGGGGGAACGTCAGTGAAATTTCAAAATTTGATGAAAAATGTTTTGGTGACGGTCCCAGGTCGAAATTCCACACTTTGGAAAATTTTCAAATTTTTACCCATACAAAGTCACTCTGACACTTAGGATTTTTTCAGGTAAGCGAGCTCCGACCTAAAATCTTGTAACCGCTCTAACTTTTGAACGAAGACAGATAGGAACAAGCCGATTGTTTCACTGAATTTGTCTCACTCTTAGCTTTCAAACGAGCTATCGCACGACAAAATCCGTCCACTAGAAGCCAAAATCGAAGCAAGCTGTCCAGAGGGGGGGGGGGGGGGACGTCAGCGAAAATTTTTTCTCTCCGATTTCGCTGGAAACATCCTTCCTAACCCAAAATTTCACGTAGATTCCGAATCTGGCCTCCGTTTTCCCATCCGATGCTTCGTTTGGGCGCTACACACCAAAACGTCCCAAATTCTAACTCTGTTAAAATTTTGAAGAAAAATTTTTTCTCGCCGATTGACTTGAAACTCACCCTACCGATGCAGAATTTCACGCTGAACACGAATCCGACCTCCGTTTTCTCATCCGACCACTCCTTCCACTCGAAACAACCCATTTTACAACCCAACATTCAGCAGATTGCACCAAAAACATCACACACTATAGCCTCAACACTAATCCTGGCGGTCGCCCAAGTCCACCACGACACTCTATCGTTCCAGAGGGGGGGGGGGGGGAGTCAGCGAACATGTTGTCAACCAACCTGGCCGGCACACCACGACAGATCACAACCTCTGTCGTTCCAGAGGGGGGGGGGGGGGACTCAGCGATGGCGGCCATCTTGCGCTATCTGGTGTTTGTCACTTCCTTACTACTCTTGACTGTAGCTGAACGCGCTAACAGAAAAATATGATTTTTCCATCCATCACTGATAAATTCGTTGAATCTCTTTCTCAAAGTATCGGTAAAAATAAATTGATCTGCAGTGTATACTTAAAATGAATAAAGTCGATTACAAAATTCGCTTCTTTGTTTTTATATAAAGTATTTTTTGTATTTTTTCACTATTTTTCACTTGTACATGTCAATTGGCAACCAACAATACATTTGTAAATCTAGTTGTCTCCCTTAGTCCCCAAAGTTGTCCCCAAAGTTTAATAGTGAATTGACTAAACTCGCAGCGAATATGGAATGTACGATTGAGAATAACGTAATTGACGAGTTAAATCGTCGTGAAGCTCTGAAGAATAATGTTGTTGTATTCGGTGTTGATGAAAAAGACACCACAGACTCCGAACAGCATCGCGATCACGATAAGGCGGAAAGCGATAGTTTGTTGTATTCGTTGAACTTGAAAGAGAAAGTTTCTGTAGTTAGATCTTTTCGCATTGGAAAAAAGGAGTTTAGAACTCAGAAAGCACACACTCGACCAAGACCTATAAAGCTTGTACTCAACTCTACTGAAAGTAAACATCTGCTTTTAAAGTCATCTCCGAAGCTCAATAAATTATCAGAAGAAAATGAGTTCCACCAAGTTTACATAAAGAACGATCTTACACCACGACAACGAGATAAAGAACAGTTTTTCAGGTTCGAACTAAAAAGAAGGCGCGAAAACGGCGAGGATGTGATCATTCGAGGTGGTAACATTGTCTGTCGCTCTTCATGACGTCCTTTGTGCCCATCTGTGCTCCTATTAAATGCTAGATCAATAGCTACTCCTGGTAAAATGGACGAGTTGAGACATTCTTGCGCTACCAAGAATTCATCTATTGTGATTATTACGGAATCTTGGCTTAGTGATTCGCACGATGACTGTTTTTTCAAGATCTCCGGATTCCATTTCTTCAGGTGTGACTGTGCAGGACAGAAGGGTGGCGGTGTGGCAACATGGCTAAATTCGCGCTTGAATGTTAAACGTTTGTCTTTTCATGTTAATCATTGTGAGTCGGTATTCTTCAAACTGACATACAGCAACATGAACTTTCTTGTAATCGCTGTTTATATTCCTCCACATCTCAACTCAACGCAGTTATTGCATATATCAGACTGTTTAATGGATGCGGTTGACGACTTTACTTTCCTGATTTTAAAGTGATTTTGGCTGGTGACTTTAACAAATTTGATTGTTCTTCTCTTAAAGATTCATATGATTTATGTGACAAGGTTGCTCTTCCTACGAGGGGAGAGGCTATCCTTGATAAAATTTTGGTTAGTAGTGATGTGAATTATCCAAATGCTGAGATAGGACCACCATTATCCCTTAATCGACGTGGATCACATTGTCAAGTTTTGTTACGTTCATCCTATAATGATTCATTGCCTGGTTTGAAGAAGGATCACCTAGTTTTTGATAGAAGAAATCGATATATTTTTGATTTTTTGTCTAAACTTGATGAATGTTCCTTTCATGATGTCTATTTTGAAGAAGATATCGACAAGAAAACAGAACTATTTTACTCTAAGTTTTTTGAATGCTTATCTGTTATTCCATGCCATGTTGTTACCATCACTTCACGAGACAAACCATGGATGACTCCGTATCTAAAAGACATGATCAAGAAGAAAGAGATGGCTTGCCTTCCGTGAAAGGAATTTTCAGCTCTACAACTATTACAAGGAAAAGTGGAAATAATTAATTGCAAAAATAAATGGGTGCAGTCTTCTATGAAATCAAGAAATAAAGTATGGAATGTTGTGAATGAAATTAAAGGGAATTCAGTCAATGATCCATTGTCAAGTATCATATCAAATTTTCAAAGTGTTGCAGCTGCTGCAAATGCTGTAAATGAGACTTTTGCAAATTCATTTACACGTAATGATTTTTTGTTAGAACTAGACGATGATGACTGGTGTCCTCTGTCAGATCCTCAGGATGCATTTAATTTCTTAGAAAGCTTGTCAGCTACTTAATCCACTGGCTCTGATGGCATACCTAACATATTTTATAAGATTGCATCTTGTTTTATATCAGAGCCACTATGTCATCTAATCAATTGTTCAATCGCCCAACGTAAAGTGCCGTCAGTTTTCAAAAAATGTATTGTTTCACCGGTTCCGAAATCTACGCCCTTTTCTATTGACCAACTACGTCCGATCAGTTTGTTATGTACACCAGCAAAGTTTTTAGAGTCCCACGTCCTGAATCACATGAGAGAACGCTTTCAGGAAGATTGTCCTAATTTTCAATTTGCATATAAAAAAGGCTCTGATACTACATGTACATGTTGCCCGATAAACACGCACAATAATGTTTCTGGAATTCTAGATCGCTCTGAAATCGGCTGCTGTATGTTATTGAATTATGATTTTTCGAAAGCTTGCGATAGTATTTGTCATAAGATTTTGATTGAAAAGCTTTGTGATTCAAATTATCCTTGTGGTTTCGTGAAATGGCTCTTTTCATATTTGAGTGATCGCTATCAATGTGTTAAGTTGGGCAGTGTTTTGAGTTATCCTTTGAAAGTCACTAGTGGTGCAGCTCAAGGCTCTTTGTTAGGACCTTTTCTTTTTACATTTTATTGTAAAGACATCAGGCCCTTGTCTGAAAATACGATTGTTTCTATGTACGCTGATGACAGTTGTGAAGTTTGTCCCATTTTTAAAAAGTCTATTTCTGAATCCATCGAATTTATGTTGTCTGAATATAATTGCATCAAAGAGTGGTCCTTGTTAAATAGGTTGAAGCTGAATGCTTCTAAAACGAAAGCACTGTGTATTAAGAAACGAAATTTTGAAGTCTACTTTCCTTTTCCTTTCCTTGTTGTTAAAGAGTTGAAGATCTTGGGTGTCGTCTGGAATGATAGTCTTACTTGGGTTGATCATTTTCGAAATATTTTTAAGATTTGCTCAAAAAGGTTGTACATGTTGAAGATCCTACGTAACATACTAAATCATGACGATCTATGGTTTGTATTCAAATGTGTTATTCAAAGTGTTCTGATGTATTGTACATGCTTATTCGGCATGTTAGACACTGAATCTTTAAATTTCATCGATCGCCTATTTAAGCGAGTGCGTAAATTGATATGCCCATTCCAATGTAATTGTAGAAAGTTTTCGTCAACTTCTCATGAAGAACGTTTAGCGGCCTTCCGATCATTGTTTTACATATGTCAAGCTGAGAATCACCCTTTATACTCCATTGTACCGTGTTATGACTCTAAAAGACTAAAAGTTCAATTTTGTGGAACATCTTTGAGACAAAATTGTTTTGTTATTATGTCAACGTTGGTAATCAATGAATTGACTGATCTCATTTCTGCTGTTCCTTCATGACCTGTATCCTATCTTGACGCTTGAAATTTTTGATTTTCATTTGGCAAATATAAACATTATTCTATTCTATTATTATCACTGGAGCATGCATGTCGTAATACATTGCTGTATACAAAGAATGTGGCCAACAAAACTTGTCTATTTGAAAATTCTGTGCAATATAATTCTTCGTCTCTTACCATTAATGATCTTAAAGTGAGTATTCTTCATCACCATCAAAGTTCCCTAACAACCAGGGACGACCGCACAGAAACAGCGTTAGACAGTGAGTTGTTAGTGACAAGCAAATTTGAATGGGTGAATTATACTGTTAGAGATTTGTTAGCCCAATAGCATTTCTGTGCGGTCGCCCCAGATTATCGCAAATGAAATGTACAGTAATGAATTTTGTTGAGTGGTCGTATTTGATTTGTATATGTGTATATTTAATTCGTATTCCAAGTTTTGCCTTTCATCTACCTACGTCCATCATCAAGTCGTCTGAACGACGAAGCTTCGGACTGTATCTTGCTTATCACGATCAGAAAACTATTATTATAGAGAGATTTTCTGTTTTTTTCTTATCATTTCAAGGATATAGATAGCCTACTTCCCGTGATGCGCGCCAGTCAATGATTTTAAGGACATCAAAATCCTTTTCCGAACGGGCGGAATTCCTGGTTTCTGTGATGAAAGTTTGCTGACTGTATAAACAAGACCTCCTTTGAGAGCTGACAACCTCTCAGGCCGAGAAGAGTTGCAGACTCGAGTTCATGAGCTCGAATTTTGCGCCGATATCCGATTTGAATGATTTCCTCGGAGGCATGCAGAAACAAAGTTATAAAGACAATGCCTGCCTTTTATATGCATTTTTTACAAACAAATTCATATTACTTTGTCAAAATCATATTCATTGTCCTAATCTCAAGGACAAGCTTCCCATCTCGTCTTAATCAAGTATTTCTGCACAAAAACAGTTGCAGATATATTGACCAAACATAAAAAGACTGCATCAAAGAGTGGCCGAACACATTTCCGTGTGGTTTGGAAGAGATATTTCCAGTAGAAAGCCATCGAAGTAAACAAAATGATTAAAAGCCTGACGCAAATGCATTTCATGTCAAATGTTGTCACATATCGTTTATCCAGCTCTAGTTGATTGAGTAGTACTGTTAACTGAATCATCACCTTTTCTATGACGAAAGATAAACTTGAAAGTTGACTGACAAGTATCTCGAAATCCTTTGCAGCATAGATAATACAAAAAGAAATTTGTTGAATAAACCGAATATGTCAGAACAATGCAAAGAGAATATATGTATAAGAACATTCCCTCTGCAAGCCCGCTCGATAGAATTGGTTTTTGTAATCCATCCATGGTCGTTATTATTGTAATACAACACAATTGATACACAGCAACAGAAAATATCATTTTTACAGGCCCCAGTGATTGAGAATCACCTGCACTCTTCTTAAGCAAACGATACAGAGTAGTAGTTACAAGAATCACTTGGGCGAGAAAAAGGACAAGAACCACCATACCTACGAAATAAAACCATGAAACAATAGAAGCAGGAGCTTCTTGTTTACAAATACATCCATCGAAACGATAAAACAGGGCTAGCAATGACCAATTAATATCAATTGTGAAAATAATTAGATAGGATATGATTAAGAACATATTCTGATTTATGAATCTCATTTTCTGAGGAAAAACCATCAATGCAAATCTTTCATAGGATGTCGCAAACATAGATAGCCAACTCATATTACCACTGAAATCTGCAATGAACAGGTGAAAAGTGCAGTGGTACACTGATTGAATTGTGAAAGAATCAGCATATTGTAAATGGTACCACACTACAGAATTGAAAGCGGGATTTCCAATAAAGTCTCCGATTGCTGTTACAAAGAAAAATACGCGGGTAGATTTTCTAATATTAGAGAAATGTATCAGGACGATAATAGTAGCGAGATTTGCAATGGTTCCAATGATTGCATATACCAAAATGATGGGCGCCGTAACCAATCTCAAGTTTTTTAAAGGCTGCTCTTGCCAACCAGGAAACGTTATTGCTCGCGCTCCAAGAAAAATTGTATCTGAATTCAAAGAAATATTCAGTTGACTGCTACAAATTGTCTCATTCATGCTTAACGTTCAAACTTGACTGTGTCAAATCTCCATTTCTTCATACTTATTCATTTATACAATTTTGGCAGACAATCTGACCATCATACTGCAAGAAAACTAATTGAATGCAGATGTTTTAAGTTATGAAATTCACATAACTTGTATGTCCTACACGAATTCACGTAACTATCGACAACGTCACAAAATTTAAAAATTTTGAGCGAAATCTCAAAATTGGGCTCCTTTTTCATATCAAAAGTTGAACTTAATGGATTTTTCAAACTTCTCGTCGAAGATCGTTGAGAGATGGCGTGTGTAATTGAGCAGTTGTCCATTTTTTATGCAAATGAATGTCAGAAATCAATTGGAAACATTTTTGCAACAGTCCCTTTGGCCATGATTTTAAAATGAAATAATTTTTTCCTCTTCTGAAAAGACATTTTAGGAGGATTAAATGTTGCTGCATCTAGAAACTAAAGGAAGTCAGAAGGAGTTGAGAGATAGCGTGTGCAATTGAGCAGTTGTCCGTTTCATATGTAGATGAATATCAGAACCTTCATTCTTCAACTGGAAACATTTTCCAACAGTCCTTTTGGCCATGCTTTTATGATGGGATATTTTTTTTCTTTTCTGAAAGCGCATTTTGGGAGGATTAGATGTTGCTGTATCTAGAGATGTAAGGAAGTCAATGAGGACGATAATAATACACATGATGACAAGTGAAATACATGTATGTCATACTCCGTAGTGCGCATGCATAAATCGTAGATTTTGTTCAACAAATAATATATGTTCATCTGTAATTGAGTAACGAAGACCTGGAAACACTGGAAGGAGAGAACAATTGATAGTGCATGTACAGGGTCCGCCAAAGGTCGTTTAAGGATTTCATGTCGATAATGTTGATTGTTAATGACAAATTGAAGACTAATACGTCTTCTTAATCATTGAACATACCCGCAAGTTTTTCCAGGTGCATAGAATTGTAATGCTGATTACAATTTTTGATTACATTTGACGTTTTAAAACATCAAATATATCATTTCTTAGAAAATTCAGAGATCATGATGGATATTGTGCACGGTTAGTGTTCACCATGCATTTCTACGCAAAATTGAAAAATGACGTAACAATTCCCCGACGGGTTTCGTCACGGTGGACAGTATCAAGGGGTAAGTAAATGAACAGGCAGTTGGCTTAGATATAAAAATGATTGGGCAGTGACGACTCGTTAGATCAATTCATGCTTGCCGTTGATTTGTGACTTGTTCAACGCTATGAAGCGTGCTTCGGCCATTTTAGTTTGCATCGAATTCTTTTGTTTATTTAGGACAGAAAGCTGGAAATTATCGATGTTCATCATTCTATCGGCATGGTCAGTCGAACTATGTTCAGATAGTGCACTTTTACGATCTTGACAGTTCAAACTACGTCTGTGTTCATCATGCCGCAACTTTAAAGGTCGGCAAGTTTTGCCAATGTAATTTTTATGACAAATTTTACATTCAAAATTATACACAATGTATTTATCTCTACACATACATTTATGTCCAATATCATTGCACAGTTTACAATTACATTTGTTTTTGTTTTCAATAGTATTTATGCTATTAACTAAAGTTTGACCGGGTTTGCAGGTAATGCGAACAGGAAGTTCATACTTACTGACCAGTTTATCAATTTTTCTTAAGTAGCTATCACAAATGAAATCAACACAAAGGTTAATTTGATTTTTATTACTTTTATTATTGGATTTTGATTTTGGTCTAATTGAGTTAAGCTTAAATCCAGTTTCATACAAACGTTTTTTCATTACATTAACTGACTCTAAGGAAGTATCCGAACAACGATCATGCACATATTTAATACTACTGAGTACAAAATTGTTTTTATGTGATTTGGCAACCAACTATCTTTACGCATAGTAATTTCAGAATGACAGGATTTACTGAACCATTTATACCGCAACCTTTGACTTACGGAAATACTTATATCCAAAAAATTCAAGTAATCGTTTTCAGGAATTTCAATTGTGAAATTGATGTTATTGTTTGTTGAATTAAAGAGATGTAATATATCCTGAAAAAACTTTTCACTTTTTGGAAATATCTGGGGTGGCACTGTGAGCGGTTAGCAGTTTCCGTTTACGGCACTTGGGGCAAGAATGGTCGATCAGTCTTCCAAAGAATTACCTCTCGCCTATCCCTTCAAACCGTGTCCTCACGTGATGGAATAGACAGAGGTATTCATGTATGACTGAGTCTTTGTTTACAGCGCGCCAACGCCCGTGCTTTGCTGCTGCACATGGGGGCCAACGTAGGTGGCCAAGATCTATGCGATTCTGGACTCCCATCTTAATTTCTTTCAGTTTTTTTTCACTGATTTCGCCTTTTATTGTTTCTTTCAGGATATTGAGGTCATTTTGTAATTAAGTTATAGTCGACAGGCAATTTTGCATCATTATTTCATGTATAATTCGCATGTATTTTTTTCAATCAATAAAATTAAATTCCTTTTTGGACATGATCCCAAGATTATATCATCGATATACCGCTTGTAAATTAAGGGTACAGTACCTAAATTTTTATTTAAGTTATCAAGAGCTATGGTTTCCATTGCATTCATGTAAATGATCGCAAAAGGCGGAGAAAAATGAGCCCCCATAGGGCATCCTTTAATCTGTAAATATGTCTTATTATTGTAGGTTATTTCATAATTATAGGATATGAATTTCAAAAAGTCAACTAGGTCTTCAACTCTAAAGCCATAATTATCAATTTTATTCCAATGTATTTTAGCAAACGTCTCTATTTTTGCGATAGCCTCAGCAATTGGTATACTCGAATATAAGTTTTGAACGTCCAGTGAAATAAACACAGTCTTCATTTACAAATTTGTCAGCATTTTCATTAAGAATTTTATCAAAGATTTAGAACTATCCAAATGGGCTGGAACAAATTTTACTAATTGGTTGAGGAGAACACTCACAAGCCGATCAACTTTCTGAGTAGGGGTGCCAATAACTGAAGCGATGGGCCTTAAGGGAAAGAAATTATTAATCTTATCTTTATGATCTTTTATGTTTACACGAAAGTACGCAGGATGACTTCCAGTAGTAGTTAGTAGTTTTTGATAGTCTATGTAAGCATTGTTGCGACATTTATTACGAATCAAGCAATTCGCTTGATATTCTATACTAGAATTTTTGGATTTTTCTCTATATTTGTATATACTATTGTCATTCAAAATGTCTTCTGTCCTTGAAATAATACTTTTTTTATCTGCGACTATGTTCCTTGACTTATCAGACGGAATGACAAGTAAATTGTTTTGTTTAAGGAAAATCCTTGAATCAGCTTTTATTCTATTAGTTTTTTTGTATAAATTCCCTTTCTTTAAAAATTGCACTTCTTTGCGCATTAGATTTTTAGCTTCAGCCTCAAAAAGCTTTAAATTATTTTCTACTTGATCATCCATTTTAGGAGGCAAATGAACTGCATTTTTGTCAAAAGGTATTTTTAACTTCCGAACATAATCCGACCGACCTTTCCGAGAATGATGAAACCATCTCAATTTATATGATAAAGTATCTCTGGCAATTTTATTATTTGTAATGAAATTCTGATCGCCAATATGTGGCAAGCGAAACTTAAGACCTTCAGATAAGAAAGTTTCGATGCTACTCGGAATAAAGACATCCGTTTCATTAATTAAGTGATTATTTACCTTAATACTATCATGTTGATCGAGCGAGTCGCCACTGCGGAACCACAAATCATCACGAAATGGAAAGAAGACTTGCTCTGCAAATCGTACGAACTCCTGTCAACAGGAAAGTTTCTACCAGTCCACCACATCCATTTGTTGGAATGACGTTTCCAAATGATATTGGTTTCTTGGTACACCGCAGAGAGTACCAAATCCAAAGCTGCAATCCTTATCTTTCGATCCGCGGGATGCCGCGTCAGATTGAGATAGTTGTAGGATATCTCCCTGTTGGCATCGTAGGACTTTTGTTTGAGATACCAGACATTTCTCCGAATAATCTCATTCTTCAAGGATACCACTTTCCTGTCCAAAGCTGCTGTTGTTTCCATCCAATGTGGTAGGTTGACGGAATGCTAAACAAACTTGGGAACGCCTTTGTACGTGAGACACGTAAGCAGAAACAAAATTGAGCATAAAATAAAAATAAAATTGAAACAAAATATTCTTGCCTGTTTCTGACATCTGATACACCAATGTCTTGAAATACACACGAACTTCACTTGGAAAATTCATGGAAGCAACCAGATCTTTTGTTATCTTATACGGGAGGTTCATTATTCAATTTTCCACGATGTAAGCAAAAATGATGAGAGATGAAAACAGATGAATTTCACATCATGTGTAATTGAGTCATAATTCAAAATTTAAGCAGTACCATTTTCAAATCATTTTGATTTGCGATAGGCTTGATAATTTTCTGAAACAATGAGCTGCAAGAAATCAACTTACTAAATTCATGTGGATGACGTAAAAATTTAAAATTATTGACAACAGATTAAAAGATAATTAAACTTGGCTGAACAAAAAGTATTCTTGAGCCCTTGCACAAGTCTCGAAAACCAGATCTTTGTGCCTAGTTCGGATTTTGCATATGGTCTTCGTTTGCTGTGGCAATTTTCTGATAACATTTTCCATTCTGATTTATTCATTTACTTACAAAGTTTAGTTTCCTTTCAGTATCTCAAAGTATCAGATTTTCAATGGGTTTTTAGCTAATAATCAATGTATCTTTCCTCATGTTATCGCATATTATTTTACATAGCAATGCGTAATCATCTTTTCAGCACCGTCAATATTTTCAAAATTTTATGCCAGTTGTAGGCTATGTATTCAGTCAGTTCATTTTTCGCAGGCGACCTAGTGAAGAGAAGACCACACGAACATTTCAAAGCCTTAATAATAATTATGAACCTCAACTCATTCCCTTTTATTAGTAAAGTCAAGTAAATCAATAGTTGCTTCAGATAATTAATTATTATAATCATCATAATATATATTCATATTCATATTCAAAAGCATGATATCATTAAGTATAATCATTTTTTGCAATCTAAAGGCATGTTTTGCACTAGGTCACTAAGTTATGTAATCATTAAGATGTCTTATAACAAATCTTATCGTTCTGATATAGGCCTACATAATTAGCATACTTTGAGCACGCAAGATTTGCTAAAACTGGCATTTAACAAATCCCCGCAGAAATTGACACAGCATTGCACGTGCTTGGCCAATCACACATATCAAAGAGAGACGAATATCTATGTCAATTTCTGCCGTTTTCTACCATTGAATGCCATTGTTTGAATAGGATTATGTCCGCTCTAGACTCACCCACATGCAAATGAATGATGGCTCTCTAGTTGCCACACAAGTGATATGCTACCCGAAATCAAAAGGAACAGGAGACGAAGGGTGCCTGCCGAGAAAATGGTGTTCCATAGCAGGTAGTTAGTTATGGAGCCAGCGTTCAATATCCCGCAGAACAAAATTACGCATCTAACGCAGGCGATCTTGAGGGTGTTCTTGCATGGAACCGAAGCTTGAACATTGAGCAAAACGTTAACAATTCGTCTGAACGGCTTCAATACCAGACCACGATGAGGAATATTCGGTGGTGTCAACACGTTATGAATACGGAGCTACGTGAACGAATGCAACAACCCCAAGCTTTAGCCTTCGCCGCTCACAGAAGGGTTCGATGGTTTGGGCCATAGAAATCCGACACTTTAATAATAAAGAACTAGAACGAACAGGGAATCATGGACAATAAACTATCATGGACACGAGTTGTCATGACAACGGCATCTAGACAATGGCGGCTTCCAGTAGTTGATAGCAGAAAGATATCGGCAGCTAATCAGTGTACTTTGTACATATTCACGGCCATTATCATTTCTCTTTATATAGAAGCATTTTGACAAATCAGTTTACAATAAATCGCCTTGCGGCAATAATCTGATGCTTGTCTTAGTAATTTGCTTCTTCAAATGATCTAGCAATCGGCGCATAACCGAGCGGCTGAAATTATAGCTGCTGGCGATTATAGTCATCAAGCAAAGCTAAAAGTCGGATTTCTATTGCTTTTGCTATGCTATCACATTTCCATATGATACCGATTTCAAAAAATGATTTCAAACCTCAAAATCCATAAAGCTCTATTGCTACTTACAATTAACTATACAATATGAACAAGATGATTACGAAGTAGTACTGGAAAATATGAATAATTATGCACAGAAATCATCATTTTTCAAAACTTTGGCTTGATTGTAATAAAAATGATTTGCAAAATATTTTACTTCATAGAAAACTATATAACATGTCAAAATTGTGTTATTTGAAAAAAGTGCATGTCAATAATTATTTTCAGGTAATTTTCCAGTTACATTTACAATTTCATTAAGTTTTAATGACTGGCTCTCATTGTTTATGGCTCAAAGAAAAAATCTAAATGTGTCCGTATCACCCCGTGTCCATGTCACCCCTCTTACCATAATTCTTGTAGCAAAGGTGCTTTTGCCGCTTATGCATCCTTGATAGGAAATTCAAATTTTGTCAAAGTTTCCCATGGGAGCATCAAATATTTTCAAAAATCGAGAAATTTGATCAGTTTCTTGCAAAATTAGACATTCAAATACATTCAAATGAAGGCTACTTATACGGGTAAACCATTGACATTTTATTTCTCCCATTAATTCCCAAAGTATAATTTGACATGAAAGCCAACCAGATCCTTCACATTACTGGAAGTGATCATGTTCAGTGTCAGTTCACTCCGTGTCACTCTCTGACCACTGGAAGTGCGACAAATTCACTGGTATTATATTAGCGTGCACACTAGTCACGAGAGGGTGCATTTGCATCATATATGCTTATGTATTTAAGAGTCGTTGTCTGATAAATATTAGATTAGCTTCCTAGAAATATAACGTCTTGGTTACTGATTCACTTTAAAGTAAAATGCAGTGCACATACACGTGCATGGTTCAAATCGGCTCCATTGAGATATAAATAGCTTGATCTGATTGGATCTAGTGTATCAGTTCGCGGGACATCCATGGACATATTTTTAACTTTAAACATGCACCCTTCCTGCCTCACTCACGCTATAAGAGTACAAAAAACAGTTTATGCTATAAATGAACTCTTTGAGGTGAATGGATAAGACTGACAAACACTTGAGGTTTCTAAATTTTGGATTCATGAAATTTAATCTCAAGCTCCTCAAATGTAATCTTATCACGATTAGCTCAACTTTTCTCGATTTATAATTAATCATGCGATGAAGATGAATGCACTGCTTCAACGCTATTCATTGTTTCACTTCAGCTGAATATGCGCTATAAATAGAAATCTCTTCAAACGCAACCAGGATTTCCATTGAGATATAAATAGCTTGATCTGATTGGATCTAGTGTATCAGTTCGCGGGACATCCATGGACATATTTTTAACTTTAAACATTTAAAAAGAGTGTAAATAAGCTCAGGGAACTGATCAATCAGATTGTTCAACCAATTAGCATCATTTTAGATAATATTTCTGGCAAAATTTTCCAAGAAAATAGTGAAATTTACAGACCAAACGGCTAAAAACAGGTACTGAGCAGCTGGGATCCCAGGCTGGAAAAACCAGCTGATGAAAATGAAGTATAAAAGCAGACGCAGATGATTGTGAGATCACCCGCTATTATTTGTCTTGAAAGCATTATGGCATTCGAAGCTCCCGAAGTAATGGTCAGAAGCTGGCCAAGAGGTAAGCTGCGTCAGGGAATGAGTCTCAGTGGACCATTGTTAGTTACTCTTTGAATAGCATCCTTGAACAGGTCTTCAAAAGAGTCAATTTTCGACCCAATATCCCTATATGTATGAGTCTTTGTGTTAGATACTTTCACTTACTGACCTTCATCAGAGACCATCGAAAATTAATTGATTGTTGCTACCAAATAAAGTCCAATTAATTGATTGATTAATTTGTGTTGCAATGGGGAGGGTATTCCATGCTTTACTTCGATGCCTTCACCACTCACCATCTGAGGACCGACTCTTCATCTTCATTGATTTATTTAAATGCCAATCCTACTGATTGGTTTTATAATTTTAATCAGGAACTATTTGGTGCATAATCTATTTCATCTGTTCATATTTCAATACTGTTATGACGACTTTTAGGCTCTACTTTATATTCTGTCATCTATGCGCGTGTGATCATACATCCAATGAAGAATATAATCGGAATTATAGGAGTTATATCCATTCATGTAACAGATCTACTCAAATCACTTTCCAAATTGATAATTGGGTATCATCAGCGATGCCGGAACAGGGGGGTGAGGGGGCATTGCCCCCTTGCCTTACCAAAAGGGGGAAACTTGCCCTTGAGCAGAACTGTAGCTCTACAGCAATTGTTCTTGAGTTTTAACTTCGAATAAGAAGCATTTCTTATGAAATATTTTCTTCTTTGCTCAGACGTTTTCAGAAATATCGAATTAATTTTGAATAAACATGGGGTAGCTAGTTTCCTCATTTTGGTAATGAAAAGTGCGGCAGATTCTATGAGTCTCGAGTGTTCTTAAGTTTCTCAATTAACAAAATAATGTTCAATCAACAAAGTAACTTGAAAGCATGAGGTGGCACGCATATGTACACTTACAGACCTCTACACCGAAAGCTCACGCGGGTTTAACGTGTCACCGCCGTTAGTTTAGACAGTTTTAGGTAATAGGCAATTTTGTATTCATCAATAACGAATAATAGAGTGATATCGAACTGAGTTTATGATACATTTAGATCTAAGCATTTGTTTGAATGTCTTATAGGCCTACATGCAATGCAATAAATCAGTTAGGTGATCCATGCCGGTAGTGTAAATGTTACCTTTTATTTTTATCAAACAGAACAGCTAAGTCGCTTTTCTAAGAATTACATCTTTCTACGTAGCTCGAAAGTGAGGCCTCGCCTTCTAAAAGAGCCAAAAATGTAGGCTTTCTGATTACGAAAGATTTGGGAGAAAACTGAAAAGAGATTAGCAAACGATTGGAATGTAAGTCTGTATTGTAGAATAGTGTTCGGCATTACTCGAATGTCAACTATTCAAGTACTAGTGTATTCGAATGAAATATCAATGTATTTATTGGGCGTCACCGTGTAATACTAGTGCGCTGTTTATTTCAATACACTTTTTATATAATCTGAGTTGCAGCCCTTCAAATAACATACATAATTACATATTCTCAAAATACATAATTTACGTAGACTTGCTGATCCATACAATCCTGTAAGATCGACCATGGAAGGCCTATCAACGTTTTACGCACTTTTAATAAGATCGGCCTTACAAAAGCGGGAAGTTTTTCCTCTTCACTGCATTGCTGACTTAATGTCATCAAAAATAATTTCCTGACAATTGGTCAACTATGGATTTTCTTTTGGCAAATTTACTTCTCAAAATTATTCATTTAGATAACTAGAGTTTTCTTATCTGATATGATAAATAATGAATTATCTATTGTATACATGTTCATTTTCTTTTAAGATGAAATCAGCGAAACAGTCGAAGCTTCATAGCTTCATGGACCTTCATGGCTTCAAGCACTTCTCCCGTACTTGAGAATGAATTCTCTTTGCTTAACTCAAAAACTGCTTGCTTTCCCCATCTTCTGATTTTGATGTATGAATAATCAGAACATACCACTGTATGCTTATATAATTGTATATCAACAATATGTGTTTTTACAGACACTAAACAATGTATGATTTGTGTGTAGGCGCTGTGAGTACAAACCACGCACACAATTTTACTTACGACTGGTGGCGAGCTTCGATTTTACTAGGCGACACAACTCTCCCGACAAAACTGATATTATTCTCTTTCTACTTAACATGTTTTGTCTTTATGCTACGTTGTGTTTTATGTTAAGTAGAAAAAGAATAATATCAGTAATGTCGTCAGACTTAGCTGTTCTGAGCTCGCCTAGTAAACTTCGTAATATGTAAAATCGAAGCTCGCCATCAGTCGTAAGTAAAATTGTGTTTGTGGTTTGTACTCATCGCGCATACATACAAATCATAAATTGTTTAGTGTCTGTAATAACATATATTGTTGATATACATTATATAAGCATGTAGTGGTATGTTCTACTACTATTCTGTTATTGACATTTTAATGACAACCTATCAAACGAATAATTTGATTTAAACAGCCGGTACTTTCAATCGTATTATCCTATGCTGAATGCTTTATTGCTGCGAAATAGGTTATCATCGATCTCAGAGCGAATAAATATCTTCACATTCTCTGATCGGCATGATCTTGTACATGTAGTACAGCATTACTTTAGATCTAAGAATTATCATTTTTTAATGAAGAAAACAATGAAATAAGTTGAGGAGGACTTATTACTTGGTGAATTCCTGGCAAAACAATGAGTTCTGCAAACTATCACATAATGATTTTGTTTCGAGTACTCAGAATCACTACTCGAGCAGCACTTTGAGAGTGAGTAGGCCTACACGAGTTCTCGTGCAGAACACTATTACCCTGATCTGCATGTGTGAAATGCATTAGTAGTTTGAGCTTCTTGGTAATGAATATTGATCTCAGTATTTGCCCTTCTCCAACATTCTTGCCCCCCTTGCCCAAAATTCGTTCCGGCATCCCTGGCTATTATGCGATTTTTAAAGAACGTTGGCCCATGTAGTGTAATCCGATGAATTTAAAAATCAATGTAGAGAAAAATTCAAAATCAAGAATTGGCTTATTCAAATGGTGATGATAAATAATTGCAATTAATTGATTGCTTCTTGCAATCAAGAGTGATTCAAATTTGTTTGGCCGAAATTAATTTCAATTATTTTTTGTCATTAATCAGATAGCAGCCTACATTAGGCTACTTCTATAAAAAAATTCTTGGAAAAGATGATTTCATTTTAGTTTTGACAATTTTCAAATGTCATTTTTTCCTTTACAGATAACATTATCGATCGACTCGAGTATGCCGAGTTGAGAGTTATCATGGACGGTGTAAAACGTGCTCGATACGACTTGCTCGACAGGATCACTGAGTATTTGGAAAACATAGCTTCCATTGATAATAACGAAGACCTGATTATGACAATAAACGACTTAATCACGTTTGTCCAGAGGCATGCTAGAGTAAGTCCTTTCTCAAGATGCGTTGCTGTATGTTATGTAATTGTTTGTTTATCTTCTTTATAGAATGAATACAATGATCAAAGAAATGCCCTAAGGTGAGTTTGACAGAATGCAAAATGAATTTTAAAGTTCTTCTATGGTTGGCTCAGAGAAGTGGTGGGTTTAGTGGGACTAGTAAGAATGCATATTGAATTCATCAAGACGCGAATTTATTTTCCGTCTGTCAAATTACAATTGTGGCTATCTTTGCTTGCGGTGTGGATACTAAATAATAAATTTATTATTAATTTGTCAATACTAAATAGTTATATTAATGTTAAATACTAAGTCCCCGCTTTAACGTGCGATGCTTGCCTTGAATTACTGATATCTTGGTATTAGTAGTTAGTCTTGATGATTAATGCTATGTTGTCTTGGGGATGAAGCCATCTCATTGGATTACGCAGATTCTTCAATTGAGGACTTATGTCATGCTGTCGCCTGTCAATAGCTCAGTAGGTAGAATGTTGGCCTAAAATGCCAGAGGTCGGTGGTTCACCAAGTTAAAATATTGTACTACATTGTATTCAACAGAAATGAACTATAAAAAGACTGATTTCATTTGAATTTCATTTCTAATTTCTTTCAGACCTATTCGAATTGAAATTGTGCCTCCGACTGGTCAGCATTATTCATTCCGTATCCCAAGTCAGTCATCAGTGCTACTGGTGAAGGAACTTGTGGGGAGACAGAATGGCAGGGACACACATCGGATGCAGCTTGAGACACAGAACCATCAAATAATGAATGACAACTTCACTTTAGAAAGCTATCATGTCGGTGACGGAGCACGTCTTCATCTCAAGTATCCTGGAGGCGAGTTTGACGTGCACGTTCAAGGTGTCTCCAAGCGCTACGTCCTTCGCTCCTTGAGAAAGGACACGTCGGTTCGTTGTGTTCGAGACAGAATTGCAGAAAGGGAAAATTTAAATCCATCGAATTTCTGGATGTCTTGCAATGGCACACCTCTAGAAGATAACAAGACACTTGGTTATTACAACATTGGAATGGACTCCACCATTGTTGTATCCATGCGACTGAGAGGAGGATAAATGACATTTTTATGACATGAAAACTGGAATGTTCCATACAATCTGCGCCGCTCTTGTCGTGCCTTTCTATGCAGACACATTATTGCTTATCTGCCGCACATTTGTAAAATGCAGAATATATTATGTTTTGCACTGGTGACTTTCTGTCTTGACTCATTCTTGAATGAATGCTGCAAAACGCGAGCAAGGTTGGCAATAAGCTGGGCACTCGAAGGATGATCCAACATCAGGCTTGCCGTGGGACGAGACTTCTTTGTCCCATTCCCACAGGATTTTTCAAAATCTACGATTACTTCCCATTATTATTCCCATAAGCCAAATAAGTCTTTGATAAGCTGCCGTGTGCATACATGATAGGCCTAAATCAAGTCTTAATGGCTCCATGGAACTTACAACTTTAAGGTAACATGTTTGTTATTAGATATTAAATTAAAGGGCTGTACAAATCAAGGTCTACAATCCATGATATCTGACTACTATAGATGCAGTTAACTTGCATTTCGAAAAGCAAAGTAACCGTCCTTATAATGAAGTCATAATATGCCCTTGCACCAGGGCTGTGGAGCCGGAGCCGGAGCCTTAAGGAGCCGATGGTTTTGGTCGGAGCCGGAGCCGATTTATCACAAAGGCTCCGGCTCCGATAGTTTGAGCTTTGATATAAATCTAGAATTTTGAAAGTTATTAATTGGCATCATAAAAAAATAAAATCATTTGAAATCTAAAGATATGTCTTTTAAGTATACCAATGATCTGTCCTCCACGATATCTTTCTTTGCAGTTGCCGCCTTCTTTTGTATTATATTTATTATATATTTACACACATGTGTAATATTTTTTTATTGCATATGTTTCGAAGACTAATTTCCATATTGACAACGTATTCTCCAAAATCCATTAATTTGAAGACTTGTTATATGCATGCTAACTAGATGATTGTATATTCCTAGAGACAAGTCGCCAGTCATTTATCTACACATTTCCAGTTCAGTCAGCAAAGATAATATAGCTACATTTCTTGCGCAATATCTTAAATCTAATGCGGTTACTATGTAGGCTATCATCTATCGGTATGGCTACTGGCAGAAGCTACTGGCATCTGTGACAATGCCAATTTCCTTAGATTGTATTGTAGGCTCTTGTGCAGTCCCCCCACCTACATTTTTCAAAACAATCGATTATTCAAATTGATCAATTTTGATTGGAGGGATAACTCTTCACACTCACACGAATGACCTGACTACAAGTCCTCACATGGCTATAGCAATAAGCGACCCAGCCACTTCTAGTAGCGCCCTATTATTTTAAAGGTATCTCATTCACAATGAATTTCCTTTGACTTCAAAATTCAAAGGGTATATTTCAATGCGAAAAACCCGAAGGCAAATTACAATGTTGACTTGCTGACGAAGTTTGCGACCATGACATCGCAATTACCCACGTAGATTTTACAACAGCACGGAATGCTTCACTCAAACCGGTGATGCTGAAACGGACATCCAATGGTGCTGCATCTTTTGACCAGAGAAAAAATGGGGGGGGGGATGGGAGGACTGCACAAGAGCCGTATCGTGTAATAATATTTCCCCAAATGCCTGTGGATTTCAAGAATTTTCATTATTATTTTTTCCGTCTGTCAACACTTTATGCTGATATCATGCTGACTTATATGTAAAAATAAAAAAAGACTGAGACGCTCTCAATAAAGGCGCCTTTTGACCTCCCTTTTCTATTGTCTGTGACATTAAACAGCACGCGCATTCGAAAGCTAGCAAAGTAGATGGGATTTCTACTCGGTGCTCGCAGTCAAATTTTTATTATGCATAGCACCCTGCAACATACTGTGTGATACTCCGAGTTCAGTTTCATCAGCCTAACCATCATCAGAGGAATAGTGGTAATGTGTTATACATAAATTGAATATAATAATATACATGAATCATTGATGAATTATTTAGTGCAACTTTACGCCATAATGAAAAATACGAAATTAATATAATGTAAGTAAGGCCTTAACTTATTAAGTATGCTGCATAGAATTACAAAACTTGTCCTAAATTAGATATTTTTAATTTTTTTAAGTATAATTTTCAATTGTACATTTCTAGCCTACACTGCAATGAGGCTAACTAAATTACAATTTCTACAGATGATGAGTCGTGGGCTACCCACCGATCATATTATTCATGGACCAACAGACTATTGAATAAAGGCAATAGCAAATAACAATAACAACCGAAGCTAGCCTATATACACTTTAATATTCAATAAAGCAATTGATATCTTTATTGATGCGGTATATTTGGCTATATAGCCTATACCCTTTCCATGTTCGAGTAGATACAGGCCCTATAAGCTATTTAGAGGCATACGCTATCCAGTTTAATATTCAAGCTTTGTTAAAAAGCTTATACTACTATTCGGCCCCTGTGACGGCTAATTAGGTATATCATCATCACTCATGTGGTCTGTAGCCTCGTAGTAGACTGGTTGCAGGCTAGGCCAATTTATATTTAGCCAGTGCGGGAGATCTTTATCTAATTTAACCAATCCTGGCTATAACTTTATTTTATCTTTCAGAGATAGTCAATTCATGCAAAAATATATGACAAGTATGTTGTTTGTCATTATATTAGGCTATTATCATTTTTATTATTAACTTAAGTCGTTGCTTGTTAATGAAAACTAATTTGATGATTGTAGCAAGCCTCTGAAGGCCACACCGTTATCCAAAAAACCCGTTCAACGGATCCAGGATAACAAGCATAGATAGAACCTGAATTTGAAGTCGGAGCCGGAGCCGAGCCGGAGCCTTTCACATCAGTGTCGTGGAGCCGGAGCCGATGAGATAACGCATCGGCTCCACAGCCCTGCCTTGCACAGGTACCTGTTCTCAAGTAGTCAGGCCTAAAATAGTTCACTAAAATAGTTAAAAACACTGTCGATGCATAAAGTCAACCTAATAGGCATACTATGCATGCGAACCTGCACGAAATATTCCTAACCGATACGAGTGGATGCCTGCTTATACAAATTATAGCGCTATTAAGTGGATCGTCAAAAGTATTTAATCTAAACAGGTGTAGGCCTATTGGTACATGTGCAATTCTAATGTATAATCCAGCCTACTGCTCATGCAATACCTGTGTCTAGTCAAGCTGCATGGAAACTGGTCAATGCAGTAGTCCTGAGTACATTTATCCGTGTTTGAAAATCTGCTGCATATGCATATGCGCAAGGATCAAATGCAGAAACTTCTACAGGCATGTTTTCATTATATTATACATGTACTCGTACATTATGTCACAATCTAATTCCCAAACAAAATGAGAAATTTTATATCACTTAATAATTACTCATAATAATCACTCATAATTATATTACCTGCAAGCGTTAAGCGCACATTATCTTAATTTCCATTACTCAATTTACTTTAAAGCATCTATTCCATGCATAATTGATATCAACAATGATTAAGTATAGAGTTATTCTGAAACTCTGTGAGATACTTTAATAAACAACGCTGTGAGAACATTAGGACAGTGTTCATTAATGGCAATGTCTGTAATGGCAAGCCAGTACATTGTTATTTTGAGTCATAGAAATCGAACTATTATCAGTGATATTTAGTGGTATTCAATGGTACCATTATTGTCCAAAAGTGTTCAAATTTGCATAGCGTCATTTCATGAAGGAAAACTCTAACATGGCGTTTTACTGGTGTTACACATCCTGCTCTCCTTGCATTTCACTTTCCGGAAAATGTAATCTTGATCAGATTTTCCGACAGAGAACTAAAACCCCGTATAAATAATAATAATATAATAAATATATATTACATAATATATAACATATGAATATATAATATAAATAATAAATATAATAAATAAAGTTTTGAATGTGAACCTCGGTTTCCCTCGGGTTTTCTTTTCCGAACGAGTAAAATTTCATTAGTGCACTTCGTCATCACATTGCTTGTATCAAATATTAAATCAAATATTTAATATCAATGTTCGACGTCCTGTTTTCCTACTTTGATTTCCCACATTCATGTGCTACAATTGTACCAAAGATAAACGTCAAACTATTTGTTAGAACCTATGAAACATCGCTTTAGAAAAAGAGTAAAAAATTTTGTACGAGGACTTTTTTGAACAGTTTGTATCCGTACATCTTCATCGGCAACATAGATCTCCTGCACATTTAATGATCAAGAACTAGCTCAGGATATCTGATTAGATGAATGCTAAATGACATGTATGAGAACTATATTGATGACAGGAATCTTTTTTATTTACACTCAAGGAAATACTCACATATAGAAAACAATGATGCATAACAAGATACAGAGCGAAGAATGATCTATGAATCGTGTACATAAAATCTACAATGAGAATTTGTACATTTCAAAGTTGAGGACACAAACAATCGACAACAGGATCAAAACATTTTACGTGTTTCATCACTTGAAGCTGATAAAGTTTGCAAAAAATCTGCACGACATTACAAAACATTGAATGACAATGTTTCAAAGTTAGCGAAAGGGAGTTTAGATGATGATGGGCTGTTCATGAACCCTATTATTGGGGAAAATGCGACACTGAGACTATTAAATAATCAGCCAACGTAAAACAGAAACTAGGAAAGAAAACCAAGTAGCTTATTGTAATTTGTTTATTAGTTGCCAATATACTGTAGTTTAACTAAGTTTAATTTAAGTACCCATTTTGAGGGTTACTCGGAACCAGGTAATATACGATGGGAAAATAATTCCGGAGAAATGCAATTAATCTATACCAATACAAATAAAGCAAGAAGAAGAATTGTAGCATACATGTATAAACAGTTTCATTATCATTCTACTGAAAATTATAGAAATTGATGGAAATTGTCGGAGTTGTGTATTATCGGCATTGTACATGTAAGTAAGGATGTGTTGATACATTTGTAGCTTATTTATCCGTTATAACAAAGGAAAACGCCTAAAACACACTTGTACTGAATGAATCCTTTTCACTCGCAGCATTGGCGAATTACTTTATAAGGAAATTGGATGTTTCTTCTTAAAACACAAATAAAGAGTGGATCTTATCTTTGATTTGACCAAGGCTTGAATAGAGGTTCACTGGATGAGGAGCGAATACTCTACTCAATGTTCTTTTGTTTATATTTTCTGACACTGAGCCTGTGCAATTGTTTTGACGCACGAAGCATTTATTAGACTTGATGCTAAAGTTGCACCCTCCTCGCAAGATAGTCTTCCATAACTATTATTCAGAAAAAGAAGTGAAAAACTATTGTACTCTCCAGAACTCTTCAAGCCTTTGCTATTCCTCAGAAGGAAATCATTAACAGACAAGTCAAAGTTTAAATCTCGGACGGACTCTGCACGATTCTCAAGATCTGATTTCATACTTTTCAGTAGATTTTTCATTAAGCCCTATTCTGATTGAACAGTACCAATCAGTGCGGTAGATCTTGAAATTAAGACACTCATATCAAAATCATTCGTTGAGAGAAAAATGACTTTTTTCAAACAATGGAATTTCCAATGATTTTTACTTCAAGCGATATATGTCACCTCCAATGATGGGCCATTTGCTACTTACTAATCTTGCAAGTGAATACAAAACCTTGGTCTCATTTCCGCAAGCAAATCATTCCTGATTGGTTACTAGCTAAACTAATCTGATCTCAGCGTTTACTATTTTAGTAATCGGGAATCCATGAAGTTATTTTGGTCTAATTATAAATAGCCAGCTGTTACTGAAACACTTTGCTATCATCTGATTCGTCGTTACTTGCTTCATTCACGGTTACCGGCTATAAAATGACAACAGACACGTGAGATAATCTTAGCGTCGCATTTGTCGATTGAGCTGCACCAAGACGGGAGAAGAAATTGTTTGAAGTCATTAAAGTCGTCCCTATTCCTCTGGAATATGAAAAACAAACCGAGTTTTACATTTGAAGAATATTTTGAACAGACTTTTACAATGTCAATAGAGTCTGTAGTGATGGCACATTCAAATCTTTTGAGATTCATCAATTGGCAAGATTATTTGTGTTTATAGAATGGCACACCAACTGGAACCCCCAACTTCGTCGCTGCTACTGCTTGGCTCGGGCCTGCAAACAAATAAACGCAATTAAAATTTCTGAACTGACTGGTTCACGGATGTTGGTTTGCATCATTATGAATGCAAACTGCACTAATATCTGCTATTTGATATGAATTGTATGATAGCTGACTACTATGTATAGCTCATGAACGCAATATTTCTAGAAATAAGCACAATATTTCAATGGTACTATAGAAAATCAGTCATTAATTCATTTTGACCCAATTCGAATAGGTGGAAATTGTTTTGCTTGGTAGGATTCTTTTCAATTTGTCAATTATTGTACAGTACAGACTTCAGAAGTTAATGTAATATATTGCCAAAAGTGTGCTTCATGGGAAGGCGGTCAATATTTATGTATTTGCATACATGTTCACTATTGCATTAATAACCATTACTCACCTGAGTTGCTTCAATTTCCGGCAGTAATGATTCTGAAACACGAGACACATTTTGTGAATAATGAGTGAAGTAATGGGGAAGTCTATATCTCGATAGATAGGCAGCATATCTAACTTTTCAATATTCTTTAGTAATGCAAAAAATTGTAGTGCATTTTATAAAACAAGCTTAATGATCACTATGGAACACTATGGAACACTATGGAACACTATGGAACTATACATGCACCTTTTTTGTACTTGGGAAGTGAAGTATTTGATCTCTTAAAGTCTAAACATGATTCGATTAGCCAATGTATTTCTATAATCCTGCTTTGCATTATCAGAGTTATGTTGAAGTTAAGCCTCGATGATAGATGTAAACTTGCTGAAATATGCTTGACAGTCAAGTGACATTCAAGTTTTATAAGACCAAATACTAACCCAACAACGAAAATAATTATGAAAAGTGTAGTCCCTTTCGACATCATAATGCCTACAGTGAAAACAACCGTACGTAACAACTCATTTTTATAAAAACCTCAAAGTGGGATAATGAACGCCACATCCGTAGTTTTTGACGTTCCTCATACCTTGGCTTTTCATATTCTGCAATTGTCTATGAATGATTATTTTTATGTTTTCTATACGATGCTAACTTCATAAATTTACCTTGTATCGCTTGTATATTAAGATTTTATTGTTGCTCGATTGATTTATAAAATTATTTTTATTATATTGTATTATCATTTCTAAAATTATTCATTTATTTTTATTCTGCACCATTATACAGCTAGATAAAGTCTTTTTATGCTGTATGCTCATTCACTAGCAAAACTGACAATGTATATTACCTGGGCATGCTCCATCCACAAGTTGATAATGATGTTGACCAATTGAACAACCGAATTGATACTGTCCGTTGCTAACAGGTTATCATAATGCTCTTTAACTTTGGGGATGTCTTTTTTGCTGCTGATGTACGAGTATATCGAAATAAACTCGTCATGAGTTAATTCGTCAGAAATTCGTTTACTGGGCCATGCATTTCGTACTGCAGTCTTCGGATAACTAAGTGTTGTAGACATAGCGAAATGCACAAATGCTCTGTTCTTTAAAGTACCAACGTTCAAGCAGAATATACAGAATTTATCAAAATTTGCTCCGACTTATATACTAAAATCTCAGGAAATCCTGGTGAATATAAATATACTAAAAGGAACTGGGCCAATCAGAAAAAGCAGTTTTGAAAGTCTAAATTTAGAAAAGGTGCTTCCACGACGATGTGACCAATGAAATTCTTGAATTAACATTCCTGCTTGTGATATAATTATTTGAATAGACTGCAAATAAATTAAGCAATAAATAATGTGAAGAGCAAGGCTTGTAGGAACAAATGCTATAGTAAGAAATGCATGCTTTCTTGCAATTTTTCGAAAAAAGTTCTTTAAAGAAAAAGGTACTAATCTTTTGTGCAATCTTCGTGTGTATTATTTCGTGAATGATGATGTCACATTTCAAGGCTGAGGACATTCAAAGAAAAGTTAAAAGCATACGAATATTAGATCAAATAAAAATATCACAACTTAAAATGGCAAATGTTATACAAATTCACCTGTGCACGCAATCATAAAACGAAGGAAGGTACGGAAGGTATTTCTGTAGTGAAACCTTCAATAACCCTGAATACTGAAGGGCACAATGAGTAGATGATGCAAAAATGCGAGTACATGCATTGGAAATGCGAAAAAACAGTTTCTGACTTATTACTTGCTATTGCAGTGACCATTGGCACTCATCATACATATCCTTTACCGTAGACGATAATGCAGTGAGCTCTTCTATTAATTTGCTCTAGTTGTTTAGATAATTTCTGTTAACACCACAAAAACTTGGACACGCATCTTCCATAACATCGCGAATATAAGCAATGTAGATAGCATGATGCTCCTCTGGAGACGCGAACGGTGTCAACATTCGTTAGGAGTGCAGACGTGACTATTTTTTTTAATTGATCGATGCATATTGCTAATAATAGGCTATATACAGATTGATTCTGACGCCCAGAATATTATAGATATCAGTAACGGTTATCTCCGACATTATGGACGCAGGGGATTATATACGGTCTAATATCCCTTGAACATAACCGTTGTCTCTGTAATGCTCAAACCTCAGCACTTTCGAGCGCATCACTTTTCGACGTTGCCCACATCTTGAAGGACCTGACGTGTAATATCTGTATTTCTTTTCACGTGAAGGATCAGACAGATATCGTCAGCATATGACTCCGGTATTCTGATGGCAAAGATGAACAGTGATTGCTGAGAAAGCGAAATAGATAAGTTCCGACAGATGTCAGAACCACAGCGCAAATATTATCATATGGATTAGTACAGTACGTTTTCATAGTATGTGAGGGTGAATTACAGTGTATATGATTATTTCAAGGTTGAGTCAAGGCTTTGTCTTGGTATTTGAATTAATCAAGCACCCCGAAAACCAAGACAAGCCTCAATCTTGTCTCAACCCCAAGACTAAAACCCAATATTGGATGCCTCCAATACCAAAATAAAAACTCCCATTGGGTGCACCCGTACCCAATGACTAAAGCTGAATCTTGGGTGCCCTCCGAAGCCAAAGAACAATAAGCCTAGTCTTGGGTGCACCTGATTGAGACTCAATACCAAGAATCAATCTTGGAAGCACCTCAAGACAAAGTAACAATATTTAATACTGGGTGCACCCCAAGACTATCACTCAATAATGAGCCTATTCAATCTAATTGTGCGCACCCAAGTAGGCTACAACATTCAATCTTGGGTGCACTGCAAGACTAAGACTCAACAGTGGGTGAACCTTGAGACCACTGTTTGATCCTGGGTGCTACATGTACCTAAGACAAAAAGTTAAAATTGGGTGCCCTCCAAAACCGAAGACCAATATTTTGCTTTGGGTGCACCCCAACACAAATATTCAAACTTGGATACACCGCAAGAGTGAAGATATATTGAACTGAAGTTTTCTATAGAAAATTGCACAGCATCTTTACCAAAAGTACCTGTACATTTGGTAACAGCATGTAGTAAAAGTGAATAGGTGGATGCGTACATTACCAGTTACTCAAGACAGCACGCCCTAACTACAACATTAAAGTCTTAACTGGAACATAGTACGGCACAATAGGCTACTAGGAGGAAGATAATTATTGAAATTATTGTTCGCTTGTCTTGTAAAGGCGTTGTACAGACATATAGTGTGTGACATAACGTATGCTATGAATAAATAGGATGTTATCAATATTTGACAATTAGCATTGACCCAAAGACCTTCGGATCTGAAGAGAGTGGGCTTACATTGGAATGGTCTGATAAATCAATGTCAAAATTAAGTTTTGCCTATCTCGATCGACTCCAAATTGTCGCTCATGTTCATAGAAGTAGAGCAAATAGTCAATGACTACGTCATGTTTAATGAGTTCCGACTTGTCCTCGATCTATTGTCTAGATTCGCCTATTCAAAGACGATTTCAGGTCAATTCACAAAACAATGTTTGTAGAATCAATTATTGGATCCGATGTCATCTTGTGACACTAACAATGACAGCTAATTGTTAACTTTGCATTCATAAGAATGATTCCACTGCAAATTATTCAAATGGATTTCAATGTCAATCAGACATTAGACTTTCCGATAACGCAGAATGCTGTGGTTAAATTTAGATTAAGTCATTCCCTCGGCATAATGAGATCATCAACTGTTTCCGTTGAGTGGGTTTCCCGCTGATCGCAAAATATCTCTGATGGCAAGTTTGTTTTTCAGATAATTTTGACGAAGCAATTATTGATATATTCTGTCGGGGTCAGTATAAGATGCGTATTTTCCCACCAAAATTCTCGGGAACAGTCAATTCGAATGATTTACAATTGATTGTCGGCATGTTGGATTACCCTATCATCATCCAATCAGTGTAATTCATTTTCACGTCATAGAATCTCCATTTAGATTATGGATTGCCGAACAGGTTGTATTTGTAATGCAAGGAGTTCCACTGTTTTCTCATGGTTTACTAGTCTGTGCTGCGGCGCATTTCAGGAGGGCTATTGGGCGATGCCCCATCCCTCCGCAAACATTTGAGTAGTGCAGTGTTTAATTCCGTCTTGCCCATGAATCTGGCAAGGGTTGCGCGACATGACATGAGCCTACTTGTTAACGACTGTTCGGGATTGTGTTATGCATTTATCCCCCTTCAAAATTCTGCTTTTATAAGATGAAAATTGAAGCACACAATGGCTGTCATTTAAATCTTTACAAATATTAGGGCAACCGAAAGTTGAACTAAATATCTTTCACAATTTGCATTGAAAATTCTGTAAAGCTGCGAAATGTTGCAATAAAAATCCCCCGAATTGAAACTGAAACTTGAAATAAACGCTATGTGGGCCAATAACCTACAGATAATGGTAATCATTGCTAAAAAGTTGACATGCACTTCCATTGCCCATTTCAACATGTTCATTTCAAATGAATCAGCCATGACCAGTGACTGTTTTCTCATTCAGCAGTTTGTGTATGGCAGGGGTCGGCAAAATCAATCAGCCGGCGGGCCACTGGATCAAGCTTAACCTTCTCGCGGGCAGCAACCCCAGAAGCAGTTTATCACTACACAACACATTGTGACTTTTGAAAACAATTCACAAAACTAATGAAGCGAGTACTATTTACAATTCTGTCAATGAAAAATCATAGAGTGGTTAATAACGCTAATTCATCATTTATTATGAACACGGATGAGATTCTGAAGAGAAATAATGGAAAGATAGTGTTTATATTTCAGAAAAAATAGAAATCGTAAAATACATGATTAGTTACAAGCAGTAATGACTCGAGTTAAAATCTTCATACTTCCCAGCTGACTTGTAATTTGACTTATAATTCAAACGGAAATAGAAAGAAAACTATTTTCGCGCACAACTGATATACAAAGCAAAATAGTGCCTATAGATTGTCAACGTTGGAGGTTCTACCAATTTGCACCCTTCCTAACATCAAAAGTCTCCAATTTGAAAATAATAGGGTGTATTCTGCGTGTGCTCTTAGCGCGATGATGTACGGGAGTGAGAGAGGGACCGTGAAAGGCTATCAGATCATGAAGATGCAAGAACAGAAAAGGCATGGTCAAAAGAAAGTGTGTGACTGATCGATGGACACAAGGATGAAGGTCTGAGTAAGAAGATGGACCTCGAATGCATATCCAATGCTCTGTGACGAAGAAAGCTACTGTGGTGTCATACGATGAGAACCAATTGAGGATGCTACTAAGACCAAGGAAATCATGGTCAGAGAGTGTGTCCGATGATCTCCAGCAATGATCGACGGTCAGCAGAAGTGGAGGCAACTTGCTATCTGATTCCGCTCAACGTGGAAAAGCACGGAAAACGAAGAAGTATGAAGTTTAGCATCTACTGTAAACTTCGGGAATCGCAGGTGAGTAGGCAATTTTGAAGTAGATCCGCTGGCCGCAGGTTGCCGAACTCTGGTGTAAGGGAACATTGGTCGATGAAAATGCATCAATAAAATGCTCGAAAAATTCTATTTTGTTGCTTGGACCAATAGATGTCAACAAATGTCATTACAATTTATGTCAGCACTTGTTTGAATTATCGAATGCACAGACCACCACTGACTAGGATAGGATAGACACCGCTCGCTTATTATCAGATGAAACCAGGGAAATCTTCGGCAACTGACCTGTCGATAATAAGAAGCGACAACGCGAGACAGATAAAAGAACTCACACGCGTGAAGAGAAGGCAAAGAGTTATGCAGCTACCGATAATTTCACTTGCTGAACTCATCAATAGCTATGAGTTAAGTAACAATATAATTAAGCAAGTAGTTTCAATGCAAAATCGAATTGATGAAATTATAGAAGAGAAATTCTGGCATTGAAAAACACTATGTATGAAATGATTCACACGCATTGATATCTTTATAAAATTCATCACCTTACTACGATTACGTTACTTCAATTATTATGAAAGAAAGCGAAGTGGATAACTTTTTTCTTAGCCGCAGTAGAGCCAAAACAGCATTCTTAGTAACAGTATCAGAGAAGTAACAAAGTCGTGTCGCACAAAATTTCTTGTTTATCAGTTTGATTGATGCGGGAATGAGGATCAAGTAGACAGCATGTACATTCAAGGTCATGTTCCATCGATACATTTGAAAACTTCTTCACTATATCAATAATAATGATCATTGTAACAAAAAATATGCCAGTGACTTCTTTGAATTAGGAAAACCTAGCGTACTTTCTTGATACAGATTAAAGTGGCTAAGTAATCGAGTTAGATGGCCGACGTTTTCTTTTGCCCAGACTAATTTTAGATATTTCTCCAATTTTTACTATTTTGGTACAGCAAGATCGATCATTGATTGATATTGAAACCTCAAAAACATATGAATGAAAATTATAAGCATTTGCAGAATTTGAGCCACTCTTGTGATGTGATCTCAAGCAATATGTAAAAGCGTTTCTTCTTTGAATTTTCAACTGAAGGATACAGCTAATAGCCTATTGAGAAAGTTATGTAATGTGTTTATTTGATTTTCTTATTTATTTTAAGGTAGACATGGATGTATTATGTATCTACGGTTTTTTGTATTTAACTCAGAGAATATAAGGAAAATAGAATTAACAACTTGCTTTTATGAACCATGAATCACCAAGAGTGACATATAACTTAAGTAAATTTCACCATTTCATCGCCTTCTTGATGGTCAGCATATAACACACGTCATAGCTTCCGATCAAAAATAAAGTTAAATCGACCTCACTGTACCCTTTACTAAATGTTTTTGCATTGTTTGACTGTAAATAGACATGGATCCCTAAAGAATTTGCCGTAAATGAAGCCAAATAAAATCGGATTTCTCCATGCATTGTAGAGATGCAAGAAAGATGGCATTTTCAATGACATTTATGACACCCCATTTATGACAGACCAAAATAATGTCACTTAGATTTATTCTACAGTTTCATTAATTATTCGGTGTTTACTTCTTACAATACTTTTACATTGCAAGTATCATTTCCATTTTTGGCTGAAGAATTCAAAATTCAATGACCATTTCTCAAATGGAATAAAATTAAGGTGATCACGAGCGGCAATCTCCCCAATGTCTAAACATGAAAAAATAAAAAATGAAGTACAATAAATAAGTGTCAGAGCTTTATTTTTCTTGCCTACTCATTCATTCATGTATCACTTTGAAGTAGATCCATCATAGAATCATGTATCAAGATATAGCAGGCCTCCCGCGATATGGTATATACAAGTAGTACAGTTGCTCTACCTCTAGATCTGTGTTTACACATTATTTCTCAAGTTGCCGCCTGACTCTTTTCCAAATTTAGCAACACGAGGCGCGCGCAGTCTATCCCAGTAATTGAGCCCATACTATCCACAAGCTAACCGATAGAGTTACGTCATCTGTACATGGACAGGCGATCTAACAGGATAGGTGACTGCCAATGTGACTGCGTGTAAGGCTAGCATTTTCTTAACCTATTTGCAAGTATATTCCCACGAATGCTTTCATCACAGAATTGAATGTTTTGTTTATCTGCTTCGGTTTACTAGAAGTGTGATTAATTTGAAATCGCCGGCACATCGAGGAACTTATTAAGTGGAAAAAAAGAATTTCTATTACCATACAGAGATAGGAAAAAAGTCGTTTGTCGCTTGCGGATTAATGTGAGTTCCAGCAAAATGCTTCGATTGCCAAACTACCTTCAGATTCGAAGAATTCAGATCATTGCTCACACGCTTTCTCCATAATGTTGGCCCTTCCGATCATTACTAAAAAAAGTAGCAGGCGCACGAAAATTAGTTCACTTGATGACTGCACATCCTCTCCTCAGCATTCCTCACTGTATAATGCATACACTGAATCGAATGCTAGCCAAGACAGCGATGTGTGTTTTGCTTTGTACGAAGTGATATCACAGCACGCACGCATCTCTCACTGGCTCTGGTGTCCTCTCTGCTGACAGCCTATTGTTTGCCATTTCCAATAGCAAGTGATGCACGAATTATCCATTCGAGAAGGAGCAAGTTGTCTAACTCGAGAAGGAGTAAGTTGTGATGTGCCATTTCGATTTGAAGGCTACATATAATCCTTCCTTTCTAGGAAACCGAAGCGCGCGCAGATGAATCTAATTCTATGGCTTTCATACTACAAGTGTAACGAATAAGTGGCGCGTGTTGAAAACAATAGTTGTGTGCAACTTGCATTTTTATAAGACTATAGAACGGAAAGCTATTCTGAAAACTATATTCGGAAAGCTATATATGATTTTGATCGACTTGACATAAACCGATCGCAATAACATTATCAAGCCCACTCTGGAGTCGATACCAAGACTTTTGACTCCCCACGTCGACCAATGTTTTATTGGTAGTATGCTACAAATTCATTCTACGATGGCAATATTGTTTAAAAAATATGCTTGATTCAATTGTTGAAACGGTAATTTATACGCACGACGTTTAATATTTTAGTACGCAGAATTACAAAGCAGAAACCTAATGATGTAATTATACTTTGTGACTCAACTAATTTCCCTAAAGTGAATATTTTCTTTAAATAAGATTTGAGAAGCATTCTGAAACAATATACGAAGAATGTCAATCTGCATTGTTGGAGATATGCAGCGGAGCCAAGGTGGAGCATTCATGACCCTGTGATCCGAACTACTTATTCCTGTGATTTGTGTTTTCAATATATTATCTTCTTCTGGATAGTTGGCCAATAGGGCGTATTAAACGAGCTATAAATTATATAACGACATCTTGCAAGATACATATAGGCTTCAGTCGAAATTGTTTCATTTGATGAATGTTTCCTTAATTACATTTTTATACGTAGCAAGTATGTTGTTCTTTGTTTCACGTATCATCTTTCTTCCATACATTACAAAACTCACTATTTATTTCTATACTCTCATTATTTTGATCGATCATCTTTCATTGCTTAAGTCCTTTACTAGCGGTCACCTTATTCCTCACATGTTTTATGAACTCTATAGAGCAAGCTGGTATGATTCCCTTTTTGATCATCTAGTTATGATTTAAGCGTTCTCTGCAGGAACTACGGCAGTGATGGACAAGCCTGTGGTACAATGAATAACAAATAGTGTACCCGACAGTTATACGCAGTCTTATATTTGAATGCCTGTCCAACGATTCTTAAATAAATGATTCTACGGGTTTTCCCATTACGTAGATGCTGTTCCAAACCAAAAATAAGGACGAATTTGTGACGACCATTAGAAAAACAAGCTCAAAAACACCCAATGTTGCCCTAGAGTAAAATGTTGACTTGATGTGATATGCTCCATCACTAATAGAGTCGCCCTTCTTCAGAACTCCACATGCAGCAATGAAATTTCGATATTCCTCCATCGAATACTTAATAATTCGTGGTAATTATATAAACTTATCAAAGAACTAGGATGACTGACTGCAGACCTACATCACCCCGAACAGAGAGAAATGATACAAAAAAGCCACGAAAGAAGCGCAATGTGAAGAGGGGCATTGCATTCTTTTGATTAATCAATTTCGGAAATATAGACCACGATAATATTATCATTTCACCCATTTAAAAGAAACCAATTCCAGGGTAATAAACGAAGAATCTGCCATCAGTGTAGTCAAAAATTTGCATCAGATAAATGATTTTTAATGTCTCCAATCACAAGCATGTATCTGTCGCTTAATTATCTTCTTGTTGAATAATATCAACAAAAAAGTAAATAGCTCATGCCTATGCGAACCGTCACTCTGCAATCTTTTTGATGATCAATTTTTCGATTTATTTACCAAACGTTTGGGACATCCTATGTATATATATATATATATATATATATATATATAGAGAGAGAGAGAGAGAGAGAGAGAGAAATGTGTATATTTGAAAATGAATAAAAATCATAAATGACAAATTAAACATAGCAAAAATTATATAAATCACCAAAAATTAACATTACGTTCGTGCATGAAGTAAACTGACATAAACATCATAAAAGAATTGAGGCGTCGAGATGTTCGGCACAATGGAACAATCAGTCTACCAGAACGTTCACTAACACTTGGGAAGATTGAATGTAACGGATGTAATGGGAAAGAGCACTTTCTGAAAAGTTTGGACGCTGAGTTCAGTCTTCTAACACTTAGAGGCTCCAAACAGCCACAAGAACATTCAAAACCACAGATGATTCTGTGTGCTCGGCGTTGAAGTTTTTCAATTTCATCAGACAAAAAAGTGGGCATAGCAATAAAGAGAGGTGTACAGTACTCCAAAATGGATAGTAGTAAACCATTATATATGCAGAACAATTCATCTTTGGACAGAAAATTTTTTAAAACTCGAAGACAATGTAGTCTTTGAACAAAGATCTTACGGACATAATCAAAATGGAGATTCCATCGCAGATCACAGCTCCAAATAACCTCAAGTATCTTATGTGAATCAACAAATTGAAAATCTATAAGAGAAATTGGAATACAATCAGGTGTCTTCTTAATAACGATTGATTTACATTTGCGAGTGTTTATTGTTAAATTCAACTATATCCTATGTATGCATCTATACTAAAAAGCGAAAAATACAGGCATAGACAGAGAAGTTGATCAACATTCACCGTCCGTTGCGATAAGGGCCTGTTAAGAATTCAATCCGAAAATCTGTCGGACTTACATCAGATTCCTTGATGCGAAGTCAAAATTTGCGCATGAGGTATTCTACTTTCAAATTTTTACCATACAGTCTAGAAATTGTATACCTTTGAAGTTTTGAATATATAGCCTATATATTCTCTTTCAATCAGTTTGTTTGAAGTTACGTTTATATAAACAAGATGGAAAAAACGGAAAAAGTCTTACTCCATGTACGTCCGACAGTTTCTGGTGAAAAACTTCACACGAAGTTCTCCCAATAGCGTGTAGATCACAAACAAGCTTAGGCTTAACTAGCTGTGACATTGACATCAGATTATTTCCAAGTAAAAATCTCTGATTGATGTATCTGAGAGTTTCATTACACTAGACTTAGATATTTCGTAATAATATCAATGAACAGAGCCAAAAGTCTGTCGGACGTCCTGTTTGATACCGTAGCCTCATTTAACATAAAGAATTCCATTGATCCTTTCTGTACAAAAAGATTTCTTGGGTGATATGTTCACATATTATCAAGAGCATATCACTGTTAACATCAATCGTATTAAACCTGAATTAATACTACAAAGATCTTCTGACAGATGATATTCTGAAATTTTTACCTTTACAACAAAATTTCATAAAAGCCTTTCCTTTGTATGTCATCCACCAAGACGCGCAGTTATTTTCCGTCTATTGAATTGCTCTTGTTTCAATAAATTTAGGAATATTCTTGCGATTTCTAATAACAGAATTTTCAAAAAGAGCTAATAATTTTGTGATGTGGATGAGAGCCTTGAACAAAGGTTTGCATCCTCTTTACCTTGTAATTCCGTCAGTGTTTCTATAACCTTATTTTCTTGATAGGTATTAGCTTCCATCTGCTTCAGAGCATTTGCGACATGAAGCAGATTTTTCTCACTCACCAGTCTGTGCGCACCCAATGTAATGCGAAGCTTGATCATGTGATGCAGTTTCAAAAATTCCACAGCAGGCCTATAATCTAAAGTAAACCATTTATTCTTTCTGTTCAAAAGTTCCGCAAGGGAATGAATTCTTCTTAACTGCAATCATACAGACATGATGCATCGTGCGATTGGTTTTAATCACATCTGGAATAATTTTATACAACCCACACATGCATGATGTAATGATTATAACAAGAACTAAGGGAAGTCCCAGTAAATCAAGCATTCTTCTACATACATTAGTTGATTGATATTTACAGCTAGGAATGAACGCGGGGGTTCCCTGTCAGAATAAATAGTTCATGACATCTTAGTGGTTGAACTTGCGGGTTTCCCTGCAAGAATAAAATAGTAGCTGACAAGCTGCTTAAATCACTTTGATCTAAATTTAGCACATGCCTGCGTGTCAGATAACAAAAGAATCAGAGATCGGTAAGTGCACACTGCTAACAATAGATTTGTATGAATAGTTCATAGCACTACTTCCACCAGATTGCGTTTCTGCAGGGATCGAGGCCGAAAATGACACTTTAACAGAATGATTGCACCCATAGGTACTGCGAATCTACGCTTCTGCTGAGTTCTATCCGGTTCCTCTTCTTGTGAGACAGGGTCAAAGAAAAGTAAATTGAATGGGAAGCAGATTGAAGGTTTCGGAAAGGTGAGATTTTCTATGTTTTCTCCGATTAAGTGAAAATTGCTAAGTCTAGAGGCATGATTTTGGCATGGAACGGATTCAGATTTTGAACTTTTGTGTTCATGTACCTCCATTGTCGGCAAGCGCAAGCATTTTGTGGAATTCAATCCTCATTTAACCACATTCTCACATACATCACCATCAGAAGCATGATGATAGCACATAAACATGACGAGAAGACGTTCCATACCAAGATTGTGTCTCTTTAGTGTTTCTCACTTAATCAGAGGGGATATAGGAAACCACATTTTTACTGAGGACCCGTCTGGTTTCCATCGCATCTACATTGCGTTTTCTTTGATTCAATCTAAAAAGTTGAGGAGCCGGGTAGAATTTGGCAGACGCGCAAATTCGCAGTAGCTACAGGGCGCACATTATTTCTGTGAAAGTGTCATTTCCGGCCTCGTTCCTTGCGGAAACTTGCTCTGGCTGACGGACTGCATGGTTCAATCCATGAAAAGCAGAAACAAAGATTAATTTTCTGCCTCCACAAAACTAAAATTCTCCTTTAACTGTTTAAAGCATGAAGAACTTTAAGCTCGAACATAGGGTTTATACATAGGGTTTAAACTTGAACAACACTGATACATTTGAATATGCAGTATGCACGCTATAAACTGCACTGTGTTAACAACTGCAAATGCGAATATTGCCATTAAATTTCACGGGAAATGTCAGTTAAGGTCAGATAAATTTGATAACATCCCTAGCCATAATCGATTTTGGCTCCCAGCACCCGAAGTATTTGCAGACTATTTACATACAGCATACGAAGTATTTTTAGAGCTTCTCTTCTTTTTGAAGATTCAAAATTGCAATTAATATCCCCTCGTTAGACTCGAATTCATTTTCCATTATATAAAATCTTGGCGAGAGTCTTGCCAAAATCTTGGCAAAGTCTTGGCAAGTCTTGGCAAGTCTTGGCAAAATCTTGGGAGGAGTCTTGGCGAGAGAGTCATTGAATACGTACCTAAGGGGATTTTTTCTGAAAGCAAATGTCCTCCATGTTCCACTCGTATCCCTGGAAATGGAATTCCACTCGGCACTTACAGGTGTGTTCAAGTTTTCCGTCCAATGCTAGAGAGCTGTTCTGTGTAAGGTATCAATCCCGTTTTCTCATCAAACTGCGTATTTTGGAAGCTCTTGTGATTAAGTATTCTAAGCCTGATCTGTGTGTTCAAAAGGATTTTATCTACTCCCTGTCTTTGCCTTGGTAACTTTATCTTTATCTTTATTTATTTTATATTTTTGTTTTTATTTTTTATTTTTTTATTTTTTATTATTTACCTGCTGTTTGTTAATCTTTTGCTTTTTTCTTGCTTTCTATTTTATTTGTACATACTTAGTATACTTTTCCTAAATGTTTTTAGTATAACTTCATTTGTTTTCGTATTTTCTAGGCTGTCGCAATTACTTCTTTTTGTAAAATTCATTTGGTCTTAATTGCACCTTGAGTTGTAGATATCTATTCCACCACCTTCCGTCAGCAAATTGTGTCACGTTGTGTGCAGAATTTCTTTGAATCGTGTTAACAGTCAATAGCAGCGTGTATCATACGTTCATTTCCAGTGTATCCACCATGAAGAGAGCTGGACGAAAGATCTCGTGGAAATAAAATGAAGAACCTACTTGTGGCATTTTTTATTTTAAAAATATATAAAATCTGAAAATGATAATGAAGTTCAAAATAAAGTCATATTAGTCGTCTTAGTACGAAATGGATTGTTGAGGATTATCGTGTGATAATCAGACACGCTGCTCTTTGCAAAGCATTCAGGAAACGAAAGCAAATATTTTGTGGGGAATCTTGCAGTCACGTTGCTTAACTGAAGCTTGCCCAGTTCCGTCAAGTATAGCCGATGAAAATTGGTTCCAGAATTTCTCAGCACTAAAATTGAGAATCTAATGACAAGCTTTGTTTCGTTGAAGGACTTCTGTTATTTGCTGTCACCTGTTGTCCGCCTGAGTTATTCTCTTTTACGCGTTCATTGTCACATCACTTAACGAATTGTGATACATTCGTCAGAGTCTCCAAATCCAACAGCTATGCAATTTACATTCAATGATGATTGCCTCTTGAGAGGTTCGATGACAACTATTTGTGTACACTGTAAATCATAAAGTCCTATTTAAGTACCTAATTGAGTACTATACGGAAAAGTACTAAAATTGCCGAAATTCAATTCACACAAATGCTAAAATGTTTATTAAGTTCGAATTGAGTACTAATATGATGAAACTTCATTGCTTGAGAGTACTGAAGCAATTTCAAAAAAAGAAATAAATTGATTTCTGTTTATAAAAGTCGCTTTCTTTCGCTTTTAGAGTATCGTTCACCTCTTTTTGTTGGTAACCCAGCTAGTTTATCTGAAGACCTTGAGAAATTGCAGAGACGAGCACATAAAGTTATTTGTGGTATGTCATGTAATTGCGATTGTATGGAAAACCTTGCAGTGAGAAGACTGAAAGCTGCGAGAAAACTATTTGAAAACTGTCTATTGTATTCTCATCCTCTACATCAGCATCTTCCACCTGTCAGTGTGCGTGCTGGTCGTGTCATATTACCGTTCTGTGCAACTGCGCGTCGTTTGAACTCATTTGTTGTGCATATGTCAGCAGTGCAGCTAAGAAATTTTCCTTCTTTTGATTTATAGCTAGCATAATAGGCTTTCATGTTATATGAAAGAGTGAAACAATTTTACAGTTGTATAGTGTTAGCTTTGATGTATATACCGGTACATGTACATATCCAAAGATGATTACATGTATGTCCTGTGACTTTCTGTTATTTGTGATTCTCAGTATCTTGAAATATATGGATTTCTATTCTATTCTAAAAATCATCAATATAAATAAATTATCCAGTCATTATTGATTTCAAAAGTGTAGAAATGTACATGTGTAATCAATATAATTACTTGAATAATCGAACTACCGATTTGAAAAGCATAATTAATGGGCAGAAATTGATATAATATTTGTTTTAATTTTACTCATTTTACTCATGGCAATTAAAAGAAGTTTCATTTGATTTCTGTGACTAAGATGGAGTGTGGCGTCCTGATCAATGTTCTAAACTGCAGTGTTTGCACATTCTCCGCGAGGACATGTTCTGACTACCATGTGAATTGTCATTATTATAATCGCAAACGGTATCGTGCAAATTGACTTTTCATCAAAAGTGCTTCAGAATCCTTGCGATGTAAGGAGTGCGAATATGCAGGTTTTATTGAAATAAGTTCAATCACTCTTTTTCAAACTTCTTCAACATTTTTTTTTCATTTCCGCTAAAATAGACAAACAATCAAGGTAAACAATCTGCAGTCAATATGAGACAACAAAGACGTTTTGTTTTGAACCTTCGTTCACTTTACATTGTGTTTGTGCACTTTTGTCAAAAGAAAAAAATGTTGAAGACGTTTGAAAAAGAGCGACTGAACTTATTTCAATAAAACCTGCATATTCGCACTCCTTACATCACGAGGATTCTGAAGATATCAAACATGAACATCTTTGATGAAAAGTGAGCATAGAACATTTTCAGCCAAAAAGTTTGTGATAACTGTGATAACTTCACGATATTGCTAAATTTTTCCTACTTCACCGATTGTGATGACCAGTATGTCAAGAGGGAGCTCAGAAAATGATTCATTATCATACTCGCATGTTTTCCTATTGAAAAATTTCAATTTGTAAATTGAGTGACTTTCATATTGTGAGTACTCCTCAGCAAATACAATAACGGATGCAAGTCTATCACAGCTCATTTTAAAGGTGAGAATGCAACCTCTCGAATGACGTACCTCATGTTGTTGTGGGACACGATAGGAAGACATGAAAATCGATTGAACTTCAGTGAAAAATTTGTGATCCGTTTTTTATGATCAGCTCTGTAATATTTTCGACATTTTAAAATTCGAATTAGATTATTATTGGAAAATTTCCACTTCTTTGGCCAAATAGTTTTGTTAATCAACAAGAAAAGTTTTACCAGTTTCGACAAGAATTGTGGTATCAAGATATTCATATTATCTTGGGGAATCTGGATAATGAATTTAATTTGTAATCGGTATACAAATCAAACAAATTATGCCAAATTAATAGATGACTTTATGGAACCTAGAAACAAATTTGCTCGGATGGCATTAACTTTGTGCATGACATAATATAACATTTTTGACACATAAATTTTCATTATGTAGTATTCATAGTGCCATGAACAAATTCGGGATTGATAATGCCAAGTCGTTTGTGCGGCCAAGCGAATTGGCTTTGAGGGTATCTGATGTTAGCAGCTATCTTCAACTTTTGGTTGATGTCGTTCCGGAGATGCAAATTCTGTACAGTTGAAGGACAGTAGAGATTGAAAAATATCAGAGCAAATTTGGGAGTGATCCTTTTGACAATGTTGGGTCATCTATATAGGCGAGCAAATCTATTCAGATAGTCTATGTGCAGCTAGCATTAACTTTTTATGTTGTGGTGACATTTTGTCCTTTTCCCATGATTTTTAGAATTCAGGGTATTGATAAAAAAATACTTCTGGTCGTAGAGGATACTTCTGTGTGAATATTGAGATGCGAACAAATGGTATGAAAATTCATATAATTAACGCTGGAATTGATACTAGCTTCATCATCTTCTCTTTACTTTATGCGACAACAAAATTCTGCAAAGTTGATGTGAACATTTTACACTTCTAAAACCGTGAAAAAATCAATTTGAGTATTTTTATGATTATAATAAACTTTTGCCTATGCTGCATGCCCATTGTTCATTGTAATACACAAGCTCATTCTTGTCAAGGTTACATGTTAATGGCAGTAGAGGAGTGAGGATTTCCGTATCCTAATGTTTGCATATTCTTATCATTTCCTTGGTTATAAAAAAGTTGAAATATACTGCTTAGAAAAAGACAGCAAATAAAGCGTTTAACTCTCCCGAATTTCTGTTCAATGATAATAAAAATATTCTTAATAAAATTGAAAAAGACATCACCAGTCATTTACGGTCATAAAGCCGTCTTAGAAAACGTTTTGAAATGATTTGTGTGCAACTGCACTATATTGTAGAAACTGCATGTATGGTTAGTAACCTTTAACATTGACTGCTAGGGCGTTGATGTCTTTTATTGACTTTATCATTTTCATTCTTTTTAGATTTTTTGTCAAACAGGAACATTTTTCCGAATACGAACCCGTTACGTTACATTTCTCAATTAATGTGAGACTGAAAATAACACCGATAATGATGATCATTTTATTGATGCATTTAAGAAGTTACACAGCAACTCAAACACATGCATTATGCATAGTAAAGTGCAAGATGCATGGCAAATGACATCTACATCAAAATGAAGATCGAAAATGGATGATGAAATTAGCAAGTGATATGGGTCCCTGACATCAAATACCGCTCAAAAGTGAAGGATACACAATATCAAGAAGTTGCAAAATATCTATTTACAAGCTTTACCAACCGCAAGAACAGCAAAAACACAAAAATGTAAAATTTACAAAGTACAATTTGTTCTCCAATTAAATAATTACTGTAGACGGTAGGGGCGTTTGAAATTATATCAAAAATAAGATAATCATTCTTCGGATGCAAAAGTTCATGACAAAGTGATTGGATTTTAATAAATGATTTCGAATTGTAATGATGAGTACAATAATTTTTCAAAGAAGGAGAAAATGGCTTTTTGTGACCAAGCATTTTGTATAATCAAAATTGTCACTTTTAAACTAAAGAATTCTTGTCATCGCTAATTGATTGCACACTGTCAGCTCGCCTGGGCATAGAGTAGAAACAAATACTCAGACTTAAACAACCTAAGCAAGAATTACCTTGTCAGCCATAGACGCTACGTTTCGCCCTACAAGGGCTCGTCACTGCGACTAGCAATGGCCCAAACTAGCTTATGATATTTAGAATGGCTGAACAAACTGGTACGTTCAGACTTTCCGAGCGGTGCTGATGAATCCTTGTAGGGCGAAACGCAGCGTCTACGGCTGCAAAGAAAATTTCAGTGCTAAAGTGCTAAAGTCCGCGGACATGTCCAGGCGAGCTGACTCTCTGCTATCTTACGTTCATCAAATCATCATTAAGCTAATTGGTCATCGAAGTTTTCCCTGACCGAAATCGGCTGACAAAATGAATCGAGTCAAAGTCTAAGATGAAGATGAGCTGAGATGGAACTTGGAAATGACTTCTATGAAAAAGGTTAAAGATCGTCCCTACAGCGGACTTTGGTTCGATTCTCAGAGGCGCACCCGGTCGGGAGTCAAACGTATCGGTCTCTTTTGTATTCCAATTTTACCACTTATTCGGTCAACACTAATGATTCTAATTCGTTGCCACGAGACTGCGACATTGAGCTCTTTTAAGACCAGGCTAGTCTAATATCTACCATAATATGCTTATTGTATTTGTAAACTTGCGGATTGGACAACGTTATCAGTTCTCACTAGTACTACTCCAATTAATTATTCATTTGCTTGAAATTATATTCTATTGTAAATGAGTATTGGGAGGGTTTTCATCATCGCATGAGATGTAAGCGGATGTATTTGGTGAATTACCAGAAGTTCTTCAGGTAAACAATACAAATTTCCACACAGTTTATCGCCACACTTATTGTCATTCCGTAGAACGAAAGACTTTGATTAATTTCATTTTAACTCGCGAATATGTTTTCTTACCGCACGAGGTAAGCAACTTTATCATCAGTTGAGTAAATGCAGAAACTGTCTTTGCTATTTTAGTACCAGGGAATCCGTGAAGTCAATATCACCTAATTATAGATATCCAGCTGATACCGTTATCACGTGACTAGCAGCTGATTGGCCGCTCATTAACAGTTGCCGGCTGTTTATAATCTGATAGAGAGACACGAGACAATCATAATGACAAAAACGTCGATGGAACTGCATCGAGAGATTGGAGGAAATTCAATCACGAAATTGAATTCTTCACGTTCACTATATTTCCATTTCTCCCTCTACTTTGAATAGAAGATTAATTCCTACTTGGAAAAGTTATTGAAAAGATATTATAGAGGACAAATCAAGTTGACAATTAAGACTTTCTGTTTCAAAGTCTTTGATCATAAATGCATGCGCAAATCAAAAGGCAGTCCAATTCATTGAGATTCACTATTGGGCAAGATGCCTTTTTCACTGAATGACACATTCTCCAGCTCTGAAAAGAAAGAAAACATCCTTTTGTCACACCGTACTGGCATGTGTTCCATAGCTAAACATGTCAAGGATATAAAACTAGTTAAAAAAGCAAATTAATTAGCAGAGAATTACCAAGAATTTTCTGTTCAATTGGTCTGATACGATTATTTTTGACATTTTTAATGTAAATTATGTCATTTTGAACTACAGCTAATTCTATAAGTAATTGAGATATTTGGATCAATCACAAGGTTGCGAAAGTCTTTTGATTTGGTAGTGGATAATGATAAATATTCAGAAGAATTAGATATTCTGAAAAGTTCAAAGCGTGCATACACTTACCGAAGTGATTCCAATTTCTCGTTGTAGTGAGCCTGGAACAAAAGATGTTTTTTTTAAAATTATGTGAGGAGCGAGTCAAATTGATGGTGATATGTACAATGTACATTGCAAATTCTGATGAAATATGTGGACTCAAAGTAATGACTCCGATGATAATTGTTGGACAATATAGATATTGATGTTTTACTGAAGCTGTACGCGAAAATGTGATTTCCAAATTGATATGTATCATGTATGCAAGACACATACTCGCACAAATGCGACGCTACATGTACGTAATAAAATTAAGAGCTAGAGCGGACATGAACAATAGTATGTCGTGGTCATGCGTTGTAATGACATCGGTACCTAAACGATGGCGACTTCTACAGGTTGACAATGGGAAGTCACCGGCAGCTTGTCAGTGTACTATGCAAAGATTCGTGTTTTTTCCATTTCTCTTTTAACATAAAATCATTTTGTTAAAACTTACAATATACTGCCGTACAGCCAGAATCTATAACTGGTGCATGTTCAGTCATTTCATTCTCCTTAAGACTTTGGAACACTGACCTGAATCGATGCCCAAATGTGCGGCTGAAATGACCATCAACGGACCGATATCGTACATCCTCTCGTTACCTTAAACAAGGCGAAATGTCGCAATTTCTGGGTAAGATGCCTTACACATGACAGCCTTTCCATGTCATAAGAAATAGGACAGTTACGCAGGCGAAGTGGGTGCCTTACAGCCTTCTATGATCTATATACCAGAATTTTCATGCATTTCCCACCAAGCAAAAATTCAAGAAATCTCTGACATTACCTCAGCATGCTTCTTCCACAAGCTGATAATGATGTTTGCTAATTCAACAACCATCCTTATTTCGTCGGTCGCAACCAGATTTGAATAATACTCTTCAACTTTGGAAATCGGTCTTTTTCTTGCGATGTACAAGTGCATCTCAATGAACTCCTCGCAAGTCAAATTGTCGGTAATTTCGAGCTTGGGCCAAGCAAATTTTACAGCTGTTTTGGGATGGCTTAATGTTGTAGACATGGCAAAATTTGCAGAACTTCGTTTTTAAAGCACCAACGTTCGAGCCAAAATCAGAGACAGAATATGGTAGCAGAATTCAGACTAAAACGTATCAAAATTACTCCGACTTGTATACTAGAATCTCAGGAAACCCTTGCAGGTAAAAATAAACCAAAATAAATCTGAAATTCGACCAATTAGCAACCAGTTGCTTTAAACAGCTATATTTAGCCGGTGGTACTCCCACGAAGTTCTATTTAATGATCGATAACTTTTTACAGTGAAACCCAGCATCTGAGACGATGGATCTGAAAATTCAGGTATTGTTAATGATATGAGAACAGTCTATAAATAATTTTATGCACTGCAGAATTAGGATTAAGTAGTGAATATTAAGTAATAAAATGAATATGATAAATTTGAAATATAATTCTTTAATTAATTTATTATATGATAAATAGCAAAAACTCACTCAGTGATTTGAAAATGCATTGAGTTGAATACGTAATTAATGCGATTTGACATTAAATATATAATATTACTATCAAATCTACCTAATGCCATAAAGTTTGAATCATTTGGATTACTTCTGATTCAACACACAGCTGTAATGAACGCATTGCAGATTCAGTAGAATCTTTTCATTCAAAAAATATTATTGCATTATTCTAGCGTTGAATGATCAGAATCTTGATGGACCAATGAAGGCCAGGAGATGCCTTTTCGTAATTTGTAATCTGTTGACTTCCCATTTAGAGAATCAGCGTAATTGGACATTGATTACATACAGAGGCGACCGCACAGAAACAGTGTTAGATAGTGAGTTGTTAGTGACAATGCAAATTTCGATGGTTGTGATCAGTATACTGCTAGTGATTTGTTAGACTAACATTGTTACTGTGCGGTCGCCCCAGATTGGAAGTGTAGTTGACAAAGGTCGATAATATACCTATTGTACAAATGAATGTTATGTGTGGATGTAGAAAATCGCTTTGGTGATAGGCTGCATGTATGTGTGCATATTTAGAAGATGCTAAACATAATTTATTAGTCAGTTTGACAATTACAAATGATGTGCAACACTACACAATACGTATGCAATTACAGTGATTTATGAGGTTTCTAGAAATTATGATAGCCCTTCAGAGGATTGAAAATCGTTCACTTGTCGTCTATATAGAATATGTGTATTACGCTGGAGCAAAAAAGCTTCTTTTCGAATTTCAAAATGCTTTGTGTCTACATTGGCAGTGATGTATAATCTACGCTATACTTCTTTGATAGTTTCATCCTCATTTGAAAGTGCGCCGCATTTTCTCACCATACGAATCAACGTTTTGGCCAAATTCTTATGTTCAGGAAGTATCGTGCTTACCAGATGAAAAGTGCAATTTGCAATAAAGGAAGGTGAGAAAGTTTTATATTTTTTTGATTTGTGGAGGTTTGTGTAAACTAAATTTTGTAACAATAAGTGGTATTAGACACTAATGGTTTTAAGCAGTCCAAACTGCTCAATCATGTCCAATTCTAAATGTTCTAGCATTCATGCAGCACAGCTAATGTTTTTTATATGATAAAATTAGTCATTGCATGTGTAGCAATGTATATTACACACAATCGTGCAGAATGACATGTACTCTGAACAAACGCCTCTGGCTTTCCGCTGAATGAAATGACGAGTCACTTAACGCATAGAGCAAGTTTATAGTAGGTAGAGAGTCGACTCAAACAAGCAATTGCATACAGTGACAATTTTTATATGGAAAGATTCAGTTTTTTGCGGAGATAAAGTTCCTGTGGCCCAAAAAATTATTTGAGCAGTTTTTTATAGAGATAATTTTTTCAAATTATTCCTGTGTTTATATACTACCGAGATGAAGCCCCTTTATAAGTAGGATGAAAAATGTGGATGTTTAAAGGAATGAGCATTTGCTAACAAGCATCTTAGCTAAGCGGAAATTAAGCTGATTATCAAAAGAAATTCATGTGCTGCATTATAATGTAAGTCTTCATAAAAACGTCGACATCTTACTATGCTTTCTTGGCTGAAATTTCTAGTTTAGAATTCCATTTTCACCAGAATGATTAATTTTTATGATTCACTCAAATCTGAATAGTAATGCGGACCCATTTACATCTGTTGAGTTAATTGTGATCATTGTCATTGGTTATTTTATTTTGCTCTTCCAGTGGCAGATTATAGCTTTTGATATGATCACACTCAAGAAAGTGCTGTTATTGATAAGGCCATGTATTAAAGCATAGCAAGGATTGATAATTTAACAGTACCTCTCCACACAGGTTGACATGACACGGAGGATTTGTAAAGTGATATTATTCCTTTTGTTTTACTATCACGATCAGTCAAATCCAAAATTTCTCCAAAAGTGTAAAAATTTGCATGTCTCACATGTGATGCTGGTTCTCATTCGAGTTCATTTAATAAAATCGAAACTGTGTACACAAATGGGATTTTATTATTGCTGAGCTGCTACTCACCCTAATATACTTTCTCTATGGCCTAACGTTTGGAAGACTTTTAATAGAGCAACTGAAATATTCACTTTGAAACTATTAAAGAATTATTAGAGGTCTTTGAAACTTTGAGCAACTTAAAAGTCTTTTTATTCCATGGAAAGCCAGAGACTTTTTTCAGAAATCCAAATTCTCCTGGAACCGCTCAAACGACTATATAATCATGTGCTAACCGCACATAATCGAACGAAACTTCCGCACCTTGTAAGTAAAAAGAAAATAATTGACATAGATGAAGCTATATTTGACAGAAAATGTTGCCAATTTTCAGTCACAATGCTTTGAAGAGCCGAATACAAGTTTTGCAAAAGTTTCTGCATTGATCAAACATTCAAGAGTCACGTGGTGGTGAGGATGACTTATAGCATAACTCAACGGCTGAAAGGAAGAAACCATAATTAATGGACCTGTTTGAAAATCAAATTGAAGATGCACTTGTCCTTAAATTAAATACATTCACAATGTACACAGATCTTGAACACATTGGATATTTTCCTTGGATAGCGTTCCAGTGAGAGCCATCATCATCATTGTTGAGTTTTCTACTTAAAATTCAGTATTATGAATTATCATATATCATATATATAGTCTGGCTCAGCTTTTCAAGTGATCGAAGTCTTCAATGGAAATTCTTCAAAATATATTCCTTGTACCAATTAAGTGATAAGCTCATTATATTATCGAGAATTATGCGATGGAATTTTGATATTTTGTCTTTTACTCATAAACTGCATCAATATTTACAATGGCGAAATCAATTTAGTCGATGGACTACCGCAAAATACTGAAGCTTTATAAGTACTAAATAAGATTGATGATACTATATTATAATGTACACGTATGTGTACTGATAAATTTTCTAATTCCCTATCCATCTAGCATGCAGGCGAACTTGTTTTCCGATGTTGGACCAATTTTTCTTTTAATTTTTTTCTCATAATTCGTCGATGCACCGATGTATGTGAGGAAATGAAACCACCGAATTGTAACTGAAAAAGGAAATGTATGCATCTACATGCGAGCATAGTAGCTTTGTCCATCTTCATTTGAAACTTTATTGGGAGTTGCGGCCGTTTTTCGTTCACACCCGGCGGGGGAGGCCAACAAACGAAAAAAATACGAGCCCCTTAGCACTTGTATTTTTGGAAAGCATGTACGTCACAGATATCATGTATGTCAGTCACCAAAATCATCTATGAGCTATTACCAAATTATGGCGTCATCTTTCAAAATGGCCGCCATGAAAATAGGCTATATCTCGAAAATGAATGATTTTAAGGCCCAATAATGTATTACGAACAGATATAAAGTCGACCATTTTCTCTCATTTGAGACTAGTGATGTGCCACTAAGTTACATATATGTCAAAAAATGACGTTATAGATTGACCTAATTCAAAATGGCCGCCATAATTAGGAAAATCTGCTGTAACCCGAAAACAAATAAATTTATGGTCTAAGCATTTATATAGTATCAACGTAATTATTATTATTATGTCTTTATTTCCCCTAACATATCTACCGCATCTTGCATAAGTAACAAGGCACAGATAGAAAATCTTGCAGATCATAATGAAGCTTTAAGATAGCGCGTATATTTGAGAGCACGCAATTTTCAATAAACATTTTTTCTAAGCAGTGACAAATAAAGTGGGTGGTGATAAGGTGAAGTCTAAATTAAGTTACAAATGTAAACCATTGTAACAAATAAATGTTTCCAGCAAATTTCTTCCATATTTTGAATGGTTGATTGGAGCTTTTCCGCGCTTCTCCCATAAGCTGGCAAAATTCCCGTTGACAGACTCACTCGCTTATTAGCTAAATTTTCCCAAAGATGATTGGTGGAAACGACAAAATTATGCCACATGGTCAAATATTACATGAGCAGCTGTCGTGAAGCTGGTCTCAAGATCGAAGTTAACAGTTCGGAATTCGGAAATTTAAGTAGCCAAGTCTGGCCAAGTCATTACCAAAGCGAGCAAGTCGAAGGTCGTTAAGCTTCAGCAAGTGAGCAAGTCTATCCACATGGATTTTGCCACCTTATGGGAGAAGTGCGGAAAAGCTCCAAACAACCATTCAAAATATGGAACAAATTTGCTGGAAACATTTATTTGTTACAATGGTTGACATTTGTAACTTGATTAACACTTCATCTTATCACCACGCACTTTATTTGTCACTGCTCAGAAAAATTTGTTTTTTTTTAATTTAAACAGATCTGTAGGATTTTCTAACTATGCCTTAAATTTATTGATGTAAGATGCGGTAGATATTTAGAAATTTATTTGCTTTCGGGTTACAGCAACTTTTCGTAATTATGGCTGGAGAGTGAAGTCACTTGCTTACGAAGTGACACTTGGCAGCTACTTAGATTTACGTTGTACAGGTATATAATGTCGACTTACGAAGCTTTTCTCCGTTCTTCATCGTAGGCCTCCTGAAAAATAAAATTCAATATATTTGGATACGCAATCCGTTCGCAGAATAATGTAAACATTGCAGTCCACGAGCAACGATCGACTTCCAAGCGCATTGACTGATAACAGTATTTGACAAGTTTGTCAATGCAAAACGTGATAAATGCCAAATTTGAAAAATCGTTAAGAGAAAGGCATTTTAAAATCTAATATTCCGCAATAAATGCAAATACGTTCACAAATACACACACAAACAAGGAGGGCAAGAATAGGAAGAAATTCAAAGTTATCTTCCAATTCTGATTTTTGATGCTGAACAATGAAAATATAGCGTTTTACATGTAATGATTCAAATTGAAAAACGGCTTGACTTGTAAGAAGCTAAAAATTACCTTGTCCTTTCTTTTCCACAATCCAATGATTCTGTTTACTAGACGAGTTATTAATGACTGATCATCTGTTGAGTGTAAGTTATCGTAATCAGCTTGAACTTCAGAATTATTATAACTTCTTTTCTGCATATTCGAGTATATGTACTCAAACTGCTGGTAAGTAAGACCATCTTCAATTTGACTACACTGCCATGAAGATTTCACACTTGATTTCGGAGTGCCCCATGCACAAGACATTGCAAAATATTACAGATAATCCTCTCAGTTCCCTCATCAAGCTTTCTTTGATTTGCGCTATATATATCAAATTTGCAGGATTCCCTTTTGAGTAAAAATATAAGCTAAAAAAGTCCTACAAGACAGTGAACCTACTAACATACTAACAATTAAACTTTAAAATAGAACCGAAAGAACGCCTGTTGTTGAACAATGCAAGCATTGAGCTATTGAATTGCACCGACAAAAGATATGTAGAGTTTGCATGCAAAACGCGGTAAGCGTCAATGGGCATAAAAAACGATATAATGTCGTCCTTTCTATTTACAGGATGTACATTGGATTTATTTCACCTATTTGCTCCGATTTCAAATGCGCAATAATCCTAGTTATGGACTGTGGTCAATTATTCACTCATCGGACTGGAATATCGTCATCTCCACTCACTTTGATGATTTCTTATTGCTATAATGATTTGCGTTATCTGGAACGAACCAAACGTGGTGAAGTTTTATTCAAAATGTGATTACATCACGCTGAAACCATGCATCATTCTTAAATGATATAATCGCATCGCACCAGCAGTTATCGCATTTTTCATCAAGAATGAAGGGCAGCGTTTATCCCGTTTTGCATGAAAGCTATTCATAAATCTCGTGTTATGAGCTATTACACGCTGTAAAATGTAGGGAATGAAATTCTCTCAATCTGGGACGAGGAACAGCCTTATCCATTCCGGGGTTCCTGGGGGCTTCGATCCCCTGCGCAGCTTTGTTGTGGACCTCTTAGAACTAGGGCGCCCGACCTGCAATTTTGTGGTTTCGAGTTTTAGCGAGTTTTCAACTCTTCACAAAAAATCGTTGGACTCGGACCAGCAGAAGTTCAAAGTCAAGACCTTCATGAAAAGTATACTTTCTTGAAGATCTGAAGTTGGCACGTTTTGCAAATATTGTGTGCGATGACATACAACGAAGGCCCTCAATTCGATGCAGCATTTTACAAATATGAGTCTATGGATCATATCATAATGATCTGTAATACCATAGACATCGAATAGTCGAAATTCAAGTGTTGTGCTGCATAAGTCAATACTTCAATGGTGTCACCTTCAAGTAATCATTTTAATGTCTGTTCATCATCATTTCAAGTCGTCCTTCTGCTTCATAATCATATTTTAAGTTACTTATAGCTGTAGAATGCCACTTCATAGATTCCACATTTCATGTGCGTGTACCTGAGTTATATTCCATATACATCAATTTCATCGATCTCATTTTCTGTTCAGAGGTAGCATTTTCAACCAGTTTTGGCATCATGAATAGCGATCTTTACAAAGATTTACAACCAAAATTTAGCATTTTAAAAAAAATTTCAGAAAAATTTGTCAAAGCTGGTGATTATAAATTCTGAATTGATATGTGTAGCACGTCAATGGACGAGTTAGAGCCAACGGGCATTATTTGAATGTTGTTCACACCGTAGATACTGCATATTAGCTACCATTGAAAAAGAGCAAGCGGCGATCCTCGCCTATGCCCATAAGTCAAGTAAGTACGTCAAGAAAATGAGCAATGCTTTAGAAGTTAAGGATGGGCCTGATACCCTGTGATATCTATGAGCTTCAGAGTGGGGTTCAGAGTTGTAACCGGCAGGGGTTCAGTCCGCCTGGCCACCGTGTGGAGCGGAGACTAGACTCAAAGACCGGTGGGCAATGATTAGGATGTCATCTGTGATAGTACGTAGGCCCTATCATCATTTTATAGTACAGATTGAGTGTCATGATAATACAGTGTAATATAAATATAAGCTTAGAACTACATGTGCTTGACTAAGTACATCTTCTGTACGAAGAACAAGTACTGACTTGATATAATTGTATGTGCTTCACTTCAGTATATCCTTTAATATCTTATTGCACATAGACTAATAACAGTGCATTCAATGAAACAGTTTTCTTCTTGAAGAGTGGCCTATGTATTGACTGATTTATTGCAATTGAAGCTTTCTACAGCAACTTATGATTTAGGAAACTAAGGTTTTGATGGTAGCTGGAGACAATTGAAAGCATGGCAGAATCAAGACATGGTCATGTCCATGAATGTAAAACATGAAAAAAGTGTCGAACAGGATATGTTGCACGTAGATTCACCAGCTCTCACTCCCACAACAAAATCAACGCAATTCATCCGTGGGACAAAGACAATGTATGATGAATGTCCCTCACAGGAATAGCCATGGATTTCACCGTTGCTGTCTCCATAATACATCGCCTCAGACAGCGAGTTGTTGAGACAGGGTTTACTGACTACCGTCCTCGCTCTGGTGCGCCAAGAGTGACAACACCTTGTCAAGATCTCCATATCCGCCTCTAAACTTCTTTGACATCGACTGCAGACAGCGACTCGCACTGCAGCTGAAACAACCGGACTGCATAACCGTCGAATCATAGATCGGACAGTGTGCAACAGACTTCGAGAGCACGGTTTAAAGGGACGCCGACCTTACTGTGGTCCCGCGCTCAATACTCATCGGAAGGCCACTCTACGTCAATGGGTTTTTGTGACCCGAGTAACCTGGCCCGTGCAGAGATGGAAATTTTTTCTTTTCGCATGAGACCCGGTTCTGTCTGTCGGTCGGACATGAAAAACTCCGATTTTGGAGGAGACTGGACGAGAAATATTCAAGCTGCTGCTGTGTGTTGGAGCGTGACAGACAGAGTAGCCTCATGGGGAGGGGAGGAATTCACTCTGACGGCAAGATCCCTGTGCTGTTCATCCAGGGCAACCTCACCGCCAGACGTTACGTGGATGAAGTCCTTCTCCCGCTGGTGATGCCCTAAACCAGTCAGCATGGCCTAGCGTGCAGCAGGACAATGCTCATGTTCAACGTTAAACGCAGGAGGCTCATCTTCTACGTTCTTTCTCACACTGGAGGGCGTGGACGTGATACCCTGGCCACCCCACTCACCCGACTTTTCCGTCGAGCAACTCTGGGACCACTTAGACAGACAAGTCATATCACATGACTGTCACCGAGAAGCCAACACCAACTCCAGCATGCATTGTATGAAGAATGTACCAACTTTGGCCAGTCCAAGATCCAGCGTTTGGTGTCCTCCATGAGCAGAAGATGCGCTGCTGCAAAAGGATGATGGTCAGAGAGGGGGCGAGATGGTCACACCCGGCATTTATCCTTTGACGTTTCTAGACATTGCGCAAGAACCAGCCAGAGAGTGTCAAGACATTCTAAGAACAATCTTCATTCCCTGATTAATTGCTGCTTGCTTTCACATAATTTATCTTGTTGTTGACTTTACCTGATCGAATACTGATTGCATTACTTTCAACTTTTTTTACATTAATTGCGATTCTTGATGACCCAATTGTTAGAAATTACTTTATAACCGCTTGACAAGTGCTCATTAGACAATAAGCAGAGGATTTCACAAAACACACTAGCTCCTTTAATTCAAAAGAGCATGGGGTTGAATAAGCAACTCAAAGGTGCGGCGGGCATTGGTGGGTTCATCAAGTAGACAATCAATGGGTGCGGACTGATGCGGTCGAGTAGAGAGGGCCGTTTGCGGGCAAGTAATGGTGATCAAGAGCGGTTGGCGGGCGAGTAATTGCGAATAAGGGCGGCTGCTGGCGGGTATCGGCGGGTACTTGCGAATAAGTTGAGTGCGAGTGAGTGCGTGTGGCTATTTGCAGGGGGACAAGCACCGAAAATTGTTCCATCCGCAGACCACTGCTATCCAGGTAACTTACGTGTACTTGCTTCTTTTTATTCCAATGTTCAGGGAGTTGCTTAGCTACAAATAAACATTCCAGTACACGATGCTAATTCGATTGAACTGAAAATGTATTTGCTCATTCATTCTGTTCAAATATTGATCATTTTTCTTAAATCCGAGGGTCCACCATTTTCGGTAACTTTCATCTCAAGAATGCTTCAAGTCTGACCGATCATTAATTGGCAAGCGTGAAAGTATTTTGTGCTATTGTTCTCAAGAAATCAATCATTCAGTTCAGCCATAATCAACAGAGATTAACAAGTACAGTTCCCTCGGAACTATTTCTGGATCAGGGAAGTCCTGCGCAAGTACATGACACAATTTCGTCATTCTTGTCAATGATCTCATGAATTTCATGCTATTTTTATCTCATGGGATTCACAGTTTCCTTCATATAAAGCCTTTCTAAGAATGCACAGCAATGACTGAGGATCGAACGTTCGTATTTTAAAAGAGACTTGGAACATCTCTTTCTCATGATGGACAGGCGCTTATGAAGAGATTTCGAAGACCGCAAGACAACATTTTCGACGACTCATTCATTTTTTCTCCGGGAATGCAGGTGATGTCTAAGAAGTACAATTTCTCCGGTCATCCTAGAGAACTATTCTCAGCAGGTTTGAAGGAAAGCAAATGTCCTTCTCAACATCCAGCGGGTCCAGTAAGTACTAGAAAGTGACTGTTTGAATGAAAGGGCATTGGAAATTTAGATTGGAACCGAATCATGTTTGTTTGATTCTCAAAAGAAATAGTGCACGAGATTCACTTGAATTTGATGTTCACCATATTGCTCGAATTTTTTAATGATTGTAACTAATTTATTGATTCTGATGTCAATGATTAGTTATATGTAAGTGAATTCAAATTTAAAATAAGTAATCGAATCACAGAAGAAGAAAGTATGATAATTATTCTTATCAGAAATCGCAAATATCAATTTACTGCTGTGCCATAGTCCAGCGGGGTACATTATTACGTATACCACTGCAATACATCATCATGCCATATCCAAAAAAAGTGCAACTTTTCAATGTTTTACTAATGGTTCTTAGCCTTTTTGCTCAGATTCCTCCATAAACGTTGAAAGTATGCTTAATTCCTCCCCCTAAACTATCCCTGTTCTAAGCTATTCCATGTTTGAAGAAGTCAAAGATAGTAACAGCACATGTTATCAAATACAGACTTTTCAGGTAACTAATCAGGAAGTATGTAAGTACGTGGTTATAGGAAGTGTCATCAAGAAAGATTGCAACAAAAAAGCTGCATGTGACTACATTGAGCCTGATGCTTACAACACAATTCCTGAACTCGAGGTTTCAATTTCATGAGTTTTAATCTCATATCGACGCGCACGCTGATGTTGAGTCGATTGTCAGTTATTGTGTAGTATTTAGTAAAATAGCGGAGCATAATACAGACCTCATCCTAATATCCATAATCGAACCTCATTCCTCCTAAATGCTCCTTCGAACGTCATTCCACCCCTAGCATGTTGAATTCCTCCGAATCTACGCGAATCTGCACAGACAAAATTGACGATGACCGCTGAGCAAACAGAAATTGTTCGGAATTGTATCGCTGGTGCTGAGCCTGCTGCCTCTGTCTCACTTACCCACTGCGTTTCAACCTCGTACCCTCGACTTTTCAAAGGCAACGCTCATCCTAGAGGAAGCCGGTGACAATAGGCTTTGAGACGGAACCATCTGTAATTGGAAAAGTATTATTCTGCACTCATGCTGCACAGCAGCTCTCGAACGGCAATTTAGTACAATGGGATTGACGTGTGACATATTACGGAGGAATCTTGGAGTAGAGGCCGGAAAATGCGTTTTCTTTGCAAACAACTGAACAGATGAACTAAAGAATATTACTGTATAACAATGACGATGGATTTATTGCATCACGAACTTGTTCTAAAGCATCACACACTCTGTTATTTCTAAATGAAATACAAAGAGTCATTGAATTTACGTCATGATCAGCATTTCCATTATTTCTTAAATGCATAACTTTCATGGGATATAGGCAGCAGGCCTACATAGTCATATTATCTAAACATGTTCTGTTTCTGTGATCTTTGGATAATGTAAAGTTAATGTCAGTTATTGTGCAGTATTTAGTAAAATAACACTATCTATTTAGGCTACTAGCGGAGCATAACACAGACACCATTACAATTCTCGAATTTCATTTAAATTTGAATAAATTTTTTTCTCGTAAAACATTTCATCGAATTTCGATAAATGCAAATTTATTTTTCATTGCATATGCTGAATAAATATCTGATAAGCCATTATTGTTTCAATTGAATGAAAGGACAAGAAAAAAAGTGCTCAAAACATATTTTTTTGAAAAAGCGTTTCAAACATGTTTTTCACACATCTTGTCAATTATTATAGACTGTCAAAATAGACTTATTGATGTACTGAAAGGATTAGAGCAGAAAAGTATTCTGCATCAATATTAACCGCTTGTCTGATGATGTAATGATTATAACTATAGCTGAGGGATGCCCTCAAAGCAGTGGAATGTACAGGGTAGAAATAGAATGATGTGATTGGATATGAGGGTTTGCCAGCCTCAAAAAATAGAAGATGACGTGCATTTGCAGATAGTTGCGTGTTATGAAATGTTCTAATTAGCGAATCAGAAAGTTTATCTTGACGAGTTCATCGGAATCGAAATGCTTTCCATTGTCATAGATATCAGCAATTATATGAGATGAAAATATTTTTACGTAATTGCTTTCATGTCGGAGCATTTGAAATCCTCTATATTGCACTCTGGGAATCTGTTTGCATTTTGTCAATATTATTGATGTTGCAACTGACTCATACTCATACGATGCAATAAAGCAGGGAAGTAACTCGATGGTCTTTTGATTTTGAATGTCTGGCATATCGGCCATCGACTGCATTTTTAACAATTGGATGATGATGTTGTGCAAGCAGGTGCCGTGGCGTATTGACAGAAAGTGTGACTTTGCAGAATTTACTTTTAACATCATTGACATTGGAGTTTGCGCTTAGAATACTAAGGTTAAGGTTTATGGCTTTTTGGGTTAGTATTTTTATACAATAGTATAAAAATAGTATAGTATATATAATATACAATAGTATTTTTATACAATTTGTGATCATAGGATCATATCTGCTTATTTGAAGTGATACCATATAGTACCTATGCTAATAAGTCACATTTCGATTAATACACACTTAATTAAATATTCTAACGTAAATGAAATTGTATAAAATTATGACATTTTTCATCCACCTAGGTAGACCATCCATCCATAACTGGTTGCCAAACCACAGATTTTGGATCGGATCTAAAACTCCAGCTACCCTGCATGAGACGCTTTACAGTCGTAGTGCAACGAGGTTTATGAAAAAAGAAAGAGAGTGACATACTTTCATAGAGCTACCTTCAGAATTGGAGCGGATTCCAAACATCAGCAAAGAAAACCTGTTAAGCAAGCTCTTGATTAATGTTGAACAAATCAAGATCTCTTTCAGAATTGGACAGCATCACTTAGCAGCGTCAATCATGATGTATTGTGTTATGAGCTATGATTTCCAAAATGTCAAGATTCATCATAGCAGCATGACAATGAACCGCTGCAAAAAGGCGAGCCTATTGCGGGCCATATACTGCGTATATATTACTTGTATTACCTTATTAGGCCCTACTTATTACAGGCAAAGGTAGGCTGCACACGAGGCGGCCTGCTTCCTGTCAAACTTACTACATGTCACAGTCGTCTGGCTGAGTGGTTAAGGAGGTGACCGATGTTCCATGCATCAACTTTGGAGAAGACTTTGATTTCAATTTATCTAACAGACTGTTGGCTGGATTAAGTTGCATCATCGGTCAAAATATCACAATTTGACAGCAGTGTTTCTTCAAATGCAGGATATTTAAATACTATTAAATATTTAGCTATCGAAATGCCAATAGACTGTCACCGTATAATTTTCTCTACAACAAGTTTACAAATTTTCATTTGAGACAGAAGTCTGAATGATGTCAGAAGTATTCTAAGAGCTAGGGAAGTCCTGAACATAGAGAGAAAGTCAGCAGATAGAATTAGAATATTGAATTATATGAAAATGCTTGATTTGTCAAAACGTAAAGCAAAAAACGGTGTGTAATTGCATATTCAAAAATTGTGTAGGGAATCCTGGAATCTAAATTTAGACACAATTCTACTTCAAGTGATATACCAACTGTATTTTTAGACTTGTTGATGTGCTGAAACTAACGAAGCACGAAAGTGTTGCATACTTTGATCATTCTCAATTGCTTATGATGTCATGATTGTAACTGTAGCTGGAGGGATGCCCACAGGGCAGTGACACTACAGACAGAAATAGCAATGATGCGGTTCGACATGAGGGTTTCCCAGCTATAAAATAATAGAAAATGACGTGCAAAAAGAAACGTTAAAACTACGTTATGCTTCATTAATTGCTGCAGTTCATAAATCAGAAGATCATCTTGAAGAGTGCATGAGGATCAAAGCGTATTTAAATGTATAGTAACTGTTTCATTAGATGGGTTAGATTACTTGGTCACTGCGGTCAGTCAACATGTATATTTTTTTCTTCGTGTGCACATATGCCCAAGTGTAGGGTTGTGATATTACAGGATTTGAGAACAATTAGTGACATTATAATTGATCTCTTAATAAAGTTATCATCTCAATGACTTCTCTATTTGAAAAAATAGATGCATCATGTCAGTAAAGCACCACATTTTTCCGTTGTAAATGATATACAGCTAGCCTTTGACATAAGAGCTTTGTGGTACTATTAGTCCGAATGGCCTTCCTGTCGATTTTCAGTGATACTTTCGGGGTTCGACCTCATAATCAACAGATCGCTACGCAAAGCACTTAGCCACTGTGCCACGCAGACCGCCAAATTCAAGAAATAAAAGTGGAATGACGAGAACCAATTTACCTTGCCCATGCAAGTTGACAAAAGACGACTAAAACTAATGTATCAGTGTTGTGGAAAATCAATGCACGTACATGCGTAGATTTGTTGGTGGAGTGGTCCATGGCTCTTACTTGAATGAGCATTTATATGAATTTTCGGTGCAATTATTCTTGTTTGCAAGTCAAAATAAGGACTCCGGCGAAAAATTCTGCAATTTTTAAAAGCTAGAATATCAAAACTTCTGCCGATGCACATTTTAAAAATTTGAATAATTTTCCTGGATTGAACTTAATAGTCCGGAGTCGGGGACTTTTTACGATCCCTCTCCGGCGAAATACACCGACTCCGATTGACTGCTACCCCTCATTTTGTGCAAATGCGTTGCACCAATTTTAGTACGTTCAAAAGGGTTCAATTGTTAACTTTAAACTAAGAAAGCATGTAACAGGATCAATAAATAAAATAGCGGAAGCTAGATTAGTGGTATATTCCAGTAAGTGGGTATGGTTTTACTAAGTGTAGATGTGAAAATGTAAATTATCTTTAATCCAGTAGGCCCATATCATTTATTTGGTTAGAATATTCTGCTCGTGCATTTAGCGAGATTTTTTAGTTTTGATAAAATTTCTTTCAGGTTTCATAAATTTCATGTGTGGATGTTCATCGAGATTGATTCAAATGCGTCGCTGAAGCTGTGATCTTCAATGCGCTATTGGACTCACAAAGCCTATTGGAACGGGATTCACTTCGAATAGTATTTTACCCGAAATTTCTTTTCAATTTTGATGATGGAATATCAATGTATGGAGATAAAATTTCAACAACCTATTCAATGATGTCTTGGAGGAAACGATGTCAATGAAGGCTGAGTTGACTGGGATGATAGCCAACACTTTTCTTTGTTGAATGAACTTAATACATGCGCATACGACGCATTTTTGTAGAAAAGATTTAATTGGTGAAGTCTCATAATCATGTTCCCGAGATCTACGAGTAGATGCTCGATCATTCAATCTTTATGCTCATCAGTCGACTTCGCACGATTGCACTCACATTTAAACAATTGGCCGGATCTCATTTTTTGTTGTAAACCACTTTGATTCATATAAAAAGTCAGCTGATAGAATGACCACCGATTACACAATGAGATGACGCTTAGTGATTGCATTTAAAATCTAAGTAAGCCATGATATCTAGGAATCCATGGTTATACAATGGTCACATTTCTGTGACACAAAGCATCTGAAGTGGCTTTCAGTGACTGCCAATGATCTTAATATGGCAATTCTTTAATGAATTATTGCGGCAGTTTCTATGTTTCCGATTTTAGACTATTCTGACCTCTCTTGACGTCTCTTTAAGTGCATAGTCATTTTGATCAGTAATTTATGATACACAATATCAGGACAAGAATACTGCATGTGTCATGATTTTTTAGCATCTCAAACTGTTTCTATTTCACTAACTTAAGCAAAAGTGAAAATCGGATTTCTATGGTCAATGCTTATCTGTGATTCGTGTGAATTGTTTGATGTTTGGCTCCTGAGCGAATCCTTTCAAAATCATTTGCATTTCAAGCTTAGGAAAGTAGAATCACCCATACGGAAGTACATGAATCTATAAACGATACAGAGGACACCACTGGCATTGCTGGAACAAAAATCAATGAGTCGGTCGATAATGTTATCTTGCACTCTTCGAAATTGTGAAGCACCGATTTGCCATAGAAGAGGTGTAGCCGAGTGTCTTTTAAAGTACCAACGTTCGATCCAAGTTTGAACAATGAAACGTCGACATTTGACACTGAATTCGCATTGGAAGAATGGGTGTTAAGTTTAAAACTGAGTCAGATCTTTTTTCTATAACATTGTATGTATGTTTTCACTGATATAAATCAGAAGGAAATCGGGAAAATTCAATTGTGCGAGTAGACAAATCATTTAGCATTCGATGGCTAAAAAATCACTCTAACATGTTGATAACATTTCTTGAAATCACAAATCATTGTTGTTCATTTATTTCACCGTGGGAGCTTTGAAACCGAAGGCATTGCCTCCGCTTTGTCCCCTGTTAACAATTTTATCTCAATAAATAGCCATTCCTATTTCCTGAGGTGTTGTTCTGAATGAAATTTGAGCGATTAAGATACTTGCGGGTGACATGCCGTATTTTTCCGAAAATAATCCGAATGGGCGCGGCTTCTATTTAAGAGTAGCTTCTTAGAGAAGACGGGCTGTTTTTCCGGGCGCCTTGTGTGACTACCAGGGTGGTCCGAGCATATCTTTTCCGTCGGCCTCACTATTTCGGTCACAGTAGGCTTTCAAACATGTTCACTCAACAAGACTGTATCAAAATCATCTATATTTGAGCAAATATGGCTTACAGGTTTCTCCTAATCATATCGAATGCGACGATTGGGATAGATAGACACTTGATTTTTATAAATTATAGCTGCACTCTCATGTAAGTAGTGACTTCATGTATAAGTGACATACGATAATGTTACAACAAATTCATCTTGATTGGAATATATCAAGATCAGGTATCGCATTATGAGTGAAAAATTTAAATAGCGGGTTTTAAATGAATCAGACTACCTCACACAAATAAATGATTAAGTCAAGGTTCGTCTTAAATCATTTTGATGTTTGGAAAATCTGCTCAATCGAAAATAGTATTAGGAAGAGATCGGTCAAAACCGTATAAGTGGGCTGCAGCTGTTGAAAGGTGTGGCAGAGACTTTAGATACACGTAATAAACGTTTACGACATTAAAGATAGTACATCACAAAGTTCATATTACAAAATGTATAAATGATGTAAGAAATATATTAAAAGAGCTGAGGGGAGTCCACAGAACTAGAAGAATAAGTAGAAAGTCGGCACTTAAAATCAGAATATTGAAGCTGCTTTCATACAATTGCAGCAACATGCTATTGAATTTCAAATCATGAAGGAATCCTAGAATCTAGATTTAGGCACTCTTCAACTTCAGGTAACGTACTTCAGTTGCATTTTTAGGTTGGTTGATGTACTGCAAGCAATGAAGCAGAAGTGCATTCTGCATCAATCTTAGCTTCTTAACCTGGGATCGGGTCGGATCGTGTCGGGCCTAAGACTCACCTCCATTTATTTGTGGAAATGTGGAAGCTAATAAATCAGAGAAATATTGTGAGGAAACATCTTGATGCAAATCACGTGGTGTAGAAGCTAATGTGAATAAATACTACACACATTCCAGCTGTAAATCGCTCGCTACCAATCACGTACGAAGGATGCGTACCAATGCTTCGCAGTAATTGCTTCGAAAACTGCTTGCTGGATGATACAGCCGCTGCCTCTTAAACTGCTCTGACTGGTTTCTCTGAATGTAAGTGGAAATTGTCTGTTGGAAAAGCACCTTATTTACTTCAACTGTCTGGCTTCTATATTAATGAATTTGACAGCGCAACTGGAAAGGCTTCGATTATAAGTCGAAGGGTCATGGGTCGAAGCCGTGGTGGCTGGACCACGGCTACGAAACCCTGGATTCTGTGCAGGGTTCAGTGAACTTGGCAGCAGTGAAGTACTGCGTGGCAGAGTTTGAACCGGACCGGCTCGTGATTGGTCCTGAGAAATGGCCCGGGTTTCGGCTCGTTTCGGCTCGTGTTTTAAATTCTTTGCTGGGCAACATTATTTAGCTAAGTTCATCATAACGATCGCAATGAGAATAAAGCAGGCTAAATGAGCACAGTACTGCTATGCAAGTAATGATAATCTCACTCTTCGAACTGTAGGCTATTCTACGTATCATCCTAAACAATCAAAGCATTACGCTTGTAGAGGATAAGCATCTTCGACATTTGTTGTATTTCTATGTCTATAATTTATTTGCCTTAAATTGACCATATGTTGTGCAATGTTCACATAAGGCTTATAAGTGACCTACTACAGTAAAGATGCACGAAGTGCTTTCAAACTAGATAATGCATTTCGTCGACTTATCTTTGAAGTAAGTTGTATAGAAGACTTGCGCTATTGACATCAAAGTCTATATCTACCCGAAGTTGATCGACATAGTGACAAACTGGTGACTAATGGTGACTGAAAACCGGAGCTATTTTGCAAGTCCGCTGAGGAAGCTCGGAGGTCTTAGCGAAAGCTTCGGCAATTGAGAAATGAAAAACGATGTGTCCATCAAAAAATAGGTTTCTTCATTTGGAATATTGAATCTGACGTCGTAGAAGAAGATGAAAATTAACAATGATCTCGCATAAATTTAATTTGCTTTATCAGTCCTTGATCAGTATTTACAACAAAATGTCGACTTCACAAATGTTTGATGCCAATTTCATCTGCTGACTAGTTGCAACTTCTAAATTTCCTTCTCGTATTATCAATAAATCATTCACATTATGAGATAAATATACTTGTAATTGAAGATAAAGTGCCTCACTACAAAATCATGCAGCTAAATTCGCACTATTCAGTTTCGATCCCATTAGGTAATCATTTGAGAATTTATAGGCGCATTTCTTTAATGCGGCACTAAAAATTAGTCTACCTAGAAGATCGTTTGTTATCAAAGTCAAAGCTTTCGATAAATCTAAAAAACACTATTCTTTATTGTGGGTACATTTATATTTGTTTGGGTACATGTACAGTACGGTACATCAATAAATTCCATAGGCGTAGAGACAGAGAGAGAGAGATGTTTATTGGTGAGCAAAATGAAAATCAGAAAAGACAAGACAATGCAATATTTCAGTATTTCACAAATTATGTAGTCTGCAAAAATGTTAATCACAAAAAGTGGATGACTGCAGGATGCTCATTGCCGGAAAAAATGAATTGCGCCGGATTGAAGTTCGACAGATCGGGACTGAATGCCGACCACTTGGTAGTTTATGCGGGATTAAGAGTCATGGTAGTTTCGGCATTCCGGATCCGTTCAAAAAGCCTCAAAGCTGCCGATTTCCTCCTCGTATCAAGATCAATCGCGACACCACAATCTTTGATGTTTAAACAATGGTTCTGAATAGCTTGAAGTCTATTTGAATAACTTTTTGATAAGCCTATAAAGGTAGCGCATGCATATTCTATTAATGGACGAATCAAAACGTTGAAAATAAGAATAAATTGGTCAGGAGTAGTGAGGACTCTGATTCGGCGCAAAATGTATAATCGCTGCGCACACTTGCTTTCAATGTGGTCTATGTGAAGTTTCCAACTCAAAGTATCACTGAGAAATACACCTAAGAAACGCACGCTCTCCTGAAGGTCAACGTCAGAAATGAAAATTTGTGCATCAAAAGTGTCTCTAAATTTCCCACGAAAATGAATAAATCCCGCTGTTTTTGAAGAATTCAATGTCACCTCGGAAAGTTCAGCCCACTCAGCTGTGTCTGATCTCAGCTATCACACTTGAAATGTCATAGTGAGCAAAAGATTTTCTAATGCCAGCTGCAATACACACATCATCAACATATTTTATCAAGCAAGAAGATTGACTGAGCGGCTTCAAGGAAGACGTGTAGATTCCAAAAAGGCAAGGCCCGATCAGAGAACCTTGTGGAACGCCACTGGTAATTAGTCTCAAGTCACTTTTCATATCATTCAATCGGATTCTCTGATGTCGATTGTACAGATAATCGGCCATTAATGCAAGAAGCCCATTTGGGAAACGGAGCTGTCGAAGTTTAGTCAACAGAATAGCACGTGATATGCGATCAAAAGCTTTGGCAAAATCAAAGCCAATAAAAACTGCGGCTCCAATGCTCGGATCATCAGCTAGAGAAGTCAGTTGATCATGGGCTGTAATCATTGCATCGGTAGTGGAAGAATGCTTTCGAACTCCGTACTGATGTTCGCCTAAGCACTCTGTAAGCTGAGATAGTAGGTCTCTAATGATGAGCTTTTCAGCAATTTTTGCTTGGACAGGAAGAAAACTTATCGGACGCGTATTCAAAATCGAAGGATCTTGTGATGTTTTGAGTACGGGGACAATGTCTGCTATCTTCCACAGAGAGGGAAATCGCCGTTGTAGAAAGCATTGTAAAATCAAGTCATGTACCGACTCAGCAAGTGTTATCGCACTCTTTTTATATAAAATTGTAGGAATTCCGTCACTACCTGTTGCTTTTGCAGGAAGTCAGGACAACTTGTGCCAAACATCTTCGACTCCAAACCTCGGCAACCAAACGTCGTCTTCCAAGGTTTCGAAATCAGGAGGCGTCGATTGAGAGTTCATGCGATCACAAAAGAAATCATTGATGTTATTAAGCTCATCAACCGTGACATCGAACCCTTGAGCAAAGTGCTCATATCGTTTCTTGAGTTTCCAAGATCCGTTCGTATAAATGACCATAGTCCCTTTACAGATGCAGATTTCTTTTCAAAATATTTGTGTTTTGCTCTAAATATCTCTTTTTTCACTTTCTCTTTCATGATATTGTACATACTCCAATTACGAATGCGGAATGCCTCCCATCTTTTAATTATTAGGATTTTTACGTATGGGGTCATCCATAGAGCATCCGTACTAGTTATGTAAACTGATTGCCTCGGAATAACATTCATTGCATTGTTGATGATATCATAAAAAATCTGGCATTTTCGTTCAGCGTCATTCTCTGAATAGAAGTTATAAGTAAATCACCATGAAGAATACATTGCTCAAAAGCTAAGACATTTGATTCTCTAAGATCGCAGAAAATACACTCACGAACATCACGTTTGTCATCAAAGTCAGTAGCTCTAGCAAAAACGCAGTTGTGATCGGAGTTTCCTATTGGAGGACCAATTTCGATATTATCGGCCGGATAATTATCAGCAATGTTTGATTCTATGAAGATCTTGTCAAGTTCAGCGTCAATTGGGTGGGTCCAGTTGCAATGTTTACTAATGCGAATTTTGAGGTGAGGAAGGATGGATCATAACTAGGGCGGTTTTTCATTGACCTAAATAATTGCGAATTTTGACTTTATTTTCAAGTAAACTTTTACCTAAAATTTTGTTTTAAATGTAAAATTTTTTACCCAATCTGTTTACCTAATTCAGTTTTGTTTAACCAAAGAAAACATCATTTCAGACTCACAAGAAAACGTTACTTGTTTTAATTAAAGAAACGCATTTTATTATTGAGTCCACAAATACAAAGTTCTTCATGAAAAGAAGGAATGCCTCTTAAACAACGAGTTAATTGTTACTGGCGTTGTAATTCATTATTGCATAGTATTGAATGTTTTCGGGAGAAAAGTTTCTGTTAAAACGGAAGAGATTTTTCAACTGGGAAAAGCTTCGTTCGATCGCAGCTGTGGTTGATTGTGCACACAACAGAAGATTGTATTCAGTTGGTGAAATATCGTCACGTGCCAAGTTAACAATCTCCATGATATCATTCTTAGATAAACGCAAATTTATGTATGATTTGATTTCACAGGGATCAATTCCGAAATCCAGACTGTTTACGTCCTGTATTACCTGACGAATGTTGTAGTTGGTTCCTTCGCATCGCTCCATTAGATGATGTAGAGGTCTACACGTTGCCACATCCACGAGTTGGACAACAATTACTGTGCTGGAAACTGCAGATTATGCACGACTTACAAGTAATCCATCATCCTCGAAACCCAACACAATTTGTTTGACGTCGCAAAAGTGGTCTGCATACCAAAAAGGCGCGTTTAACCATGTTCTCTACCTGGTTACGACCGGCTTTGGTGGACTTTCAATCGATGCAAAAAGAAGACGGTGATTACCATTTTTCACAGTGGCAGCCTTGATTGAGGAAATCAAACTGTTGACAGCCCCATACTTTGACTTCACAAGTAATGCACAGTTGTGCAACAGGTGCGCCATACAAGTTACATGAAATAATGATGGATACATAGACTTCAAAGTTTTGCCCGCAAGAGTCATATAACGAGCTGCATCAGATAGCAGTAAAAGGAAATTATTGCGATGAACAGTTAAATCTTGAACAACATCATCAATAGCATGGCACACTGTTTGATGATTGATGTTTCCTTCTAGCTGTCTACAGTCATATAGATAAGCAACTTCAGGCTTTTCTAGAATTCCGACAAGAATGCTCATAAACTTCCGACCAGAAATTTCCGTTTCGTCCACCATAATAAATATTTTTTCTCCATTCAAATATCGAAACAATTTCTGTTGTTCTAACTGAAAGAGTTTTGGCACATGTTGCCGACATGATGACTCAGATGGGCAATGATGACCCATAAAATCAAATAAATCTCGTATCGCTTGATGCTCCAATTTATGTGAAGGAATGTCAGCGGCTAAAAACGCTGTTGTTTCATGCTTAGCCAGATCAGGTTTGAAGTTCAAGAAGGTCTGACTTTCATGCTTTGATGAGGTGGGTACTGATGATGAAGAGGTAATTCTTTGTAACTTCGTCGGATGTTTGGCACTTTTACGATGACTGTCAATCATAAACTGTTTCACGTATTTCACCGGGCATTCACAAAGCACACAGAAAGTGTTCATTCCTTGGTGCTACTTTAAATTCTTGAGGATATTGGCAAGTAATTCTTTTGCACTTGGATGCATCACTTTCAGCTGTCTTGGGCATTTCGAACAATCGAAGATAGTCAGTGTCAGTTAACAAAAAGATGTAGTTATGTGCGTTGAAATCCTTGCGAGAATATTTGGTGTCCCAATAGCTTAGCTTTTTGTTTGGATTGAAAAGTGTTCGGGAAACCCAGATCTAAAAATGGCGCTTAGGAAGGCCAGGTGTCTAAACATAGCGCTTGGGAAGAACAGATTCCTGAAAACTTTACTGTCTTATTAAAACTTTTTGACCTTAGTTGACTACATTTGACCTTATTTTTACTCTATTGACTACATTGACTTCATTTGTTTATTTTGACCGTATTTTTACTTTATTGACTTTTTGACTTTATTGACCGCTCTAATCATAACGGTTGAAATCGCTAGCCGTAATCAAATGATGATTAGGATATTTTATGAGGGTATTGTCCACGGTAGCACCGAAGGATTGACAAAAGACACCAAAGATCTCAGCTGCAATGCCTGGTGGTAAGTACAAATTTATAATGTGCAGTTTCAGTGAAGGGATTTGTACACAACACAGCTCGAGAAAGCCAAATGACGGGAAGACGATTTTAACAAATCTTAATGAAGTTTTTACTCATATAGCAAATCCTCTATGTCCAGAATCATCAACTCTATCAGTTCGGAAGCAGCTATAACTGGGAAGGTTGAAGGCATCAAGTGGAATTATGGACGTAAGCCAAGTCTCTGTGCGTATACAGTACGAACATGGATTTGCCCATTCGAAGATCTGTTTGTATTGTTGAACGCATCAGCTGTCCATCATATCAACTATGTAAACTAGACTTAGACTTTGTTTATGTCATATCTGTGCAAATTAATCCTGACATTATATTCTTGACGTCTCCTCTATGAGAAGATTTTTAGAAAATTTCTTTTTTCGGACAACGTGTCGTGTTTTAAGTCTTTGGCATGCAAGACTATTCGAAATGACTAAGAACAACTCTTCATCATCTGTTTATAATTATTTGAAATGAAATAGACATCTAATACTTACTTAACCATTTTCCGTCAAATTTAGTGATCATATTTTTAACTTATTTTCTCAAATGCAATGCAACCCATGGGTTATGAGACCATTTTTGCAATTTATGCACGAATTCTTATGCAGGGCTTCTTGTATGAATAGATTTTCTACTCTTGAATTTAACTGTCTCAAGTTTTTAGTTATGAAATGAAGACGTTGTTAACATTGATGATAAGTCGGAATGCGAAAGAAAAGAAATCAAAGAGAGACGTAATCACGACAGTTACATGTATGATGAACTTAAGGGGCAAGATGTGCAAGAAGTTGAACTAGAAGCGTGTGTTAAGTGATGAGTATTGTTTGAACAATTATCGAATCTATCATTTTGATAGAAGCTACTTTGCACATACATGTATAATCCACTCGAAAGCAGTTGAAATAGACTTAGAAAAGCAGTTGTGATTTGTATAACAAAAAAGATAACAGAGAGAATAGTGATGTTATGCTAATTAATCAGAAACCAAGAACTTATACTTCATTAAGCAGTGATATAGTAGGTTCACTCCACTGGCAGTGGCATAGAGTAGGTATATTAGGTAGAATGCTAACTCCGCATTTATTAAATCCCCAATATGTATGCACTTTCGATTTTATTAAATGAAGTTGAAGAGGATACATGTTGGATATTGTTGCCAAATGTGAGATATGGATTTTTTGAGGTTTTGAAGAATTCACCACGGAAATGAATGATCATGATTGTAATGCAGAAGGAATTATGGCATTTTCAGATTCTCAGTGTCATTACAGCCTTGGGGATTTAATGTTTGTTAAGTTTGCAATTCGATGGGTTTTTATTACCTTCATGCTGAACCTCAAGAGTATTTTCTTAAGCGTGATCACATCACAGGCAACCTGCCACTGGAAGGCAAAATCTCATAATCAGAGACAATGATTTCAATTAACTTTGAAGGATGTGAATGGGTCCACATCACTATTCAGATTCAAGAAATGAAGCATGAATTGAGTGAATCATAAAATTATGCTGGTGAAAATTGAATTAAAAACTTGAAATTCCAGTCAAGAAAGCACGAATAATATGGCGACTTTTTCATGAAGACTTCCATTATAATACAATTCATGAAATTCCCTTGATAATCAACTTAATTTCCTCTTAGCTAGGATACTTATTAGTAAATATTCATTCCTTTTGATATCCAACTTTTTTTCATACTACTTATATAGAGGAGTCATCTCGGTAGTATATAAAATTGCAACATTTTGACTTTTTTAAAACTGCTCAAATAATTTTTTGGACCACGGGAACGCAATCTCCGCAAAATACTAAATCTTTTCATATAAAAATTTTCAGTGTACAGATACTTTCTTGAGTCGACACTCTATCTATACATCCCTGCTCTATGGGTAGTGGTCATATAATAAAGCTCCTTATTGATAAATCTAAGTACGGGATCTATTTAAGGGCGGGTTGCATTCGAGGATGGGTTCCATTCGAGAAAATGCAGTATTTGGAAGCGGATAATGCATTATTTGCAATATCTTAGACACTTCGCATTGTTATTTCATGTTTTCTAATGAAGTAGGTTGTTCATTTCAATCTTCCGGTATCATATGCAAGCAATTATGCGGTAGTCTGCCTCAGAGGAACTGAGAGAATATCATCGGCGTACGTCAAAAGGATTTTAAAGCCTTAGAATTCAAATTTGAAATTGGTTTTCTATCTTGAAGAAGAGATCGCCAAACCACATGCAAATAGTGGAAGGAGCAAATGTATTGAATCCAGCAGTAGTTTCAGGAAAAATGAGTGATTTGAGAGCTAAAATCAACGGAGCACTTTACACCTCCCCAACACACCGGCGGTATCCATTTCATAGCAACATTTTCGGCAATTTTTGTCTTTTCAAATGTCCAACTTCGTTTTCTTTGAACATTTGCACCTGCAGTCAATTTTTTATGCTGAACCACACCAAATTAGTATTCGTACAATTTGTTGTATTTGCACTGCGTATTACTAGTGTCGTCTGAATTTTATTACATGTATGCGCAATAATTGCCTCTCCTCCTCTCTTTCATATTACAGCTCCATAGTTTGCTAAATACAATATTATTTTGGCACTGTTTTTTGTGCTCATCACATGTTTATGCAACTTTTTTGCAAATAAGCCTCTGACATTCTGATACTTTTTTATTTTATCAATACTAATTTTGTGGTCGAAGTCAGATGAACACTTTGGCCGTTTAACGAGACTTTGGAAATGATAATTATGGTATTATCGCTAAAATTTTGCATGCATGATTAGATTATGGTTCTTGATAATGCAGTGAGTTTTCATAACATCCGGATAAATAACAGGGTTTCAGCAATAAATTGAAATTTTGAGAAAAATCAAAAGGTCTGGTCGAAAGAACACAGGACATTTTTCGTTAAATTCCCAGTTACCCACCAATTGTGATGATCCATGGTTGATTTTTTCCTTTTGGTGCAACAGCTGATACACAAATGATGCATTTCGCCACGTAAAGAAAAGAAAAACATAATTTCTAAGTTGAGAAACAGGCTAGAAGACAGAAGGATTTGTTTGAATTTTGCATTTTCATATTCATCATTTAACGTTGCATGATAGCTTGCCATTATTTGATGTTAATTGGCATTGTGTTCAACTACTTATTGTCATTAATGACTTGAATCTCTGAATTACCTTTTATTTGAGCTATTTTGTTTTCAATGAATTACTTTCATGTGTTAGTTATTACCTGGCCTTTTATTTCCCATTGTGTAAATTTTAGTATTGATTACCCATTGCACTCATACCACAAAAGACATATAAAACTTTTCATAACCATGCATCATTTTTATTTCATTGTTAATCAAATATAGTTCACTATCGATTTTGTCCGCTGTTCACTTTTTCTTCATTTTCTCTTCACATTTCTTACTTTTTCTTTTCATTTCTCTTCAATCACTTCCTCTACTGAAAAGAAAACGAAGTTAATTGATAAATCAAGCAAAGTTAGCCTAGGCCTAGAGCTCATATAGCTTTATCACACCCTCACACCTGTGAACCAGGAACCAGAAATGGAAACCGCCCGAGATTTTCGGGCCGGTGCGCTCCGGCGGCCGATAACCTCCAGGCACAGGCCGGCAATAGTCCAACCTCAGGCCGGTCCGGTCCGGCAGCCTCCGGGCACAGGACAACAACAGTCTCACTTGAGGCCAGTTTCGCACCAGTAGCAAGTCACTAAACTGCTGATGAGACTAATATTTAACCTTTCAAAATTATTCAAAATCAAAGTAAGCCTTCAAGAACCAAGATTATTAATGCCTTGGGCCTACGGACAAATGTTCTGTGCGGAATAATATGGTCAATTATAGGCTCAACATGCAAAGCGCATTACTGGGATGAGAAGGCAGAAATAATGTTTATAAGGGACTCTTTGTACGGATGCGTTTCACTGATAGGAATAGAGAACAAATCTATTATTCATTATCCGAGAAATTGATATGATAAGTATACAGTACGGTTAGCCAAATTCTTGAACTAACTTTTGGTCACGTAGTGGTCACGCATTTGTTCATCGTTGAATAAGAGAATGACATTTTCTAGCGTAGCCGGTTAACACACAACAACATTCACATGTAGAAGTAGCTGGAATGACAGACATTAATTAAATGCGTGAGCGGGAGTCTTAATTAAATGCACATCATGATCCGCAATAATCCGGATCTTAATGAATAATAGATTATGGAAGATAAAAGAGAGGATGTGTTTTTCGGAAGTCTTAATTACACCAGTCCGATCAAACGAGGTTTGAGTGTGGGTATTTTCAAAATCAACATAAATGTAATTGATAACTAAAATCAATTCCAATATGGTGAAATATATAAACTAATAAATCAAATAATAGTAAAATTAAATTGGCTTAACTGAGTGATCAAAAGACGTTCCTCAAACAAAGAAATCTCTTGCTTGGCAATAAATTTGCTAATTACTTAAAAGAGCAAAAACCGGTCTGTGCCGGCCTGAAACGCGGGCCGGTCAGGTCCGGCGGCCGGCTTCCATCTCTGGTAGGAACTACAGGGAATTGTCATGACAATTGCAAAGAATATTCCGCCATAAACTCCGTAGTTTAGAAGGAACATCAAAAGTTAGACTTTGTCAAAGGAGTCATGAAATCTTTTAAAGATAGTGATCGTCTCAACCAATGAGTAATCATTTCAGGTGTGGTGTTGGCGAGACAGCAGTTGGGCCGGAATGTTACTAATTTGGGACTTCTACTAGTGCCTGGTATTAACTATTAAGCAAATATAAACGCAAATATTTATCATGAATTGCCATGACTGCAGTCCGACCGCCTGACGGTTGGCCTATGCATGCAAATCAGTTATAAAAATGAGTATTCTAATTTGAATCGATGGAGAACTGCATGATAATAGCATGAAGTCTCAATGTTTTTTCAAAATTGAGACTGCGGGTCCTCTAGTTGTTTTCTATCAAATCCCTTTGGAACCTTTGATCCAAATGCCGCTCGGAATGTGGTTGGCTAATTCAGTGAAAAGCAGCTTATGGTATATGCAAGGACAAAGCGATCTTTCTGCTTGTCGTCTAAAGTTTTGGATTAACAAAATTATCTAATTTAGATCGCATAAGAGAAAGCATAGACTTCATATGTGATAAGCAAAGCCCGGAACTTCAGGCACTAAAAACAGACAAAATAGGCAGGCAAAAAGGCATTAAAGAAATCAAAAATTGGCACTAAAAATCCAGAAAAAGGCATTTATTTTCACAAATTTTACATGGGATTGCATGCAATTATTAACAACTTTTTTAAGTTTTCGAATGATAGGGACTCCCTCCTGTCACTCAGAATATTCTTCAAAGTTGAAAAAGAACGCTCAACGTCCACAGATGTCATCGGAGCAAATTTAAAGTATACCATAATTTCAGGAGTCATTTGAATATTACATGTAGTTGCATTGTCCTGAATTTCGCCCTGCAATGTCGCTGATACAGCTCTCAAAACATGGAGATTTGGATTTGACGCGATCACACTCTCGCATTTCGCCCGAATGGCTTCGCCTCTATTTCCTGTGGCAGACATCAGATGCTGTCGAAGGTCGTCGACTTGGCTGAGCATAGAGACCAACGGCTCGTTCTGCTTTTCAAGGAATTGGATTCCGTCAGGTAAAACCGCAAAATGTGTCGCGATGTACGCCAACTCCTGTTTGACAGAATGTTTTTGGATCAAATTCTTTGTGATTGCAATTGAAGCGGATTCATTCTCATCCAGTTCTTCAATGACAGATTTGAATTCCTCAAAATTCTTGGAATAGTACAAAGACGCTGAGATCCACGTCCCCCACCGAGTAATTACGGGTTGTGGTGGCATTTGCAGATTTGGCGCAACTGTCTTCAACATTTGCACACGTCTTGGAGCCTTTAAAAATATTTTCTTTGCATTGGCTATAAGAGCGTCAACATCGGGAAACAGTCGGCGAATTTCATCGGCAATGCGATGAAATGCATGCGCTAGGCAAGTAACATGCAGCATTGATGGAAACAAGATCTTGAGTGCACGTCCTGCCTTTTTCATGTACGGTGCTGCATCCGTCACGAAAAGAAGAACACGATTGTGCTGCACACCATTAGGCCGCAAGAGGACCAACGCGTTGGTAAAGACTTGAGAAATAGTTGAACTGTTGGTTTTATCTACTGTTTTACAAGCAAGCAAGAATATCTTCGACGAGTGGTGTACGTCAAGTGTTCCGATGACAACATTCACAGCGTAGCGTCCAGTAGCATCAGTCGTTTCATCAATTGAACACCATATGTAATTTTCACTCACAGCGGTTCGAATCATTTCCATCCGTTGTTGGTACACAACGTCGATATAATTTTTGCGTATACTTGATTATGACGGTACATTTTCCTTGGTATATTTTATCAGGAAATCTTTCAATGCAGGATTTTCAACTTCCAAAGAGGCATACTCGAGGACACGAATGCGTTGCAAAGATTTGGCGAAAATTGTGACTGTTTCCCAACTGCTAGAAGCGCAGGCTTGAGGAGAGAAGTGATGGTGGAAGACTTTTCCTTCGAACGCTTTGCTGCAAGGTTGGAATGCCTTCCTCCGGCGAGATGCTGTGTTACGAAATACTTTTTTTCGTAGTTCACGGCCTTGTCACAGATTTTACAAAATAAAATTGATCCATCTGACGAAAATATCTCTTCACCAAACTCTTTGATGAAATTCGTCAGTCTCTGTTGTACCGTCGCCCTTTCTTTAGGCATTATGGTATAAGACCAGAATAAAATTTGACGGAAGATTCGCTGAAATGACACTCACAGATACCACCTGCGCAGTCGAATGAAAGCAACAGTTACGTTGGAGGGAAAAGGTGATCGTAACCATAGAGACAAGCTGCTGACGTCTCCTAGCGCTCAGCGTACACGGTTTTCTCAACGGGTTTCATACATTCTCGTCATACAACGCAGTCTGCATTTGCACGCCCAGCAGAAAGTTAGCTGGGTAGCGCAAAATTAAACCAATCAGCAACCATTCGTTTCTCTAATTGTTTGTTAAGAAAGCATTTCAGGCATCTAAAGCACTCAAAAATTAAAAAAGCCATTTTACTGAAAAAATTACCGTATAAGGCATTTTTTGGCATTTATGGCATTTTGCCTGAAGTTCCGGGCTCTGGTGATAAGTATTGAGCTCTAACCATAGTTTGGTCACTCGATCAAGGCATCACATACGTCATGGCTCCCATGATAAGATTGGATCTCTTTCATTACATCCTTTCTTGATGAAATATTCATCGAAATCACTGCTGTGTAATGCTGTCATCTTTGCTCGAGTTGAAGTAAAATGACCGAGTTGAACAGTCACTCAGTCTACATGCGAGCACCGGCTGTAGGCCTAGTTTCCTTGGAGGCGATATAACAACACTGACACTGATTGGTTTTTAAATATTGCGTCTTCAATGTCGGATGTAACTCAGCATTTACATTAACTACAAAGTCGTCTACCGAATCTAGTTGGATGTCCGATAAGTGCTAGCAGAAACTCGTGTCAGTTGGTGAACAACTTTCAGATCCTAACTCTCAAACAAAATGGAAAGACATTAATAATCACTAGGCCCCTATACTGTATTTACGAATTATAGTCGATCTCTCAGAATTTCTCAGTTACAGTTGCAAGTTGTCACCCAAGCCATTGAATAGAAACTTCGGTAATAGAAATGATTTTTTCAACTAACAGTAATATTGCATTATGGCCTGTAAAAAGAATCTTTATGTCAGCACAAAATACAAAGAATGCGCATCGTTTACTTGATTCTTCTCATTTCTTGAAGCGTGGGTTTAAGGTTTTGACCCAAACTTGGCCGGCATTACGAGGCTCTGCAGGGAGCAAGGCCGAAAATGAGCGTTTCCAACACTGCTTTACACCGAATGGCTACTGCGAATCTGCGCGTCTGCCGAGTTCTTCACGGTTCCTCTTCTTGCTAGACAAAATCAGCGATAGCCGCATAGAAATCCAATGAAAAGAATTTTAAAGTTTTCGATAAAAATGACATTTTCCTCTGTTCTCTCTGATTAAGTGATAAGTACCTTGGTCGATTAAACTAAACGCATTCAGATTCAGGAAGCTTCTATATGTCAGCAAAAGCAGCATTGTGGCCAATTTAAGCCATATTCAACCATATTCTAATATAGCCTACGTCATCAGTCAGAAGCGATCTAACAACACATAACCGTGAAAAGACACTTAATAGGCAATGACTTGAAGACATTCCATGCCAAAATCATAGCTTCAGATTAAGTAGCCTACTTTTCACTAAATCAGAGAAAAAAATCAAAAATCTAATTTTGCCCGAAAACCGCAATCTGCCACTCATTGGATATACATGTCCTTTCTTCAATCCTGACTGACAAGAAGAGGAACCAATGGGTACATCATTTTGTGAAAGTCTCATTTTCGGCCTCATTCTCTGCGGAAGATCATTCTGACTGCCGATATATTCCAGATAGTATATCTTCCCGTACAATGATTCCAACACGTGTAGCATCCTGAATACCCCGATGACACAGTTATCGGTTTAGAGCTTCAATTCAATAGCTATTCTCTTGAGAGAGGAAATCTCAACTTTACTTCCCGCAGCTATGTTGTACAGCCCGAGCGTAACAAGGGATGGACATATGGCTAATTGAGGAAACATTTATTTCCTCTCGAAAGAATGCAGCTTTTCATTTTGTGACTTATAGATGTCTACTGTTCATTATGAAATTGATGGTTATACCGCGAAATCTGTGAATGAGCTAATCAAGGGACTAAATCGATATTTTGGTGGTCTCTGGCTAATCATTATTTGTTTATAGACTCCTGTGATTTTTTTCTACACAGGAGCTTACACAACAAAAGTTAATTGTTTGAGGAAAAGCTAACTTTGTGATCCCGCAGAACTAAAAAGTTGATTTCTCCTCCCGGCAGTTTACATGAAAGAGATATCTTTTCATTCCCACACAAAATGCAAATTCTGCTTTTGACAATTTCAATCTTACCTTGGCATTTGGGAAGATCGCAGTCCTTAGCTTCTTGAAATGCTCCAGGGCAATTTGTACCATCTCGTCCTTGAGCACAGTATCTTCGTCGAGATATTTGGAAATCACCGCATGACACATCAGGACATTTGGACCATTCTCCCCACTCGGACCACTCTTAAAGACAAGAAAATTAGTCGATCAAATATGTAGCGTTAGATGTAGATGTGTTAAGTCGACAAGCTTGAGATAAGAAGTCCAATTTACTGTTGGCTGGGTGGACACGAACCCAAGATTTGAGGAGTCGGCTATTCGATAGATTCATGTGAATATAGCCTATGTTTAATCAAAGTATAATGCCGGCTTCGAATGACTGATATCTTGATATCTCCTGACACTGTGCTGAGTTCTTTTAGTTGACTAATTTTAACTTTTTTGCCCCTGAAGAAGCGTGAATGCGCGAAACGTCGTGTCTGTAAATAGCTTTACTACAATATTTTAGCAAATAAATTCCTTAAGAAGACGTCTCCACGTACTTGTGATTCATCTTGGTATTAGTAGTTAGGCTTGACGGTTAATGCTATGTTGTCTTGGCAGATGAAGCCATCTGATTGGATAACGCAGATTCTTCAATTGAGGCCTTATGTCACACTGTTGCCCGTCGCTAGCTCAATTGGTAGAGCGCTGTCCATGAATGCCAGAGGTCGGTGGTTCAAAACCACCAAGACGCGCAGTTATTTTCCGTCTGTTGAATTTATTCTTCTTCTTTATAATGTGATAATTTTGTTGTTTTTCTTCAATAGTGTCTATATTGTACAGATTGCTATTTCATAACGTATTTCCATATCTATAGCTCCTCTTAACTAAACATTGAGTTGCATTCTCAATTGAAAACTGGAAACAAGTCTGAATAGCTGCCATTTCATCCAATATCAGGAATCATCAGCAGGCCTAGTTCATATCTCTCAACATCGACACAACTTCTTATTTAAAGTTTCATTCAGGTTTGCCTTAAATAGCTAGGCCTACATGTATTAGATTTGTTTAATTGGCTTTTCAGGTATGCTCCCAATTTTCAACTGAGGATGCAACTGAATATTTGATTATTATATTAACATTGTGCTTGCAAAAGCAGCATTTATCAATTACTACTGGTGCGCTAACTTAGGCGATTTTCCAGTAGTGTGTGTTAAAGTGATATTTAATGAATGACCGTCGAAATTTCATTAACTATGCGAATTGCATTTATCCACTGAATGAGTCAAGTGATCTTAGGTACTATACTGTTGGGCAAAATGGTCCGTATTAAGGGTATACAACGGTCGGTATAACAAGGGTCCGAAATTCATCAGACGCATTTTCTGAATTGCATGTTCTTTGTAAATGATTTGTCCAAGTATAACAGGAAAATAACTTATTATGTAGAGTAATGCAAAGAAATATTACTGGTAAGATGCTCTTCTGCATGAAATGTGATACCGGTCCGAAAGGCAAATGCAGTCCGTATTCTGGATGGGTCTGTAGGTACAAAGAGAAAACGAGTCCGATGAACTCATAAGTACTGTTGTGAGCATATTTCACAGGTACCAAAATACCTCCTTTGAAAATTGAAATGATAGCAATGTCATCTTGAGGCTTATATTATTGTGGATAAAACGCATAATTATCAAATGATTATAAGAATTGGAAAAATCTATAGAAAAAATAAACTGTTATTATTTTCATTGGTAATTTTAGTTGCTGAAGGCAAGTAGAAAATAATAGGACGGTCTAACCGGCCCATAAATCTTTTAATCATTTCTTCCTTTATCCTATAAGTCACTATGTGGACCCCTTTGGACCTTCAAAAATGGACTCCATAGTAATACGGATCACATAGTCCCCATATAGTGACTCTCTGGACCTACGGATGCGGACCCTTTCGTACTTTCAATACGGACCATTTGTATCGAAATTGGTGGATCCATTTCGATTAACTAACAGCTACTTCAAGGTATTGGTTACCTGAAATATATCCACGAATTTTAAATAGACTCAAAGCGATTTCTGTTCATTCAGAGGAACTGAAGATATTAAAGTATTTACGCTAAGAAATACAAAGTGAAAACGTCTCCTATTGCATCTTGCAAAGGCCGGCTTGTGAGAGCTCCAATTAGAGGCCACAAGTCCTTTCTTGACAAGGATTCTTGTTAAATCAAGCTTGTGATAAAAGGAAGGAAGTGCATTAAACTCACGTCCTTCAACGGAACTGCCAAAAGCAAGAACTGAGGCCAGTATGAGTAGAGTAATTCCTGTCAATGACATCCTGAAAGTAAAAAGATCTTCAGTGATGAAAACTTGCTTGAGTGACTCTCAACAGCCTTAGCGTATGTTCTGACTTGTCTCCAAACTAAATGTCTGATTTACGACCTCATTTGGAAATTACTTTTTTCCAAGCTCCGAATACTTAAGTAAACATTTTGTACAAGTTTCATAGAAGCGCATTTATATGAGCACAGTATCATAGTGTATACATGTACATGTGTAGCAGGCAGCAAATCATTATTAAAGCATGAGTAACGGAAACTATATATGTAATGTCGCATTCTAATTTCTTTACTGTGTCACACACTGTTGCATCTTCTTTCTGATTTGTGTCATTAGCGATTTTCATGACATTCATTCATTTGAAATAAATCCATTTTATTCTATTTCTTTTCTATTCTTTAATCCATTTTTGATGATTTTAAAAGAGATACTTCTACATCAGGATAAATTAATTTGAAATCTTGATTGCAAAGCTTGAATATAATTTTCTGGTGCCATCTAATTAAAACTTCAGCGCTTCGGAAATCGACAGCTTCCATCATCAGGGAAAAATGATGGATTAGATATTAGACATTATCATATTAGATATAATAAGAAGCAAGTGATTTACTATAATGAATTCTGACTTCCATTTTATTTTGTATCAATTATATAACTATTTTTCTGATTTCTACTATTTTTTTTGGATATATACGCATTGCGATCATTACATTGGAATTAAAAAACTAGATGTAAACATGTGCACCTAATGTAATATCCAAGCGAGCGTATACATACATACATATATCATATTGATAGTCTTGTGACACTTTAAGACATGTCGTGACCAAACACCAAATCGCATATTTCTCAAAAGAGAAACACGAGAATGAGGTGATACATGACAATGACTTCTACAAATCCAGAAGGATGATTAAGATGAGATTCCACATTTGCATAATGCGATGAAATACATACACATGAAATAAAAAGAAAAAATGTATGCCATGTAAGGAAATGATAACTGAGTCACTGGAAAGAGAGGACATTTGAGTTTCAACATGAAATTGTATTTGCATGAATTTAATCACAGAACAAACAATGAAATGTATAAATGCAATTGGAGAACTTGAACATCTATTATTGTAAACGGCATGGTGTAACATAACTATTCCAAAACATTCTTCACGCCTAATTGCCCAATACTAATTGTTAACGAGGTCCGAGACAAACAACTATGCCACAGGCTGATTGTCATCAATGGATATTCAAATATCATCGGCCAACTTAAGATGTAATTCCTGTACATTTTCCAGATCAATTAAATGGCATGAAAAATATTTGATTTTCATTGTTTTATTTATCTATTTATTTATTATATTATTCACTATTTTGTATTATTTATTTATTAATTTTGTTATTCAAATGTGAAAGTGAATCTCATCCTTTACATCTTCTGGTTCCGGAAGCAACCACATTCACATGCCTTATTGTTCAACAACCAGACGTCTAAACTCGTTTATCCCATTGGTATGTTCGATTGCAAATTCTACGAGTAGGCTTACATAATTGTGAAACATGTGCATATTGATTACTATCGTTAACTTCATCTCTGTGTCTGATTTACCTTTGTCTTTCTCGATTTTCATTTCTTTTGGAAGTAAACATACATATATATGAACTCCATAACAGTATCATGGTTAACAAGCCATAATTCAATAACAAACTTTCTTATTCCATTTTCTGTGAATGTTTTATTTTAATAACGTGACTATGAGAACGAAATTCGGTATGCGAAAAGTTCTCGAAAAAAAAGCAAAGTCATGACTACAATCGTATGTTCACAATATACATGAATACGAAATTCTGACTATGTGGTGTGTCCATCGTTTACATTGTTAAAATGCAAACATTGGTCAATTTTTTTGAAGAGAAAATTATGTCAAAAAATCAATAAGGAAAATTTAAACTTGTAAAAAATCCAATTTATGCTCAAGATGCTTGTGCTAGAAATCGTATTTCCTTGCTTCTGCATTGGCCACTTAGGCATTGTGCATATTGCCGACATGTATGTCACCGATGTCGTCAATATAGCATTGGTTCTGGTACTCTTTAAGGTAATCATCATTAGGGGCAATAGGTTGCTACTATCCAACATTGGGAACTTTTAAGTGAAATAAAAAGCATCAACCAGAAATTGACTTTTCGAACGAGAAAAAGAACTGAGAAAAGGTAAAGAGAGGATTAGCAGATTGAAAATGTCATGGTAAAGCTTTGAATGTCTTGAGTTTTGTTACCCGTGAAAGCAAAAACGAAGTTATCCCTCTTTATCTCAGTGGGAATGCAAAATAAACCGGAGGTGCGGTATGTTTCATAACAAATGGATATGTCAAACTGATTAATTGACAGTGATTATCTGCATCTCTATCACAAAACAATAGAATCACAAACATCCATGAAAACAGTATGTACATCATATTGAATATAAACAATATACAATATATATATATATATATATATATGTATACAGAAAATGAAATAAATGTTCATTAGAAACCGCAGAAGATGACCTTTTAATCGTCATGATATTATTTAGATCACGCAATTTGCTTCAAAAGCAGGGACTTCAAAACTGCATGTTTCAGCTGGCACACTTTGCTTTCTTCGCCTTTTGTGTTGCTTTCCTTCCTCGGTCTCTTATCTACACTTAATGCTGGATGTCTGTCAATGACTGCACTAGAAGCTGTAGAATACCAAAGCATTATGATAGGAATTACAAGAAACTCCTTCTTTATCAGCCTTCGTCGCCTAGCGCTCGATCTATCGAAGTTCTTGCTCATTCGTCATTCTTGCTTTGTATACACTGTAAACCGCCCAATGCCAAACACATACGAATGATGGAAACGAAATATTCATTGGCAAGCTATCTTTAATCAAACCATCACAGAAGAAGTTGTTCGTGTCGGTGCATGCCAAACTCATACTGGCGTATACGGAAGGAAGTCAAGATTCGTTTGAATAACATACCGAATCTCGGTAAATATAAGAAAGTCTCGCATCAATAGTTAGCTTCAAACTGCATGTGTATTTGAAATCAATTTGTTTGGAATTTTCGCATCCAGCAATTTACAGTGTAGTAATATATATATAGTAGTGTTAATTTAATAATATGTAGTATTAATTTTACAGTTAACAGTTATTTGAGTATTTAATTTACAGAGGTAATTAAGTTAATATACTTTTATCCCAGACATGTTTTCGAAGGGGAGATGTTGCTGATGCCGCTACAGGCTTCTACCTATTTTTTATAATTGAATACTGATCGTGATACCATAAAGTGAATCAATGTAGCAAATTTTATTTTCTGACGATTTTCCGTCATGCTTTTCGATTTTCTAAATAAATGATCTCAATGTGGAAAATGGCGCTTAATGGACAAAGGAACGTTGAAATAATTCCGTCAAATCATGTGATTGCTCAATCGAAATAGCGTTACAAACTTTCATTTCGTGTTTATCAGTCGCTACTTGGTGAACTATATTGATGAGAATAGCATTGAAGTTGAGATTCATTCATAACGTTTGATTTCCAATGATTTGTTTTCCAAATTTGTCATCTCTGACAGCAATTATGCTCGTGAATGAACAAAATGATTGAGTAATTTAATTGAAAATTTCAGTCATTGTAAAATTGATTTTTCTTCCAAAATCGTTCATAGATAAAGTAAGTTGCTTTCATAATCCTTTTGTTTGTGGTCTTAGATAGATTGCTATCTATGATGCACACAAAAAACATTTAGTTCCCGATTTATGAGATAATAAGTCAAAGAAGAACTCTATTGACGGTTGTGAATTTCAGGCATCGCATTAACTCCCAGCAAAACTGATTGAAATTGTAGCTGTGAAATCGCATTCTAGAGTTTTATGTAAATTCAGATATGCATAGGGACGAAGAAAGACCTGAAGATGGCCATGGACTTTACATGATTTAATAATTAAATTAGATATCTAAATAATTCTAACTAGAAAAGAGAAGATAAAGATATAAAGATGCAAATACATTCCACTACTAATGTATTTAATAAGTAGCATTTACGTGACATTTGAATTCAAATATTCTATTCCATGTCTATGGTGCAATAGAATTTCATAACATGATTCATAAACTAATATTTGAAAAAAAACTGCACTCATATTTAAAATCAATTTTCTTCACTAAAAGGCATCAGACGAATGGTTTGAAAATTTCCGACCTTCGTCAAAAAAATACTTCGTCAATACAAAAAAACCTTCGTCAGAAGAGGGCAAGTGAGACAGTTTAGCTCACGATGACTATGGCAAAAATGCGACAGAGAAGACCGAATCTCTCCCCTCCGCCGCTGTGAACTTGATATTCAAAGCAGATGTTCTATTTCTCCTATTCATTCACTTTAATTATATTCATTAAGCGCGCGCATTATTTGTCAAGTCAAACAACTACATAAAACAAAGAAACTTCACTTTAGCTATAAGTTTAAAGGATTCGTCATCTAAGTATGAAATATTTTTTCTATTATAAACAATTAGCATAGAATTAGTTTGAAGTATTTTGATTCAAGATTTGTGAAAAAACATTATATTTTATGTGAATTGCTGACATCTGACTTGGTGACATCTTGTTTGATCATAATTTGATCATGAACATGGAAACATACTTGGGCTTAGTTGCTCACAAAAGCTGAAAACAAACGTGAAAGTCATGCATTTCTAAAATTATCAGAAATTTTCTTATTGTGTGTAACCTCTACCAAGATGCCAAGACAGGGTATGCCAAGACATCTGTGTGTATACCAAGATAACTGTGCGTTTACCAGGACACCTGTGCGCCTACTAAGATAATCGTGGAAATATCAAGACACCTGTGTGCATGCCAAGACAACTGTGCGTTTAGCAAGATAACTTTATGTATAATGAAGTCATGTGTAAACCTGTTGCAAATTTCTATGAGAGTGATATAAGCACAGATAGCAAATTTCTTAGTCATGATAGTTCTCTTTTACATGAGAGAGCAATATTCAATCTTACCTTATCAGATCTCTCGCTTTTCTTTTTCAAAGGTACCACACAACGATCAAAGCTAGCAAGTATAGATTTATATATACGCTTCTCTTAATTAGATTGTGTCTTGCACAATTTCAGAGGGACGATTCAGAAGATTGTTGATATTTTCCCATTGAACACACAGTGATGCAAAAGTAGGAGAGATCTAAGAAGTCAGTCGGAAAATAACGTGACATTTCGTGATAACATGAGCACATGTTCCTGTATATCAAACGGAAAATGCACGTATTTTGAACTGAAATTCATTAATTTTGACGATCTCATGTAATCAGTTGAAAATTTGAAGACTATTTTCGAGGAGTGTCACGAACATGAACTCAGTTCAAGATTTGGAGAATATTTTCGAGGAGTGTCATGAATTGGGTCGCAATTGAAGATCTGGAGAATAACATGTTCCTTCAACAAACATGAAAAAAATTAGAAAATGAAATTTGCTTGTTATTTCTTTGCTTGTTACTTCTATTATATGTTGAAATTATGATTTTCATTTTGAAGGTGAATATAAATGACATGATGAAATTGAAGGCTACGAAAATCATTGATTTAATGGCTCAATAATAAAATCATGAAATCAAACTCATTACTTTATGATTTACAGTACATTATTCGTCGTAATTCTAAGTTACTTTTTATCATATGCAAGATTATAATGGTACGCATTTTATCAACAAGTCTTTGCATACATCGGCAAATCGACTGTCTTTTCAAATTTTATCGCCTCTCGGTTTTTGGCGAACTTGAGATCATCCGCATTTCCGAGCGTTTATGCAGTGAAAATTAGAGGTCTATAATTGTGCTTATACTTTTGATACTGCTAATGCTGCTAATAATACTTCTACTAGTGCAATTAATTATGTTTCTCTGTGAACTTGCCCCACGTGGAAACATGCTTCGTAGGTCGCATTTAAACATCGATAATCTGTCGATCAATTTTGTCCTTTTTACAATTTTATAAATTCATGAATAAATATAGCCACCAAACTCATTTTGAGAAAAAGAAATATTTATTATGCATTTCGTCCAATTATTCAGCTATGCAAACACTGGACTGAATATTCTATAATCATGCATACACAGTAATTATCCTAAATCTATGAACAAAGTTGAGCTCATGCAAACCCATCAGACCTAGAGACATGAAATAATAGCGATTGAGTTAATAACCTAGATATTTAAGAAGCAAAAGCGAAGACTTGAAAGCTGTCAAGGTAAATGAAAGGTGGACACCAAATCATTTCATGAGCAAAGGTCGGAAGTCTTCCGCAAGATAACTTGAGACTCGAGAATCCCTTATGTCTGTCCACTGGTAATGTGCTTGATATTAGAAGTATTGATTGCAGATTGTCTCTCGTTATTGCAGACCTGCAATTGTCTTGCTATGGGTAGAAGCATGGGCCATCTAGGGCTCCCCTGTTACTTTACTTTTATCTACTTCTAAGACTTCCATAGAATTGGTTCATTTATAATTCGAGCGCTGTATGCCATGCTCTTTAATTGAGAAGCGTGATTATGGATCCGTAGATTGATGAACAGTGACAGATGCCTGTTCAGCGTCAAACATTGACGATAGTGAGCGGCTGGAAGAGCAAAGCTACTAAAAGGACTTAAACCGCACACGATAACTTAACCGATACTAACTTACTTGAACTTCTGGCTTTGTCTGACCCCACAGCAAAGAATTCGGTTGATCTGTAGGTTTATTGTTGGACAGAGTCAGGAGTATTTTATGATGTTGTTATAATCTTTCTTGAATGCTTATACAAAACTTTTCGACCGCTATCCGGCAATAATTATTCAGGTACAAATAACCCATTGATGTTAGTAAGAGTTTAATGGTTAGTTTGAAAATGATATTTACAATGAGGAGATATGGTGTGATTCAATGTATTACTAAGGACGTTTTGCATCTCCCTTTCCCATACATTGAGGACAATACTGATTATCGTATAAAACAAATTTTTCATAAACACAAACTCAATGTTCGATGAACTAGATGATACAAAACTCTTTGTCAACAACTAAAAAAGAATGAAACACATATGAAACCATGTTCTCTTTCAAACTGTCCAATGATCAACAAACAATTATGTAATCGAAAAAATGTTGTCTATAAAATGAGCTGCAAAAACTGCAACCAATTTTACATACATATGCAGTGCTATAACACCACTTCATATCCGCTTTTGAGAACTGCTCTCAACTCCAACTTCATCTATTCTTAAGCATATTCGAAATTGTCAAGTAGAACATGCCAACATCGCTATCGACATTCTAACCCACGACAATGACAACACTAATTCGCGACTACGTGAGGCATTCTTTATGTATAAATTTAATTCATCCATCAGTAATAAAACTGAACTTGACAGTTATCGCGAATTTCTTTTTTAAGGACCATATTCCTTAACCTGCTCTAGCAACACAGCACATCATTCATTATCTGTCGTGTCAGGTGAATTATCCTTCTGCTACTGGTAAAGACATGTAGCTCAGTAAAACCTGTTGATATCTACATTGCATCATACCATATCTCCCCATTGTGAATATCATTTTCAAACTAACCTTTTAAACTGCTACTGACATCAATGGGTTCTTTTGTACCTGAAGATGATTGCCGAATAGCAGTCGAAAAATTGTGTACAAGCATTCAAGATTAATTATAACAACATCATGAAATGCTCCTGACTCTTTCTAGCAATAAACCAAAAAGTGACTAGTCAGGGTCTCTTCCATATACGTTAATAAATGATTTATCTTATTCGGTCTACGATGATGGCCACCAGCACTGGCGATGAGAGGGAAAAGTGGTTGTAGCAGAGGTTAGGCTTAGCAATCATGCGTGGAAATGATCACCCCATCTGTAACACTGTTCCTTCCGTTAGACTCTTTTATGCATTTTTTTAGTTATCTTTTGTAGGTAGTCAGTCATCAGATTTTGTATGGGCCTATTGCTTCGTAATTTCATCTAAATGCACCTTCTGCTATTTCAGATCCATTTATATGTCGACTCCACTTCCTTTCTTGTCAGTGATTAAATTGCGACGTGCTGCGAAATGCGCTTTCATTTACAAGTTGATCTGTAGAGATTAAAGTGATGTAATGCGCGTTCGCAGCCGTGTTAGTCTACAATATCTATACATCTGACAGAAAATTCTCCAGGATTACAAGCTCACGATTCCGCGATGATTGCACCAAAACGACGTGTCATTAAACTTTTTGTGTGCATTTCTATTATTCTTATATTCTATAACTGCTTGAAAGCAATATTGTATCGGCGACAAATTGTCATTCCATTTACAGACCAAACCAGTGGATGGTGTCAACCCCTAAATACAACGTTTAGCAGCGCGCGAGTGACTCTCTACATACCTGCAGGTGTGACTGAGGCTTCCAGCAGAAATGTGGAAGTTTTGGATTTCGGCGAATTTCTTGATAAGCGATCATGGCTGCATTTCATCCAGGTTGGGAGTGAGGCTGGAGAATTTGTAGTAATGGCTGGCATGCATAGACGGCGTGTTGTGGCCGTTCCAAATAATGTCCCATCAGCCAGATGCCTGCGAAGAACTGTTAGTGCAAATAAAATAGATGACAGAGTCTTTATCGTCGGAAATTCTATAGATCTTCTTAATATTGGTAATTTGAATCAAGTTATCAAATTTAAAGAAGCGATTCTGTATTTTAATGTAAAACACTTGACACTTTCCACTATAGAGAATGCGTTGCCTTTATTCCGAAAAGTGACAATAGCCGCAGTGGTTATCAATCGACATTCCTCCATAAGTCAGGACACTGACGGAATTTCTAAATTTTTAAGAAGCTTGCAATTCGAGCCACATTCCAGATTCGTTGGAAGATCATTGCTCTCGAGAAATTCATCCACATGGCCAGATTTTGTCATCTGGAAACCAGTTTTAATCAAGCGCTCAATGTCTTCCACTACTACAACTGCAAAAGTGTCTATCTTTGATGTTATGGGCCAAATGAGACATTTCTTCCCATCAAAATTGATAAAGACTCATTATGGAAGACCCTTGACTATTTGCACTTATGACGCAGTCGATCGAATATCTCGTGCACTTCGTGGCATCAATGGATGGAGACGTCAGACTATAAAAAGTCTTCAGGCATATCTTGATAATCAGCCTGATGTCTATTTCATCGATATCGGAGCCTATGTCGGCGTTTTCGCCTTGCAAGTTGCGGTCATGGGTCGTAAAGTAGTTGCAGTTGATGCAAACAAGAACAATTTACTGAGAATGGGAAATTCTGTCGTTGAAAATAAGTTCAAGGATAGAGTAACCCTTGTGCATAATGCAGTTGGTGATGAACGTGGCGTACGATATTTGAAGAGTACAAACACTGACGTTGCATCTGCGCGAGTGATTTCAGAGGGGTCTGAAGAGACAAGAGTAATGCAAATTTATGCGGATGATCTTTTACCTTATATTCCTTTTTCTAAAGCTGTTCTGAAACTCGATGTCAATGGGATGGAAGCTGATGTCTTGTCAAATGCTGAGAAATTATTCTCTAAAGTTCACATTCCAGTGATTTTGATGCCATGGAAGAGCGGTTCTGAAGATAAGAAGAAAATCAATCAATTTTTCACCAAACGAGGATATAAACCCTTCAAAGCAATTGCATCTGAGCAAACTCTGTCTGCGGACTATTCCAAATGGCCACGATTCATCGTATGGAAGCTGTCTGCATTAAATGCACTGCCAAAAGGAATAACAGTCTCATCGAGAAATGATCGCATCAGATTATATGCTCCTAAAAATGTAGGACAACATTATCCATCATTCCTCTTGCATTCCCCCGGTGGTAGAGTCAATATATTCGGCTATCCTAGCAATCACGATGTTATCTCACGAATCATAGCTCAAACAGGATCATGGGAAAAAGAAATGACGCAAGTGATTGGAAACTTGCTCACTTCTGACCAAAATTTGCAATTTCTAGATATTGGAGCGAACATTGGAGTTTATACGTTGACTGCAGCCAAACTCGGCAAAAAGGTTTTGGCAGTTGATGCGAATATCAACAATCTAAAGCGGCTGAGAAAATCTATCATAAGCAACAAAATGGAGAATTTTGTAAGTGCGATTCCTTTCGTTCTGAAACCCCCTGAGTATGACATCTTTCGGTATAGCACCTCTCCTTTCCGCATACATGTGCCAAAACATAGACGTTTATGTAACCCTAGATAGTAAACTTATGAACCAGATATATGGGTGACACAGCTAAAGGTTCAATTTTTATTCCTCTCCTAATCATGGGGGGGAAATTGCAATATGAAGTCACTGCTGCCCGTAGTGTGATCATTAGAATATGGCATTTTGCAAATCATAACTTATGTTATCGTTATTGCTCTATATCTGATATACTATGATTTAGCTTCATAGTTTTGAAACTTAAAACTGATAATTTTTTGACAATTATTTTTAAAGTTTCACATTTCAATTTTCATGTCAATAGAAAGCTCAAAGTAGCTTCAGAAGTAGCAATTTATTGTAAAATTTAAAAATATTCAGCATTTACGATGTCCACCTTCTTCTTCGATGACGACGATAATCGTTGAAAGCATTTGACAAAATGTCTGATATCACCAAGTGACAAGTAAAAAGCACTCATGATTCGCTGCTTCAAATCCTCTGGTTGTCCTTTCCGAATACAAAGGCTACTCATGATGCCAATGAGGATCATCAGTTGACCAATAACCGCAGTTGTGCACATTTACTGACCCATCAAGGACGAAGTAGGCTTCGTCAGAGAATGTGAACTGCATCAAGTGTCTTGACGAAGAAATTCTCGAAGTTCTTCAAAGTTATTCCGACAAGCTTTGTCTTCTTCACTCAGAGATTGAACAATTAGCATTTTGAAGGACGAAATCCCATGTCTTTCAAACATCGCCTGACGGATTCGCGACTCACATCTAATTTTGAAGATGCGCCTCATAAACTGATGGTATGAGGCTCGATTTCATAAAAGATTCCGAGCCTCATCACATTTCTCTGGAGATGTTGTTTTTTCATGTGCCTCTTGATTGATCAAAAAACACTGTCTGTCTCCATCCGGAGAACATGCCACTTCTTGATTATGCTACTTGAGGGAGTGTCAAAGTTATTACCAAATAAACTGCACGAAGCTTTGAATGCACATGAGTAGCACTCCCCATATGCAGTCATACCAAGCCGCGCATTTAGCTCGTTGCTAATGGGATGCGCCATCAATGACCACCGTTGTCCCAAACAAATTCGATATTTTATGATAGGTTTATCGCAGGTTAGGGGTCGAAACACAACTAAACGAGTACCTGCTGATGACTGACGGACTGCAGTATTATGTTTTACATCCCTTAATCGGTAGCTGAAGTAGTGGTCGATGTGTTGTAATTCAAATGAAGAAATGTGGAATTACATGAAGTACTATAGACGGATGAAAAAACTGGCGATAACAAATTCAAGTGAAGAAATAGTATTTTCCATGTATAGTCTTAGGTATAGTGTGTATAGTTTCATTGCTTTCGGTGTAGTAGAGTGTCATTGTAGTTCTATTGTTTACCTCCATTATCCACTTTCCACTTATCCACTTTGTGTAGTGTGAGATATATTGTTCACTTGTAATCGGTGTAGTAGCATCGTTGTATTTCCATATTTTACCTCCACTTTTCCAATTTTTATTCATCGGTTTCCTGTTGTTTCATAATATGCATTTTTAATTTCCTTAACATATGGTGACCATTGTCCTATTCTATTTCCACTATCAGCATCTGTAGTCGGCAGTATATTAGACGTCTGTTTTGAACATGTATACGGCAGTGTTTGGAATCCATGGTATTAGTATATTAACAGCAAGAATGAATAGTATTACAAGTCTTAAGATTTCCATTTTTACCAGATATTGGGCCAAAGCTGATCAATTTTAATTCGTTGCCACGAGAAAGCTACATTGAGTTCTTTTAAGAACTGATTAATCCAATGGTTACAGTAGCATTGCATTTGTACACTTGCATATTGGAGAACGCCATCAGTCCTCATTAGGACTACTTTAACTAATAATTTAAATTAGTAAGCATTATATTCTATTATAAATGGCTACTGGGATGACTTTCATCATCGTATGAGTATCAACGTAAATCAAAAGTTGTGAACAAAATTTGAACGCTTCAACGTAGAAATCGACGAATTTCAATTTGAAAATTTAAAATAGTCACTTATTCACTGATTCATAACATTCAAGCTGTTTGCTTGACCTACGAGACAAGTGCAACCTTCTAGGAAATTACGACATTAAATAAAACTTATCAATTGATGGCTCCAAAACTATGAAGCTAAATCATAGATATAGAGCAACAACGATAACATAAGTTATGAATTGCAAAATGCTATATTCTAATGATCACATTACATTCAGCAGTGACTTCATATTGCAATTTCCCCCCCCCCATGATTGGGAGAGGAATAAAAATTGAACCTTTAGCTGTGTCACCCTGTATATTAAAATTCTGCTTTAAAAGAATGTTTACTGCTCTGATGTCGTAAATAGTCAGTTGCAGTGCTTAAGATCCACGTTTCTCATTTGGTTGCCTGCTTTTCCATGTTATCGACGCGCACATCACTAAGATACAAAGAGATCCCACCTGAAATTAGAGAACGAATTAATGAAGTTTCAACGTCATGTGCTTCCTACTGAGGGCTTGGTCGGCGTTAACATATCGATGCGTTGTGGTACTTTTAGTCCGGATGCCTGCCCTGCCCTTGCCCTGCATGATAGCTTCATGGTACATGCAGCTTAATTGACTATTAGCTTTGACTATTTATTAGGATGCATGGAAATAAACACTGCTTAAACTGAGAGAGTATAAATTATCATGTTTTCCTAAATGAAATCCAATGAGGCAGATAATAGACATCCGAAACTCTCCGCATATTTGCTTTAATAAGCTAGAATAGAATGGAAAGCTGCTGTCTGTTAATGGTCATTCAAGCTGCTGATTCCACATAGGTCAACGTTGTTACATTATGAGAAATCATCTTTTTGAAACATGTTGTAACTGTAGATTTTTGTCATAGAGTGTTGTGTTGTAAATCATTTTAGGTGTAAAGAGAAAATGAAAAAAATGAAAACTTATTCACTTCAACAGTGCTTCTCAAGTTGACCCATGTGGCCCACAAGTTTTGAATATGCACTCGACAAATGAGAGGAAATTGAAAGCCAGTACTTCAAAGAAATAACCATTATTTGGATAGATTTCGAGCAGCGTCGTCTGCTTCTACTTGTCTGATAACTGGATTCGGACATAAGCTTATCAAGTAATACCAAGACAAAAAATGAAGTCAGTTTGACTTTCTAATTTGAAGTTGCCTATTTACATTACATCAAACTAATGTTTGTGCTCACAGTCATGCTTTGTTCCGAAGAGTTAAAGCAATGTTTTAAAACGCGTGGTTTAAAAACGTTTTTTGGCTTTTTCGAAAATTTCTCATTTTAGCGGTTTCTTAAGGCATTTGATCCAACTTTCGACTACGAAGATTAATTGTGAAACTCTAGATATCACAGCAGTCACAGATATCGCAGCTGTGCTATTTCATTGACATTTCGGATCATTTCATGAGGAGTGAATCCATTTGCTGCAAGTTGTGATGCACTTTCGGCACAGGAGATTAAGATTCCCCTTTCCCTTTTGGCATCAATATTCTATAGGCCTAACTCTTAAACTCATGCGAGCGCAGCCCACTCGTGCGAGCATAACAAGACGGAAATTGTTTTGTTAGTAGGAGATTGAATTGGGTCAGATTTCAGTAGAAAGACTGAGGTGATCTTTCATTATTCCCTTTCAATCAATTATCGGTCGGTGAGATGTAGTCGTGCTTCAATCTGCAATAAACCGGTGCTATTATTGAAATCATCGACTTGAATAGTTCTAGTCTATTGCCCCAGTTTCCCAAGTATTTGATGCCAGAGACAACTGACATCTACAAAGATAGAGATGGACACTCTACGTCATTGCAAGGTTATAGCGCCGGATGCACCTCTGGGAGGGTTCTAGGTAAAACAATACGCGAGTTGACTGTGTTTTCTTTGTTTATAGGCGGATGTGGGTGTCAGTTGCATCTAAACACTCATTAAATCTTCGGAAAACATTCTAAAAGAAACGTCAGTATGACAGCAGAGGGGAAGCAGACAGAATGAAATTCGATGCATGTAGACCGACTGAAGAGATGCTAGGCCTATGAAAAAAACCGAGATTTTGGCTCAAGGTTCTTATATTATGTCTATTAAAGTTGACAACTCATTCAATAGGTTGGACATTTCAAAAGACGTCACAAAACGACAACACTTAACAGAAAAATAACATCTACGGTTATTCTTAGAAACATAGGAAATTGAATATACTTTATGTTAAATAGAGGCCTCCTCAATTTTTACTGAGATGGAAGACTTCTTGCTAGCACGAGACCTTTCGACTTACAAAGTAGGCCATTCTCACTGCATTGTGGAATCACAACAGATTAACACATCTCACATAAAAACACAACGATTTCAGACGGATTCACATGTACATGGTAGCAAACAAAGGAAGCTATCGTATTTGAATGCTTTTTGAATAGCACAAGTGAGAAGTTTTGCTTCCAAAGATTCAATAATGCCTAATTCGTTATGCCTTCCTTATTTCTGCGATCATGACGTCAACGTTGCATTCAGTTCATGAAATTTTAGAATCAGTGATTGTAGCAGTTAATCTACCTCCTCAATGTGTAGGCAAGTGAAGCTAAGTAAACGATGAGAAGGCGAGCAGTCAGTGGTATGGTTGAGCAGAGTGTGGGTGGGCCGCGACCAATGCATGTGTAAAAGATGGCTGCTATCCAACTGTCAATTGCGTTAATCTACTTCAGGAAAGAATGTCAATCGTTAGAATAATGAAATTGTTAGAATAGACCGACCGAGTGAAAATTATATTAATAATAGCGCCATTTGACAATACAAACTGAAAATTGAACACAGTGAATATCTTTTAAAATTAACGACGAATATAAAGGTCACTCTTCTCTGGTCTGATCGGAAAATATTCGTAAAAACAGACGCTGTTTATCTGATAATAGCCGATATTTTCTGTGAAAGTCTTCTGTGAAGCTTAACGGTTATCTTAGCCGATTTTAAGCGGTTTCCAGCTGAAATGAAGAAGAGCCATGCCTTGGTCGCACCTGAAAGCTCTAGTAAGATCTGGTGCTAGGTAGATAACAAGCAAGTATCATTATTTGCAGAAACGGCAAGAATGTTTGAAAAGATTGGCTTTTTACCTTGATTCCATGTATACATATCATATAAACTCATGCAAATAAGAGAATAAAATAAATAAATGAACCTTGTTTATACTCGGAGGCACATGAGGCACGGAGCCTTTCTTCCATGTAATTTATCATTCCAACGTAGCAGAAGAAGTGCGCATCAGCAGTAAGAATCTTCTATCAGTGAACTTTAGTGCTTTACGTTCAATGGTTTTGAAATCTTTGATTAGAATTACAGAATATGTCCATGCTTGAAAATTAAACGCAATTGTCCAAACAATGAATAAAGAAATCTGAATACAAATTGCATTATCAGAAATTCATCCGAAAATAGTGCAGTCATTTAATATAACACTAAATTTGCTAGAAGTGCATGTCTGTTAGTGTATGACATTTATCTAAATATATATTCCAATAGGTTTATGCATATGGGTTTATACATGGTGCCCATTGTGCAACATAAGGGGTACACAACATGATGTGGTACATAGATTTGACCAACTTTGGAGGTCTTAAAGGAGTTCCTGAGCTTCTTTATTTGGTAAAAGCATCTCACTCTCACATTTGTTGTACAGTCAAGTGGAATGATGTTGTTCTTCACTATTGCAGAAAGTCGGTTCTGTTCGATGTCAGCATTGGTTCCCCCATTGACTTTTGAAATAGAATTGAAGTATGTGAGTGGTCCAAAGTTTGCTATCAACTCATACATCAATCGCGCATTCAGAATTTCATCAACATGGAAAGCTTTCTCAAAAGGAGTAGAGCGTTTCAAACAAATGCTCATCAACAATAATTATCCACATCATCTTATTGACACAATGATAAACCTCTACATGAAAAAGAAATTGTCGGAAAATGAAGCAGGCAATGAGAACAAATCAACAACAATTCAATTCTATTTCAAAAGTCAATGGGGGAACCAATGCTGCCATCGAACAGAACCGACTTTCTGCAATAGTGAAGAACAACATCATTCCACTTGACTGTACAACAAATGTGAGAGTGAGATGCTTTTACCAAATAAAGAAGCTCAGGAACTCCTTTAAGACCTCAAAAGTTGGTCAAATCTATGTACCACATCATGTTATGTACCACTTATGATGCACAATGGACACCTGTAGTGGTGTCTTTTGGCACCACCGAAGTGCATCGATAAGGTAGTTTTTGTATGGCGCAATAGTGTTTTCAATGTGCATGATCGTTCTAGTTCTGGCTCTTTTCTAGCTTCGATTGCCCCTTCA
>CAJQUW010014338.1:0-29493 GCA_907163375.1 Prostheceraeus crozeri
CAACGACTATGCACGACAAATCTCCACTAGAAGCAAAATTGGAAAGTCGGTGCGGGGGGGACGTCAGCGAAAATTTTTTCTCTCCGATTGCGTTCAAATTCACCATACCGATGCAGAATTTCACGCTGAATCCGAATCTGGCCTCCGTTTTCCCATCCGATGCTTCGTTTTGGCGCTACAGCACCAAAACGTCCCAAATTCTAACTCTGTCGTTTTTTCGAAAAATGTTGAAAATTTTTTCTCTCCGATTGACTTGAAACTCACCATACAGATAGAGAATTTCACGCTGATTCCAAATCTGAAATCCGTTTTCCAATCCGATGCTTCGTTTTGAAGCTACAGCCCAAAACGTCCCAAATTCTAACTCTGTCGTTTTTCGCCAATGTCCCAAAATCTTAAATGGCGTCTCACATCTAAACGAAGACAGATAGGAACAAGCCGATTCTTTCAGTGAATTTGTCTCACTCTTAGCTTTCAAACGAGCTATGGCACGACAAAATCCGTCCACTGGAAGCCAAAATCGAAGCTAGCTGTCCAGAGGGGGGGGGACGTCAGCGAAAATTTTTCTCTCCGATTGCGTTCAAATTCACCATACCGATGCAGAATTTCACGCTGAATCCGAATCTGGCCTCCGTTTTCTCATCCGAGCACTCCTTCCACTCGAAACAGCCCATTTTACAACCCAACATTCAGCAGATTGCACGAAAAACATCATACACTATAGCCTCAAGACAAATCTTGGCGGTCGCCCAAGTCCACCACGACACTCTGTCGTTCCAGAGGGGGGGAGTCAGCGAACATTTTGTGAACGTGTACCAACCTGGCCGGCACACCACGACAGACCACAACCTCTGTCTTTCCAGAGGGGGGGAGTCAGACTCGAAGCACCACGGTGGCCGACCACGTCACTCTGCCGTTCCCAGAGAGGGGGGGGCGCCGGACGTAAGTTGACCGTTTTCTTTACTACTAATATTATCTACCATGTAGAAAAGAGCGAGGCCGCCAAAGTCTGCCTTCCGTTTGCAGCTTGAAACCAACGAAGTCTTATCTCGATATCAGCACCCCTGATTTCTCCATGTGTACTCAGGTGTTGAAACTCAGAAAGATGCATGATTTTTTTTTTTGCACATTATTTCTGGTCAGGGACAATGGTGATGAAATTATCAATTAGAAAACAGTTTTCGCGCCGAGCGCGCTAGACGTCCCTTTTCTCCCAAGTGACACAAGTATACATGAGCCAAGTTCATCATTTGTTTCTTCCTTTGACGACTTCGATGTCTTGGCAATGGCAGGTAACAAACCCAGGACTATTAGTACGAACAGCTTATCGATCAGTGTCGTCTTCTCCTACCTGCGATGGCCATCGCGCATCCTCAAAAATTATATTCCAACAATTATAAAATTGAAAAGTGTCATCATTAATTTAAATTCGATAGCTTCCGTGACATGCTGTGCACAGCTTTCCGTCTCAAAATCCAGACGCTCACCTCAGAGTAACAGTTTTTGCAGCACGTGCTCGAATCACAGCTGCATTCTTCGAACAATTAGACACACAAACTAGTCGAGTGTTCAGACGGAGCACTGATTTCAGACAGCGAAGAGAGTTGTGTGCGTGTGAGGCAGTAAGCGCACGCGCCCGCGCCATTATTGGCTTTCCCGATAGACATATATGCTTTGCCTTCTCCAATTTTTGCAATGAAAATTCTACTCAATTCTTGATCGAGGCGAGGTACTAAATATAGTAAGGGAAGCGCAAACCAATTGTCTCCTGGATTCGCTTTATGTCAGAGAGGCCAGCTACTACTACAGTAGCGGATGGCTGACGTTCAGACAAGACTGCGATCAGTGCATGAGCGTTGCTCCAATGATGCACATGTAAATGCATACTGACTCGAACACCCAGATTCGGTTAGAATTCCATAAGTTTGGTTTTTACGTTGATTGATTGTGACCACTACGTTTAGTGCTGCAGATGAGATCACAACCCACGCCTTTCGTCCGTATGGGAATATACTGGGAAAAGATGACAGTCGTCAAGCAAGGGTTAGGCCAACACCTGAATATAAAAATTGAAAGTTACTCACTGACGAAAGAAATAAGAAATTCACATAGACATTTTGATGCATCAAAATTTCAACCGAAGTTGGCAAGTGAGTCAGAAACCAGAGGTCAGATCGATGACTATTGCAACGAGGCTTCTCACATTCTGCACAACAAACGAATGTCTTTCGATCATTGCGCGAAGGACAGAAAGCACATCGAACACTCTTCTCCAAACGAAGTCCTCCGAAGTGTTCAGTTTGAGTAACCGCATAGCCTACGAGTTTCATGGCAGATTTTGTAGATTCTCGAAGGTTTGCTGGTGTCTGGAGGCGTCTTTTGATTTGCTTGTCCACCAGCTGATATCCCGCATTTACGAGAAATTTGTAGTGCTGTTGACATTTTCTCGCTTCTTCAGGATGCTTGTGGTAATACACTATGCAACCGTTATTTCCAGCTATGTCCACCATGTTGGAAAATATTGAGACCGGCCAACGCCGACACTTCCGCTTGCAGCTGAATCCACGAAGTCGCTTGTCCGCGATGTCGACACCTGATTTCGTCCTGTTGTACTCGAGAACAGTGGAGCCATCGCATTCACCCCAGAGTTCCGTCACATCCCGATATTTCGAACGAAAAGCTCCAAGCGAAATAAGCAATCCAACGAAGGCTTAAAGTTCTGGCAAATCAATAGGAACAAACTTCTTCTGGTTGTCGGGGTTCGCTCGATTCCAGTTGACGGTGATTCGGCGACCTTGCAAATTGGAGTAAAGCACTGTGGTTGTAAGTGTCTTTGACAAGAACATCAGTATAGCCTCTCGTTCATTCGACGGATTCACACCTGCAGCAGGCCCTTGCGTAAAACGTACAATGTTTCTGGCAGGTTCTCTTCCCGCAGTAACACCTGTATTGGTCTTCCACACACGTCCGGAGGGAGATACATATGAGTCTGAGTGGATAGGCACATCGGCTCTCTCATCACCTGATTCAGTTTCCGAATCGCTGTCCATGGTCACTAAATCATTCTCATGTAGAGATTCGTCGTCCACAGGCAACTCGTCGAACTGTTCCTCAGGAACCTGTTCATCACTAGCGACGTTGTCAAATATCTGCATGGAGGAGTCGTCCTCATCCTCATCACTATCTTCGAAGCGTCGTTGCACAATATTATTCATAGCCTCAATGGCACGGTCTTTGCATTGACGCTTGGGACGAGAGGCCATCCTACGAGCCGAAGAAAGGATACACAATGTGGCTTATTCACCGCTTTCCTGTTCTATAAGCTTATGTCAAATAAGAGCATGGCACTCCCTCATGTCTGTGAATGATTCTGATTGGTCGCTTCATGATGTCGAACAAGGTTGACACCGCAAGGTTGATACAACACTATTCAGTCGTGCGGTGTGTTTCAGCGGTGTGCTGTTCATTACAGAACTGAAAAATCCTTTCCTATTACGAGTCAAATTATCATTTTGCATATAGTACCAAGTTGGTATTTGTCTTAGAATGACAAATATACATTGAGATGAACTGCCATTCAAAATTTTTAATTTTATGTGTCTTTTCAATGTTGAATTGCGCAGTTTTTCTATGGCTTCTGGCTCAAGATTTTGTGATGTACTATTTTGTGGATTATTGAGCATCAATCACTAGCAATTCCGAGATTGAACTGAAATCGAGCTATACAAATAGTACACGGGTATGACTCACCCGATCCGTCCTTAAACCATTATCTTGTTTTTTCTAGTTGTTTATGTGGAATTGTAACTCAAGACTCTCATGGTCAAATGAGGTCATACATTCGCTAAAAGTCACGAAAGGAAGTTTCGCAAATATAAGTACAAGCGAAAATATATTGCGTTGAAGATGGCGTCGGGTGCTGTATACCCGTAAAGTAGGACAACCGTTAATTGAAGAGATTGAAAAGTATCCGTTCTTTACTCATCAAAAGACGAAACCATCACTCATCGCATCCCTCATGTGAAAGGGAGTCATTTTCTGACATCTTGCATAAGTATTGTCAAGCGCCAATATCACATCATCTCCAATCAAAAGGAGAATAAATGACTTATTGTAATAAATTGCATGAGCATATTAGAAGCAGACATAGGCGAAATCTGGGATTTTTCAGGTCGTTTTCATTGTTAAACTCGATAATACTCGAGACACATTCTGACAATCACACAGCTTCAGCCCAAAATCAATGGAAAACATGAATTACCGCAACGTCTGTCTTCACACTTCAATCACCTCACACTTCACGCACAACATCACTCACCTCTCTATAAACCCTCACACAGGCTGCCGTTTAGCACTTCACCGACCGATAGAAGGCCGTGGAAGCCGTAGGCTCTGTCTGCTTTTACTTGTAATTCATTTTGATCGACCAACAGACTTTTATCGATTGAGTACGGCTGTTTTACTTTGGAACACTTTGAGAAATGGCTAACCTCTCTCTAGCCGTTTGGTCAACTACGTTTGTGACTTATCATATTGTCAGACCTCTCTTAGATTTCGGAGTCAATCTTCTTGCCAAAAAACTCGCACTTTAGAGTCAGGAGAACAAATGTAGTGTATGGAATATACTAAATATCAGTTAGAAGATAGAGTTTTCTCGACCGAAAATGTATTAAAATAAGATAACAACATGATGCGTAGCGTTTCGTTGTCGCTCCGGTTAACATTTCACCTCTCACTCAATCACGAATCTACCGGGTATGCTTCTTATGGAATCACGGAATTATTTGTGAATTGATTTTTATGGGCATTCTGATGAAAGCATATCACATATTCTTTTAATTCACATATTTACCCGTACTTCCGATACTGCGATTCACACAATGAATTTCAACATTATGTTGAATTTAGTGTTGCTGCTCATGATAATTATTCCCTATCATTTCAATGCAATGTCGCAGATTCTCTACCTTTTGCGATTTATCTTTTTAATATCGAATTTCAAGATGGTCTCTGCTGGAGGCATTTTTGGTGAGACTAAAGGAACACATCTCTGAAAGACAATGTTTCTTACGCCACATAGCATATTGAACAGTTCTTATTGATAATTTTTGATGAATTCTATGTAAGCCTTCTTCTCGATCTCGAAGAAGTCATCTTATTGGGTATTCCCTTGATAAGCCAGAAAGCTTGCTTGTGGGCTACTATTGGCCTTTATTATGGTGCGATATATTTTATTTAAAATACATTTGATCATTTTATCCCAATCTACAATTTGACCGGAGAAATTTCGTGGAAGCAGTATGATAGCGCTTTACCGCTTTCTTGCCCCATTATCCCTCTGTAAATCTAATATTAGATGGATTGCTTCGAGCACGGTATAGGCCATTCGATGACTTATCGAAATGAAGGTAATACTGATGAACAATTATATTCTTCATTCATCGTCGATTGAGAAACAAAAGGCTTCACTTGCATAGCAAGTGTTTCATGAGTACTGTAGTTTCGCCTTTGTTCAAGATGATGAGAGTGACATAGCCCGTTTTATCAATGGCACTTCGCATGTGGAAGATGCTTGCCAGGAAGTCTATAAATCTCATTTCCATGTGAACGACCAAGACAGAGGACCAATCACTTCAACGTCTGACGAACACGTAAATTTCCTGATTGACCTGGCAAGCTTGTTCCGCGTTATAGCACCAAATGCCAGTGATCAGCATTTTTCTATTCCGAAGGCCAAACTTAGAAACCACCAGCAGTCTATCACAGACCCTGAGAAGATTTGCTCATCTTTGACGAGGCCTTGAGAGCATTGAAGTATCAGCATGTCTAAATTATCATGGTGCAGGAGATGATACTTCGAGTCACCTGAATGATCGGCCTATGGCTAGCAGCCCGCTGCGCCGATAGATTTACAGATATCTTAGTAGTCCCTGACCTACTTAATCTATGTACACACGTGATGCATTTCAATGATAGCTGACACAGAATTATTGCATATCAAAAATTGACAGTCAAAGGTCAAATGTGCTTTTCAATAAACAACATTAATTTTTTGGGAGAAGGCCATGAAATTTAGCTTCATATCGTTCTTTCTTCATTGCACATTTCGCTAATCCCATGAGTAAGACACCAATGTGACTGTCAGCCAAAATGTAAGCGGCCAGATTGACTGATTACGTAATTGTGGATCTAGAAATGAACATGGCATCAACTTGACATTGAGACAGAAATGAGCAAAGTCGTCATTAGCATCGTCAACTCATAAAACGGCAAACCTTCCCACGTTCAACGGGGATGCGATCGCTGCATTCTAGGAATGCATTATTCATGTTTCAATTCATAGAGAGGGCAAACAGAAATGACAAATTAATATTTAAACGGATGAACGTGTTGAAATGCGCTCATTCTGTAGCAGGAGTATTGATGAACTCAAATTGTACAGACGGAAAATTGTCATTGACTATAATGAAGCTTTGTGTGAATTGTTCTCATTCATGCCTAAAGAAATATTTATCCCAATTTGTCACCTTTATGACAAATGAAAAGAAACTGAACTGTGATTTCAAACTCCATTGGCATATTAAATTTGCTTCCTCAAGAATTCACTGGATGCTACATTTAACAGACTACTGACATGTAGTTAGCCTGCAAGTAATAACCAAATTGTCACATGAAAACAACAATGTACATGTGCACAAATGCAATCAATAAATTAATGTCAGTTTGCATTATGTGACTATTAAAGCCTACTTTGAATCAGGGATGCGGAGTCGGAGTCCAGAAGTCCTATCATTTTTGCTGGAGTCGGAGTCCTATTAAATGATAGGACTCCGAACTCCGGCCTATAAGTAGACCCGAAATATAATACAAGCAAATTATTTATCCTCGTACATATGGCTGTCATTGTCTTGATGTCAACTTTCTCAGGCAAACAAAAGTACAGAGACAGCAGTGCATGCAAAGCTTGCAATAGTTGAGGGAATGAACCGTGATAGTGAGAAAGGATTGTCTTTTCACTCGGTGATTCAGTAGAGAAGACCAGCCTTCCAAGCCTCGATCACACCGACGCACCAAAGGTCACATCAGAGGCAAAATGAAATACTAGTTTGTTTGAAAAATTACCTCTTGCCCTCACGTTAATCGTGTGTGATGGCTCCTCCAAAGCGAATATTAAAATCGAAAGTGTACTCATATTATTTGAAGAAGGATGGGGATTTACCTGCCTGGTAGAGACTGGAGAAAACCGTGTGAAGCACACATCAACAAGATGGGAGGAGCCGAGTCGCATGCATCCAACTTAAAGCGACATTTGATAAACTGTCATCGAAATTGATTTATAATTAATACAGCAATGATCACTAAAGATAGGTTCAGGAAAGCCTATAATGATCTATGATGTACGCAACTAGTTCTTTTTAAAAAAACTGAGCTTTATATACATGTACTTGTCACCAGGATTCGGAGTGCTATCAAACTGATAGGAAGGACTCCGCATCCCTGCTTTGAATATGCGGTGTGGCTGCGCATTAAATATGGAGTGTGGAGCTGTGTTGAATTTGAGGGCAGTAAACTAGGGCTATGATTAGTGACGCAAATGGAAAATTTTCCAGAACATTTTCCATTGGAAAATTTTGAAATTTATTTTTCGGTGATTGACGTTTTTTCCTTTGTTTTGGAGACTTATTATAGTCGTTTGAAAAGACTATGTAATTTTCAAAGTCCGAAAACTTCTCTATCATCCCTGTATGCTAACTTTATTGGAGCCAAATGTACCTTTTCCATGTCTATTTCAGATTTTCCAAATGAATTTCAGACATAAGATATGGATTTCAGATTTCTCTAGCTGAATTTCAGATATCTGTCACAAGCTCAACTTTGAAAAGATCTTTAATTCAAGTGGAGATCTCCAATTCATCTGGATCATATCTGAAATTCATTTGGGCATATCTGAAATCGATTTGGAACTATCTGAACCATCTGAACCAGATATGGAGGATGTGTATCCTCAACGAAGATATCGGACATTGCGCCAGAAGTTTGAAGCTATCATAGATATTCTTTTACTCATCACACATATCTTTAGTTTCCAAATATCTCACGAGTATCTTCCAATATGGTCGCTCATGAATGCTGCGTGGACTGTATATGCTTGCATTTCATCACATGTTCATCAACATATGGAGAATTTGAATCACTATGATCAACGCTGCATAATAAAGCTTAACTTTGAAGCTAACAATTAATTAGCAGACTCCAAAATGAAGTACATTATTTTTGCTCCAGATCCTTCACATTGTATGAAATTATACCCCTATTGTAAAGCAAGATTCACGTTATCCCAAACGGTGTCTGTGTGATAATTAAAAATGGTGGCAAAGGAATGTTAAAAAATCCGCGGACGGAAATCGTATTGCTACGATCGCTTTAATCGAAATAATGATGAAATCAAGATCGACTCTTGGACGCAATTTATTGGTACGCAGCTGCCTCAGCAGTGGAAGCGCTCAAATTATAGGGCCTGTCAAAAATCAAAACTTTCAGAATTTTCCAAAATTTTCCATAATTTTCCAATATTTTCCAATTTCTTCCACAATTTTCCACGAAAAATTATCATCACTAGCTATGATGCTATTCCTCATACCGGATGAAAATATGGTTATTCAGATTTGTTTCCATGTTTTCAGCTGAACGTGCAGCTCAATATTTAGCTATTCCATCTACTTAAACAATATATGAGTTTCAAATTTGATCTCTTGAAAAAATTGTGCAAATTAAATAATATGCTTTTTCTGCCATACAAATGCTTCGACTTTTCACCTTTGACTATTAACCTATACATACTACGCCAAGCTTTGTTTTCCATCACTATCAAAACAGACAATGACGTGTATTTTCGTGGGTGTCCCATCTGATCAGCTTTCACAATGGTAATCGCACCATGACCAGCAAGTGCAAATTATTAGCATGGTAAATTATTTAACAATTCCTTCCTAAATACTGTCATAAAATCATTAAATAAAATTTTTAGAGTGATGAAAGTAGAACTTGACGTCCGTTATATTGAGTTAAACTACATAGAGCACATTGCAGACTTTTTCCATTATCATACTTCAATCTTTCTATGAAAACAATCAGAAAATGCGTTTTCTCATGATTGTAATCACTTCCTTATCAAGTGAGTGATCATTATGTTCAAGTAGTTTACACGGTACTGAACACCGTGTTTCTCCGAATAAATGGCATTGCAGAATAAGTCAATTTCAAAAGCGTATCACTACTCAAGTTCCCTACTCCCAAAAACGACTTTTTGCCTTGCGGATAAGGTAATAAGGTATAAGGGCACTTGGTAAGCTAAATACTTTTATGATTATTTGCAGAATTGGCTGCATCAAGATACACCCTCACGAAAATTCCTCATGATTTTTTATGAGATTTTTACTCATATAATCTCATGAAGTTTAATGCGGATTTCTCATGAAAATCTCATTAATTAATTAACAGTTGCGCTTTCATACTTCTGAATTTATTTTTCTCGCATATAGTTATTGAAGCTTTCTTGGCCTAGCCACATTGCCGCAAAGCATTCCAACGCCACACTGTAAACTGTAGGGCACTAATTTAGGCACGAAGCCGAAATTTCGTGCCAGTTAGCGCCTAGTTAGTGCCTTTCTAGTGCCTCCAGGCACCAATAGGCGCCACTAGGCACTAAACCAAATGTTTGTTTATCCAATGACATCGAAGGAAAAATCAATGGGCACAAACTCAGCACTATGAACTTCGTGCCAACTCGTGAGTAATGGGCAAAAGACCGTTCCAGGCCACCATAAAATTCAAAAAAATGGCATCTTTAAAAACGACATAAATTCATGAATTTAGACCCTTTTTCAGGTTTTTAAGACCTAAATTCATGAATTTAGACCGTTCCAGGTCACCATAAAATCAGAAAAAATAGTATCTTTAAAAACGACATAAATTCATGAATTTGAACCCTTTTTCAGGTTTTTAAGACCTAAATACATGAATTTAGTCCATTCAAAAAGTACCATTTTTCAAAAATGGTACTTTTTAAAAACGACATAAATTCATGAATTTGAACCCTTTTTCAGGTTATGAAGACCTAAATTCATAAATCGGCTAAAGCCAGAGGAGCTTCGCTCCGATTTGGGCGTTTTTAAAAATACCCAATTTTTCAAATTTTTCAAAATCTCAAAATTTGAGAATAACAATTTTCACCCTCGCTTAAATCATGACCGTTCCAGGACACCGAAAATCATAAAAGTTAAGAATCTCAAAATTTGAGAATTACAATTTTCACCCTCGCCAAAATCATGACCGTTCCAGGACACCGAAAATCATAAAAGTTAAGAATCTCAAAATTTGAGAATAACAATTTTCACCCTCGCTTAAATCATGACCGTTCCAGGACACCGAAAATCATAAAAGTTAAGAATCTCAAAATTTGAGAATTACAATTTTCACCCTCGCCAAAATCATGTCCGTTCCAGGACACCGAAAATCATAAAAAATGGTAATTTTAAAAACGTCTTTTAAATCCATCTTTCAGGTTTTTAAAATATGAGATAACTAAAATTATGTGACTAAAAATATTTCTTTAAAAATGGAAGAAACAAAAGTGGAGGAAACCGCAAGAATATATCCTTCGTTATCACAGTTAAAAATAAGTGAATTGAATAAAGAAAAACACAAAGATAGAGTTAGGTATATGAAAGATAAGGAATCTCAATTATTATTAAGATTAGAGCATTATAAAAAATTAAGAAAGAGATGGACTAAAGTTAAGAATGTAACACAAGGAATTGGCATATTCTTAACAATAAGTTTAGGTGCTTTGACAATTGTTATGTCTTCAGGTGTTTTAGTAATTCCAGTAGTTGCTACAGCTTTAACAGGTACGGGTGTTTTTGCAACTTCACTTGTTACAATGTTAGATAAATCTTTAATAACTAAGAAACGAAAATCATTAAAAACTAAGCATTTACATATTAAAGAAGTCTATGATAAACTACATTACTACTTTCAAAGAGTATGTGATGATAATGTTATTACGTTAGATGAGATTGAAAAATTTGATCAAATAGCTAATGAAGTAAATCAAATATCATTTCAATCACAGACAGAAAAAGTTGATGATAAAAATAAAAAGGATGGCAAAATTTCTAGTGATGCTAAAATTTCTAATGAAGAAAATGACAAATTTTTTTTAGAAGAGCTAAAAACTTTAAGCGAAAATTTAAGCAAAACTTTATTAAACAAAACTTTATTAAACAAAACTTAAAACGAGAAAACTTTAACCGAGAAACCTTTAAACGAAAAGATGTTAGACAACAAAGAAATAAAAAAATAATTTGTTCAGTAAAATGTTTTTGCTGCATTCCAATGTTACCACAAAATTCAAATATTATATTTTAAAAATGGATAAAATTAAAGCTGATAATTTTAAAAGAATAAAACAATGAGAAGAGTTAATAAAACAAAGAAATATTATGAAAGAAAATCATCTTCAACATAGAATGATAAAAGCTGGTATTCAATCTGATATGTTTGAAAAAATGCAGCAAACCGAGCAAGTAAAAACTGATTTTGAGAAAACTATGAAACCATTTAAAACTCTTGAAAAAGAAAGTACAAATAATGATAAACAAATTGATATAACAGATCCAGAGCACAAAACTATATTAGATGACTATGGATTACTAGAATCAAACATTAATAAGAAATTACCAAAATCTATGCAATTTGAACATTCTATTTCATTTATAGATGGAAAAACAATACCTAGATTTTATCTCGGACAAAAAGAAATATTTCCACAACCTTTTCGAGGTATAATTTTTTCACCAGATAAATCTCCTTTTAATTTAGATAGAAATTTTGTTAATCTTTTAAGAGGAGCAGATTTAAATAATTATGCTGTAGAAGATCTCATAAAATATAAAGCTATGTTAGACAGAGTTGGTGCAGTAAAATCTCTTAGACGTTATAAACAATTAGAAAATTTATTATCAACGGGAGTTAAAGTAGGGAAAGGTTTATCTGAAAAACAGAAAACTGAAACAACTGTATTTTTACCAGATGATCCACAAGAATTACTAAATAGATTAAATATTTTAATATCTGCAATAAAAGAAGGACATAATTCTAGTTTCAATGAAATTCATGCTATATTGAAAAGACTGTTAGAAAAGAAGATTCTAAATGAAGAGGATTATAAAAGTATAACCGGACATCTCTGATGTCCTCCAGGGCTTCGCCCGTAGCTGAAATATGTTGTTGTTTTTAATTTTTTATAAAAAAAATATTTCATAAAAAAATATTTATTTAATTTTTTTAGTTTAAAAATGTGTTCAGCAGATTTAGACAAAATTAATAATCATTTAGAAAATTTGATAGAGATTTTGGGTTCATCAAAATTTAGTACGACGTTAAAAATTATAACAACTACTTCATCACACACTTGTAATTTAGAACCCATTCTACATTTGGAACAAAATAAAAATTATCAAATTGCATTGACTAGTTTCTCTACATTTAACACTATTCAAAACGTTATCAAAGATGTGAATGATCAATTTAGATATTCTACTGATAAAGGCAAAACATGGAAAATACTAACTTTTCTTCCTGGTTCTTACGAAGTTGAAACAATATCAAATGAAATTAAGAGACATTTAGGTATATCATTTAAAGATAAGAAACAATTACATTTTGCAGTTGAACCGGCAGTTAATAAATTTTCTCTTACTTTAGACGAAAATCATCAAGTTGATTTTAATCATGATAGATCATTGTCAAAGCTATTAGGATTTAATAAACAAACCTATAGTCAAGGTTATCATTTAGGTGAGAAGATTCCAAAAATAACTGAAATAAATTCAATTGTTGTACATTGTGACATTATTGAAGGAGGATATATAAATGGTAAATTATCAAATTTAATATTCAGTTTTCCAGCTTTTACTGTACCCATTGGTTATAGATTAAATGTAATTCCACAAACATTAATATATTTTCCTATTACAAGAAAAACTATTAACAACATTGGCATTAGAATCACTGATGAGAAAGGACAAGAAATAAATTTTGGAGGTGAAGAGATTATGATAGATCTTTTGGTTCGGGAGGTATAAACTCCCACGCGAAGCTAGAGAAGTTTAATTTTCTTCTTCTTCTTTAAAAACAAAAATAAAATAAAAATAAATTTTTTTATTAAAAAATGAGTGAAGTGCTACCATTAAATAAAAAAAACTTAAATTTAATCATCATCCAAATTTATCTAATAAAGTTTTGTCAGTTATTTGTGGAAGATCAGGTTGCGGAAAAACGTATCTATTATTTAAAATTTTAACAACTCCAAATTTTTTGGATTATAACAATCTTATAATTTATACAACAACGGCAGAACAACCCGTCTATCAATTTTTAAAATATGGATTTGAAAATAATCTTAAAAAAACAGCAATTGCTTCATTATTCAAAGAATATGAAAAATCTGAAGATGAAGAAGAAATAAGTTCGTGGTGTGAAGAAGCAGCAAAAAATAATCAGTTAGTAGAATCTAATAAAAATAACCATATAAAAATACAATTAATAGATGATAGTGGTAATATGCAAGATCCTAGTAAACTAGATAAAACAATGAAACATTGTGTAATTTTTGATGATTGTGTTAATGATAGAAATCAGTCAGTTCAGAGAAATTATTTCACAAGAGGTAGACATAATAACTGTAGTGTATTTTATTTAACACAAAGTATGTATTCATTAGACGGAAGTGTTATTAGAAAGAATGCAAATATATTTATACTATTTGAAATAAATGCAAGAAACTTAAGTGATTTGTTAAGAGATCTATGCGTAAGAAATAAAGATGAATTTAAACAATCGTGTAATAATGCTTGGTCAAAAGATTATGGCTTCATTACAATTAATATTGATAAAAAAATTCATCAAAGAGTTATCGAAAATATTTTCGCGGAGTGATAAAAATATACAAATATAGTGTTACAATATTTTTTTTATTTTATATATATATCAAATTTGTCTATCTTAGAAATTAGAAAATTAAAAAGGTTCAGTAGTTATTCCATCAGGTAAAATTTTTCTTTTATCATCAAATGGATCTAATGCTAATTTATGTTCTTCTTTTAAATACATGTTATGTTTCTTTGAATTAAGTCTATAATTACATGCTGTTTTTATTTCATTATTAAATAATACATTTTTATAATCTTGAAATGTTATTTGATTAGCCACTGATGCCTTTGAAATTCCTTTTAATGTTTTATGTGTTTTAATATTATTAGTTGTATCATAACAATAACATTTAGATTTTAAAAATATAGCTTCTGTTATGAAATCTTCATTTCCTTCTAATTCATCTTTTACTTTACATAAATCAGAAGGATGAATGATATCTTTTATTTTATCTATTTCTTCATCAAGTGTAGAATTATACGGTATTGTTAATTCTAAGAAAACAGAATCGGTATCTGTAAAGTGTAATTTATAGTTTTTGCCATAAGCAGGTGCTAAATAATCATATATAAATCTATACATAAATAGTTTAGCTAATTCTAATATAGTGAAACCAATAAAATTAAACTTATCATGTTTTACGCTAATTCGACGTAAATGTACAGCACATAGTTCATCACTAAATCTAGTAGTTCTTTTATATGTAGGTTTCCTTGTTAAATTTTGAAACCTATCTTTATCATAAACTATTTCAATATTTTGTCTATTACGCACATTTTCTAAAGTCTTAATATAAAATGCATTATTCATTAATTTGAAGAACACGTTTCCAAAATCATCTTTATTTCTTTTAGCTATTTTACGTTTTTCAATATTGAACTCTATATAATTTTTTAACCACCTAGATTTTTGATAAAATAGTTTTCGATGTATTTTGGTGAGAATCATTCCATGATCTAAATACCAATCTAGCATTCTTCCTTCAACAACATACTTTCCTTTATTGCTTTGTGTTAACATAAGTTTTTTTGTTGGTCTGTATTTCTTAGGAATTAAAGATTTTTGATAATCTGAAAAATCTTCTATATTAGGAATTTTGTTTTCGGGACAGAAAGGAAAATATTTTGTTTTATCTTTTATTTCATCAGGGTATACTAAATCAACTTCATATATATAACCATGATTATAATTTCCATCATATGTTTTTTGATAATCTAGAATATTACACCATGACATTTCACCTGTTGGTAATTCTTGTATCATGCAAGAAGAATATAAGCTATTAAAATCATAATATAACAAATAGTTTTCTCTCATGAATTCATCAATTGCATTTTCACGTTCTACTCCTTCTCGTTTCGTTCGAAAAATTTCTAATTTTTTTTTTCTTCTGGAGATAAAGGTTTCATTATTCCATATTCTTGTGGATTTACTTTCTTATTATAACATTTAACATATCTATTACCTAAAACTGATGAAACTCCACCTCTAATTCCAGATTCAAAAAATAATAATTTATCATATGTATTTTCTTTATAATGTTTAAGTTTAACACCAGTATGTTTTAATCCTGCTAGCCATGTTAAACCTGGTGTAGAATAACAATAACATGGATCTATTCCGTAATATTCTAAACACATATCACGAAAGTTTTCGAAAAGATCAGCTAGTATTAATACATCTATCTGAAGATATTTCATTGTATAATCATACATTGTTTTACAATTTAACTCTCTCCAATTCTTTTCAGCTTCTGCATAGTCTTCGTCAGATAATTTTGATTGTTTTAATGTTGATTTAAATTCATTTATTGGAGGAAGTTGTTTTTCTTCCATAATTTTATTCACAGAATTAAAATCAGTCTTCGACTGTGAACCACAAGTTTTATCTCCAGTTATATCAGTCTTCGACTGTGAGCCGCAGGCTATATACTCATACGGAAATATTCCTTTTAAAGGTTTTAAATTATATTTATTTAATATTTTACATTGTTCAGATTTCAAAGTTTTTCCCATAACATCTAATGAATAAGGAGTAAAAAATCTAAATGCATCTAAAATTCTAATACAACCTAATTGCATTGAAAAATATTCTTCTTCTGTTTTACATAGTACATTTATTTGTTGTTGTTGTAATTTTTCAGATGAAAATAAATCTTTCATTACTAGATGGAAATCATATTTAGAACCATTATAGAAATATAAAGGAACAAAGTTATATTTAAATTTATTAGCATTAAGATTACAAGAATTATGTGCTGCACCTCTATATAATCCATTTAGATGATCATGATCTTTTACCTTGACGGCAGAGCCGTCGCTTCGCCTATCAAGATATCTACCTTTGCCATTTTTATAATTTTTTGTAAATTCTCTTCCACAGTAATAACATTTTGTTTCATTAATAAAATTTAATTTTTCTTTTTCTGTTAATGGCATCATCGGTATATTTGTTTCAAGCAATTGTGAAAAACGTCCTTGTAATTCTTCTACTTTCTTTGTAAACATTTCTGAACTATCTTCACCATAGTATTGAAAATATTCTGATTTAAATAATTCAGGATAATTTGAATGAATGTACATTCCCCAACATAATGGTTTTTGTTCAAATAAATATTTTTCTTTACTTTGTTCAGCTGAACTTTTTCCAGGTGCACTTTTTTCAGAATTATAATTTTCAGAATTATAATTTTCAGAATCGGGTGAAGCCTGGAACTTTCCGTTCGATTTTGTGTCATATTAACATTATATGCTTCAAAATCACAATAAATAGTAAAGGGTACTTTATTTTTAAAATACCATTTATTATATTCTAAATAATCATCTTTAGGAAAAGTATTTTGAACTGCTTCGTTTTGTTGACAATTCTCCAAATGTCTATTCATTTCTTCTAAAGTTCTAAAACTTGTCATACATTGAAGACAAGGAAAATTTGTATTATCTGAAGTTTTTGTAAATATAGAAACATCTTTACACAATATAAAATGTCCCTGATAATATAATATATTCGCTTGTGCTGGTTGTTTTGACTGTACTAATTTTACAAATTTATCTTGATATATTCCATGTGTTTCATTAATTTCTTTTGTAATATTAAATGTATTTTGATGATAATTTTGATTTAATATTTGTAGCTGATAAATATATTCTTTATCATATTGTTCTTTATATTGTTGTAGACATTTTTTTAAACATTCATTTAATCGGAGCGAAGCTCCTCTGGCTTTAGCCGATTCTTTATTTTCTTCATTATTTAATTCATTATTTTCTTCATTATTTAATTCATTATTTTCTTCATTTAATTTTTGAATCGTTTCTATCTTATTTTGATATTTATGGCCATATTCTTGTACTAATATTTTTGTTTGTTGTTGATAATCTATTTTACAATTTTGTAAACTTTTATTTAAATTTTCTAATTTTTGTTGATATTCTGAAGATAAAGATGAATATTTGTAATTATAATCATCAGTACGTCCTTTATAATTATTGTGATTAATCATTATTGGTGATAGTGTTTTAACAAGTTCAAATTTTTCAGTACATATTATATTTCCTTGGTAAAAAATATTATGATGCATGTAATTTCCTCTATCATTATATACTATTTCTGATTGACATAAATTTTTATTATTCAAATAAAATTTTTTTGAATCTGAGTAAAGTGGAATAATTTTACCAATAGAAACATAATTCACATTTAATTCAAAAACATTTACTTCAATTAAATTTTTATTCTTTTTATGAAACTTTATTAACCTATTATAATCATATGGAAATTCATCTAAGCCATCAGAAAGATCAAATTCATTTATGTATTCTTCTTTATTGTAATGACTTAGTCTTTCTTTATGATATTCTGCAGGATGTAAATGTGCTATAATACTCCACAGAAAACAATAATCATCTTCATTTTTTATGTTGATTAATTGTGGTGAACTGAAAGGTAAAGGAACATAACTACCACCAGTATTATTTTTATATTTATCAATTACTATTTTCTTAGATAGTATTTTAACAAATCTCCAACCAGATTCACGTAACTGGGCTTCAATTATACAATTTTCTAATTTAAGTATCATTTGTTCAAATATGGGTTGTATATCATTTACATTATGAATTTCTTGTGAATTTGTAAAATGTCCTTGTATTATTTCTTCAGGAATTCCATCAGGTCCATTTTTTGTATAAAGTACTTCTACATTCATATAACATTTGAAAGATTTCTTAAATATATTATAAAAGTTGGTTAGAATATCAGAAAAAGTTTTATCGGTTTCATTATATTCAAAAGACTGATTAAATAAATATTTTATATTTGCTAAGGCTTCATCGGTTCGTTCAGCTTCATCAAATTCATCAGTATCGCTAAATAAATATCTTCCATCTGGTACGGGCGAAGCCCTAGAACCTTCGGTTTGTATGGTCTCATCTTCACTATTAAAAACTTTTTTATATTCCGAATGTGAATAATCATCAAACATTTTTTTAACTTTTATATCAGTAGGCAATGTTCCTAGATAGTTTTTATAACTATTTAATTTTAATATATTTCCTTCATCAACTCGTTCTACATTTTGTAAATGCAATTTACTATTTAAATGAGATTGATAACTTCTTTTTGTTTGCAACTTTTTTTTACATAAGTTACAATAAAACTTGGTATTTTCCATTTTTTTTATTTTTTTAGAGAAAATTTAAGAAAAAAATTTGTGTTTTAATTTTAGATATAAACATTCTAATATCAAGGACTTGAGTGTTATTTTATATTATTATATATTTCACATTCTTAAGTTATTTTATTTTCTTTATCACATTAAGTTTTATCATATTAAGTTTTATCTTATTAAGTTTCATCATATAATGTTTTATCAAAAGATAATTTAAATTTTTTTTCACTAACTATTGATTCATCATCATCATCATCAATTGATTCTTCATCATCATCATAAATTGTTTCTTCATCATCATAAATTACACTTTTTGGTATAGGATGCCCTTCCATGATAGGATACCATTCTCTTATTGAAATATCTAATTCTAAATTACATCTTTTATCTGTTAATAATATAATAGAGAAAAATATTGGTCTTTGATCTCTTTTGGAAAATTTAATAACACCACCATAATCTGAATCACTTTTAGTTTTTGTTAAAGATGATAAAATTTTAAATTGATTAGATGTAAATCCTAATTTAAATTTTGTAGACCCGACACATAGTTGTCTAACAGTATCTTCACTTCAACTATACCATCATTATTATTTTCAATTGTAAGAAAATGAAATTTAGATAAATTTTTATAATTACTAATATTTTTATAATCTTTTTTACCATTTACACCTTTTTCAGATGTTACAGAATCATCATTATTATCATAAGATTCTTTAAGATCGGGCAAAGCCCTAGAATCTTCGGTTCGTTTATTATGATTATGATTATGGTCATTGTTAATAGTATAAGGTGTTGACCACATATAAATTTTCTCTTGTTGAGCTAAACCATTTATATAAGATTTTAATAAATTAATATTTAAGTTGGAATATAATCCTATGTACGTATCATCATCATATCTTTGCGGCATTTCTAATGTTTCTTGTTTATAAATTGTGTCTCTATAATAAACTTGACATAATAATTCTTCATTATGTTTTTTACTCTCTATGTGAATGTTATATTGATTTTGATCGTCAACAAATAATCTAATTTTTTCTTTCGAAAAAGATTTTAATTTTTTAACTAATTCTTTAATATTGATATAATTAATAATTTTAGTTTCTATCCAATCAGTATTACTAATTGGTAACACTGCTCTAATAAATCCATAAACATTATTATGACCTATTATAACCATATTTTCTTTATTTAATTCCACATAAGCTACATCATTATATTTACTAACAATATCCATAAATTTAATAAATGGATCCCCCGGAAATAAACAATAATTAGTTTCTATAGATGGTAAACCTTTAGTCTGTTCTCTAAATATTTCGGCTTGTAATAGAAATAAAATATTAACATCTATACATGGATTATTATTATTATTATTATCAAAACATTTATTTTCAAATCCCGTTGATCTCGTCGAATAAGAAGAACAGGATGATGCGGGCGAATATAATTTTTTTAAATTTGGATTTTCCATTTTTTATTTTTATTAGAAAAAATTTTATTTTTTATTTTTATTAGAAAAAATTTTATTTTTTTATTGTTAAAAAATGATGTTACCAAATGTTGGTGGAGGTGCATATATCCCGAATAATCGTGAATTAGAAATAGAGATAGAAAATTATATCATGAAAACTGGAGACGTTTTATCTGGTCCATTGCATCTTTCTATTCTTCCACAACAAAATACAGAGTTAACAAATAAACAATATGTTGATACACAAATCAATGATTTAAAGGAAAAATATATAAACGATGTTTTGGTTCCACTGATGAATGAATTAAAGTTGCTAAAACTTAATGACAAATCATTAAACGAAAAATTATTAAAACTTGATAAAAAGGATAGAGAGCTAGAAGCAGATATAGCAAAACTTTTTAAAAAGATTTCAGAACAATCAAAAATTTTAATATTACTTTCTATAAAGTTAAAATCTGCTGTAATTAAAAATAAACATCAGATACAACTATTGAAAGAACAATTAGAAGATGAAATAGAAAAACTACCTGAAAGAATTAAAAAAAATTTAAAGCAGTTACAAACTACATTCCAAAAAAGTGTTGATGAATTAAGTTCTAAAATTACTCAACAAATGAAAAAGATGAATAGAATAATAAATGAAGTAAACTCACTTAATCAAAAAGTTGATAAAATGAAAACTCTTAAAATCAATTTAGAAAATGAATTAAAGAAAAATTTACAAGAAAACTCTAAAGAAAATAAAGAACAGTTAGATTCTGTTAAAAGACAATTAGATGTTCTTAAAGTTAAGTTAAATGCTCTTAAAACGGCGTTGAAGATGAATCAGGAGAAAATGCAAGTTAATAGAAAAGAAATTAAAGTACATCACACACTGCTTGACGCAATAGATAAAGTGCAACAGGCAATTAATAAAGTTATCTCGAAGTTGTTGTCCATTCACAAACGTAAATCTTAACACGTAGATATTTTTCCCAAAAGTCAAATTTAATCCTAAAAAATGCCTATAATTTATAAACACAATCTTAAACATTTTGCATCAAATAATAAAATTGCTCATGAACCATCTATGAAACCTGTGTACCATTATGATAGTGTAGAAACTGTCGGAACACAAAAGTTCCTAGGCACCGCAGGTGCCGTCCAAAAAGAAGGAGATGGCATCTTTTCTGGTATTGGAAGTATCGTTAACTTAATTAAAAATAATAAAGATTTGATTACATCTGCTGCAAAAGGAGCAGCTGCTATAGGTAGTACAGCTAGTGCAATATCAAATGCTGTTAAATCACAAAACGAATTAAAACAACTAGAAGCTATTCGTAAACTTAGGAATGATTCTGAAGAACTAAAAAAATTAAAAAAACTTTCAGATGAAACAAAAAACAAAATTGCTAACATAGCTGTAGAGGGTGATAGTAAACATAATGAAAAAACAATTGAAGAAATAAGAGGTAATGGTCTAGCAAAATTCTAAAATTATATTTTAGTAAAAATTTTTTTCTATCTGTGAGAAAAACAAAAAGTCAAATTATTTTTTATAAAAATGTCTTCGCTTATCGAAAATAAATTTAGATTAGACGATCCTCCGTTCGTCAGTTATAATCAAAAAAAGAATGACTATATAAGAATTGCTATGAATCCCGGATCTTCCAGTAGAGTAAACACTGGAGGAGATTTAATCTTTGAAGTTGATAATCAGCAGAGTTATTTATATTTACCTGATTCATTTTTACACTGTGAATATTCTTTATATAGTGATGCTAATTTTACAACACCATTACCAGATACCGATAATATTACACTAGAGAATAATTTTTTCCCAAGTTTATTTACGCAAATGCGTTTAGATGTTGCAACTCAAAATATAGAAACAATAAGTGATTCCCCAGGTGTAATTGATACAATGCTTAGATTTGTAATAATTGGTGAAAATAATAAAAAGCATGAAATCGAAGGTTGGTTTCCTGATACTAATGATGGTATAATTATTGATGATTTAACTCACGCTGGAACAGATGCCGCAGGAATTGCGAAAGATGTAGAAAATATTGCAAAACATTTAAATAAAACAAACAATACTGCATATAAAGAAAGACGTGAATTTAACAAGAAAAGTAAGCAAACAGTAAATTGGTCATTGTCTCCATTATTCGGATATTTAGATTATGACAAAATATCATATCAATTTAAATTTAAATTAATAATTCATCGTACGGCAAATAATGAATTAATCTTTTTTGGCAAAACTGGAAAAAAAGCATATTTAAAAATTGATAGACTTGAATGGTGGATTACGCATATTACTCCTAGTTTAGAGGTTGAAACAGCTATTGCAAAAAGATTAAATACTAACAAACCAATTCCAGTAAATTTTCTAAAGCGTACTGCTAGTTCAGTAACTTTTTCCGAACAAAGATTTAACTGGCATTTTACTAGAACTGCGAATACCCCAAGATATTTATTACTAACATTTCAAAGAAATAATTCTCCAAGTTTTGATAAGAACAATAATATTTTTCATATTAATACAATTCGAAGTTTACAAGTTTCATTAAATCAAACTCGATATCCAATTGATCCATTAAGATTCGATGATACCAATAATCAATTTATGGAAGGATACGATTCTTATAGAAATCTTTGTATAGAATTTGGAGTTGAACCACAATTAACTCCTGGAGATTGGAGACATTTATATCCAATTTTCTGTTTCGATTTAAGTGCACAATCTGAAGATATTATTAAAAATGGTTGTGATGTAACAATTAATATTGAAAAGAAAGATTCCACAACTTCATTGATGGCTTATGGTTTATTGCTAGAAGATGTAAAATATTCTATTGAAGTTCTTAATGGGAAGATGGTTAGGATAGGTTAAAGCCCAAGACTTAGTCGATTAATTAATTTTTTTCATAACAAGAATAGATTAAAATTTTTGTTAACTTAAAAATTCTTAACTTAAAAATTTTTTCATAACTAGAATAGATTTAAATTTTTGATAACTTAAAATTTTTTTATTAAAAATGTCGCAAGCGAAAAGTAATATTAATAATAAAACTGTTGAATTAAAATTACGTAATATTGTTGACAAAAATACCCCTAAAACTATTACGATTAACAAAAAAAAGTATTACATAAGTAAACCAATGATAAAGAATATTCAATTACAAGAAGAAAAGAATGGTGGAATTCTCCCATTAATTCCACTAATAATAGGAGGCATAGCAGCTGCAGGAAGTGTTGCAGGTGGGACAGCTGGTATTGTCCAAGCAGTAAATAAAAATAAATCAGAGAAGGCAGCATTAGAAGAACAAAAACGTCATAACAGAGAGTTAGAGAAAGTTGCTAGGGGTGAAGGGACATCGGAGATGTCTTCCAGGGCTTCACCCGAAGGAAAAGGAGTAGTAGATAATTTTATTAGTAAATTAAAATTAGTTGATGAAGGAAAACGAGTTCTTAAAAATATTCTCCACAATGTTGATGATTTAATTGAAATTAAAGAAACTAAAGATGGTTCAGGAATATATCTAAGTCCTAGTATGATAAGGTAATAACCTCAGAACCTTTGGTTCTTTTCGGTAAAACAAATATTTTATTTAAATTTTAAATTTTTTTTATCTTTTAAAATGAATTCTAAAAATTCCGAAAATTTAATTAAATTAAAAATTTCTAATTTAGATTTATTGAATTATCTATTAAACAAAAATAAAAACTCAAACTGTCAGCATATTGGAGGTGACAAGAACAAAGTTCCACACCACTTCGGTGGCGACATACAAAAAACATTAGAAAACTTTCCTGGATTTATTTGGAGTAAATATTCGAAAGAAAAACATCTTCCTGGTCATTCATATACTGGTCCAGGAACTCGATTAGATATAAGACTAGATGAGAATAATAATCCGAAACCAGGTGAAGAACCAATAAATAGAGTAGATGCCGCCGCTTACAGGCATGATTTAGCTTATCGAAATCATGATCTAAGTTCTCGACATGCAGCTGATAAGAAAATGATTCAAGAATTAGATAGTATTCAAAATCCTTCCTTTAGAGAAAGAATTGAAAGAATGTTTGTTAAGAAAGCTTTACAAGCTAAAATATTATTCGGTCAGGGTTTAAATGAAAATCATAATTCAGACGTTTATGCATCTGAAATTCATAAAGAATATAGAAAGCCTAAATATTTATTAAAAGTAAAAGTATTTAATAAAGATGATATTTGGAGTGCTGATCTTATTCATATGCCGAATGAAAGGGACTACAAATACGCATTGACAGTTATAGATTTATATACACGATACGCTTGGGTAAAACCTTTAAAAAATAAAAGTGGTCTATCAGTTAAATATGCGTTTGAAGAAATCTTTAAAGAAAGTAATAGAGAAATTGATTGTTTGAAGAAATTGTTTGTTGATAAAGGGTCGGAATTTTATAACCGAAACGTTCAGCCACTATTTGAAACAGACGAAAGTCATCGCCAAGGCTCAGTTTATTCAACTGAAAACGCAGGAAAAGCTATAGTGATAGAAAGATTCAATCGGACGTTAAAAAATAAAATTTTCAAGAAATTTACTCAGCAAGGAAATCGGAAATGGTTAAAAATATTACCAGGAATTGTGGAAGAGTACAATAATAAAGTTCATTCTGGTATTGAAGAAACTCCAAAGAATGCTTCTGACGACCCTGATTTGATACGAAAGAAAATATTCGAGAATAATAATTCGAATGAGAGTAATCCGAATTTGCAGAAACTTAAGCCGAAATTTAAAATTGGAGATAGAGTTAGAATATTTAAATATAAGAATAAATTTGAAAAGGGCTTCGTCGGATACTGGACTAAAGAAATATTTGAAGTTTCTAAAATAAATCAAACTTATCCGATTACTTATGAAATTAAAGATTTAGATAATGAGGATATCAGAGGCCGTTTTTATCAAAATGAATTACAGAAAACAGAGCTTTAACCTCTAGGTGGCGCTTTAGCTAGCTTCGCTTGAGTTATAGATTGTTTAACTCTAACATAATATCTAGAAATGGTACTCCTTTTTGTAATTTGTACAAAACGTATAAACATAATTGTCCACAATAAGTAGTGCCTGGTGTTTGAATTTGAAACGTATTGTATGTTCCCGTTCCAAGTAATTCTTTTACTTCATTTGTAGGGGGCAAACCGTATGAATCAAAATAATAGTTCTCAGCCTCCGGGCGGTCAAAATAATAGTTCTGCTGATGATTTTTAACGCCTGCTGACCAATGTACACCTTTTTCATTTGACGTATGAAGATTTGTTATGAAATTTACAGTTATTGATGGAACTTTGTTCCGGGAACTGAAGGTTCCTGTTGGCCTATTTTTTAGGAATTGTAATTCATCCCTCATCAATATGTGAAAATTCTTTATTCCTAATCGATTAGCAATCTTATTTAAATCGAAATTCGTTGTTGTCTGTGTTCCATATAATTTCAAAAACTCATTTATGTTGCTCATTTTATAATAAAAAAATTTCTTAAGGGACCCCTAGAAGTCAGAGGGGGGGTATTGATTTAAAACTGGTCTCTAATGATGTCTTTCCTTACTACTTAGTCAGAAGGGGGTATTGATTTAAAACATTTTTATAATGATGACTTTCCTCACTACTTCGGGGGGGGGTATTGATTTAAAACTGGTCTCTAATGATGTCTTTCTTTACTACTTATTCGATTTTGAAATTATTTAATTTAATCTAAATTTAAACGTTACATTGTTGCATTGTGTTAGTGTTTAACTACATAGAGTTGGTGTTTCGCTCATCTTTTAACAATAGTAATTCATTACTCATCAATATGTGAAAATTCTTTACTCCCAATTGCTTAGCAATCTCATTTAAATCGAAATTTAATGTGGTTTTGTTTGCTGTATATTTTTTGGAAGTCTCTGATGTTTCTCATTTTTATAGAAGATACAATGTTTCTATTATATTCCCGTAAATGAGAAATTAAAAACAACACATGGATATTTCAATTTGGTTACAACCACTTTGCATACATTCAATTTGGATACATTGAACTACATGTAAATTTGTCCACGCGAGGACAAGGTTTCATTGGATGAGAGAAAAATGACGTCATATAACAACATAATGAAAATGATTGAAAACAGGAAATAACATTGCATTTAAAACAGGAAATAACATTGCATTTAAAACAGGAAATAACATTGCATTTAAAATAGGAAATAACATTGCATTTAAAACAGGAAATAACATTGCATATAACAACATAATGAAAATGATTGAAAACAGGAAATAACATTGCATTTAAAACAGAAGGGTTGAATAATCAATTATTCCAAAAACCCTCATCTTGTGAAAGACACTGCTCCAAGATTGAAAGATTAGTTTTTAACAGTCGTATAGGAAGCGAGACTCTACAAAGAGTCTGATATTTATCTGCCAGTTTTGCCAACTTCATTGCGAAACTCAATTCAGTTCGTGAAAAGTTAATATTGTGATGTTTTAAGAGATATGTGAAATCTGCTTTATTATTCTCACACAAGGATAATATATGATTTGCGTGTTTTCCAATAAAAATTTTATATGTGACACTCAAAAGATGGCTTTGTTTTTCGTATTTCAAGTGTTGTTTCAAAGAATTCACTGTCGTTGAAATGTCCCCCGCCGGTTCTGTAAAATATTCCAATGATTCGATGAATGTATGACGTTCAACAACACTTTCCTTCAACTGTTTTGTAAATGTTTCGATTCTGAAGGGAAGTGCTGCTTCCTTCTTTGCTCTGGCTGCGATTTTATGTTGCTCTTTGTATGCTTTTCGAGCAGAACGTATAGCGTCAGGATTGAAGAGTAGAGGCGCTTTCTTCACTTACTGGTCTATATACGAAAAGTATTCAGAATGTTTCTCCGATGGAATGAACAAATCCGCAATATTTTTGAAGAACTCTGGAAGTACCGTTGCTATGTTGGCTTGTTGTTCAACGACTGCTTGACTCATGATTGACGGATAAATTAGTACAAATCACTATGTTCAAAATATAAGAATAACGTAATTAAAGATAGCGGAACGATGAGAGCAAGCAGATGATAACTGTTGATTGAAATAATAACACAACAATCTGAGCACACGATACAATGACAGACGAGAGAGATAAATGAAAACAGTACAGCTGGCAGATATCTTAACGTCATACGGATGTGCTGACGCACTAACAAGAATTTAAAACAACTCGCCTAACGTACAATTAAAATGTCATTGTTTCACAGAGTAGTAGCAGCTGTTTGTTCTTTCATACATTGTTTCCCTTCAAATGTTTGAGTTGGAGGACACAGCTCCTTACACTGAAATGCATTTTATTCTTAAATGCGGGAAGCAGATGTTCTCTACAATTGAATGACAATTGTAAAAGTACCTAAACTTATTGTTAAGAATATGTCAATTCCTTCAAATATTTTTAGTCACATGATATATTTTAAAAACCTGAAAAATGGATAAAATTCATGAATTTGAAATTCTCAACTTTTATGATTTTCGGTGTCCTGGAACGGACATGATTTTCAAGGTAAAAATTGTAATTCTCAAATTTGAGATTCTTAACTTTTATGATTTTCGGTGTCCTGGAACGGTCATGATTTAAGCGGTGAAAATTGTAATTCTCAAATTTGAGATTTTGAAAAATTTGAAAATTGGGTATTTTTAAAAACGCCCAAATCGGAGCGAAGCTCCTCTGGCTTTAGCCGATTTATGAATTTAGGTCTTCATAACCTGAAAAATGGTTCAAATTCATGAATTTATGTCGTTTTTAAAAAGTACCATTTTTTCAAAAATGGTACTTTTTGAATGGACTAAATTCATGTATTTAGGTCTTAAAAACCTGAAAAAAGGGACTAAATTCATGAATTTATGTCGTTTTTAAAGATACTATTTTTTCTGATTTTATGGTGTCCTGGAACGGTCTAAATTCATGAATTTAGGTCTTAAAAACCTGAAAAAGGGTCTAAATTCATGAATTTATGTCGTTTTTAAAGATGCCATTTTTTTGAATTTTATGGTGGCCTGGAACGGTCTTTTGCCCATTACTCTCGTGCCTTGTGTTGGTTAGAATTGATGCCTCAATTTCGTGCCTAATTCAAGCGAAATTTCGTGCCCTAGAGTTTAAAATGCATGTCCACAATATCATTTCAGCAATCGCTAAAATAGACCGCTATTTGTCATGATCGTATGTTTAACTGTGATTGTATTTATGTCTATTTTCAACATCTTGCATAGTAATGCTTATTGTAAAGTCAAATTATATATGCATCATTTCGGAAATGCTGTTGCACATCGTCATGATATATCCTACATTTTCTTATTTTTATCTTTTATAGACTAACCTTCAAAATTTTGATCGATTGAATAAGCTTTCTCATGGTTATTTCCTTTCGCGGCTAGCATACATAACTTACTACTTATTTTCACCAAAAACTCGTGAATGCTCATGATTTTCTCGTGAACGCGATCATGAGATATTATCCTCATGAATGTCCTCATTACCACTCATCAAAGCATCATGAGAAAATCATGAGTTAAATATTTTCTTGTGAGAATGTCATGAGACTCATTTAAATCTCATGAATTCGCATTGAATTTCATGAGTTCTAATGAAAAATTTTCGTGAGGGCATGCCTATTACAAAAGCGACTTACAGTACACGACAGCAAGTTGTCATACACAGGCTATTTGTCCATTTAAAATGCATTGTATTGAAATGAGTGCAGATTGATAGTAAAAAAGCAGTTGCTTACCAGACATTTGCATTACTAACTGTTTGAATAGCTTAGTACTTCGTCCATCCACTTTTTGAATCTATGACTGATTGAACTCTCCTTAGCACTGATTCCACCAATTTTGCACACATTTCCTTTATTTCTTGGTCATGATGCTACATCCTCAAAAAATTTGAGACCAGTACTTGCTTTGATTTGCAGTGAGCTTTATCATACGCATTTTTGCAATGGCCCACGAATTTTCAATAGGACTAAAGTCTCAGCGTGAATCCATCTCGACGCAATGAAAATCAATGACTGAATTCTAACTAAGTTCAAAGCGCAAATATCACATATGGAATACATGCATGACAACTTGCTGTCGCGTACTGTAGATTATCAAAAAGCTTCATCGAAGGACGTAGGAAATACCGAGATTTACATGTAGACCCTACAGTATCGCGAAATGGACATTTTGAGCTCACTCTCTGTCGCACGAAGAAGCGAAAACTCTCATTCTTTCCGCATGCATCAAAATTGATTAATAAATGTCATGGAGTTATGTGACCTGTTCGATCTGTCAGTGGATGATGCAGCGGCTTATAGTGTACA
>CAJQUW010014339.1:0-60497 GCA_907163375.1 Prostheceraeus crozeri
GCGATACTGATGAAATTAACGAAATAGATGAATTTGATGAAGCCGTAACAGATATAAAATATTTATTTAATGAATCGGTTGAACATAATGAAACCGATAAAACTTTTTATAATGTATTAACAAACTTTTATAATATATTTAAGAAATCTTTCAAATGTTATATGAATGTAGAAGTACTTTATACAAAAAATGGACCTGATGGAATTCCTGAAGAAATAATACAAGGACATTTTACAAATTCACAAGAAATTCATAATGTAAATGATATACAACCCATATTTGAATCGATGATACTTAAATTAGAAAATTGTATAATTGAAGCCCAGTTACGTGAATCTGGTTGGAGATTTGTTAAAATACTATCTAAGAAAATAGTATTTGATAAATATAAAAATAATACTGGTGGTAGTTATGTTCCTTTGCCTTTCAGTTCACCACAAATAATTAACATAAAAAATGAAGATGATTATTGTTTTCTGTGGAGTATTATAGCACATTTACATCCTGCAGAATATCATAAAGAAAGACTAAGTCATTATAATAAAGAGGAATACATAAATGAATTTGATCTTTCTGATGGCTTAGATGAATTTCCATATGATTATAATAGGTTAAAAAAGTTTTATAAAAAGAATAAAAATTTAATAGAAGTAAATGTTTTTGAATTAAATGTGAATTATGTTTCTATTGGTAAAATTATTCCACTTTACTCAGATTCAAAAAAATTTTATTTGAATAATAAAAATTTATGTCAATCAGAAATAGTATATAATGATAGAGGAAATTACATGCATCATAATATTTTTTACCAAGGAAATATAATATGTACTGAAAAATTTGAACTTGTTAAAACACTATCACCAATAATGATTAATAATAATAATTATAAAGGACGTACTGATGATTATAATTACAAATATTCATCTTTATCTTCAGAATATCAACAAAAATTAGAAAATTTAAATAAAAGTTTACAAAAATGTAAAACAGATTATCAACAACAAACAAAAATATTAGTACAAGAATATGGCCATAAATATCAAAATAAGATAGAAACAATTCAAAAATTAAATTGAAGAAAATAATAAAGAATTAAATAATGAAGAAAATAAAGAATCGGCTAAAGCCAGAGGAGCTTAGCTCCGATTAAATGAATGTTTAAAAAAAATGTCTACAACAATATGAAGAACAATATGATAAAGAATATATTTATCAGCTACAAATATTAAATCAAAATTATTATCAAAATACATTTAATATTACAAAAGAAATTAATGAAACACATGAAATATATAAAGATGAATTTGAAAAACTAGAACAGTCAAAACAACCAGCACAAGCGAATATATTATATTATCAGGGACATTTTATATTGTGTAAAGATGTTTCTATATTTACAAAAACTTCAGATAATAAAAATTTTCCTTGTCTTCAATGTATGACAAGTTTTAGAACTTTAGAAGAAATGAATATACATTTGTAGAATTGTCAACAAAACGAAGCAGTTCAAAATACTTTTCCTAAAGATGATTATTTAGAATATAATAAATGGTATTTTAAAAATAAAGTACCCTTTACTATTTATTGTGATTTTGAAGCATATAATGTTAATATGACACAAAATCAAACGGAAAGTTCCAGGGCTTCACCCGATTCTGAAAATTATAATTCTGAAAATGGTACGGGCCAAGCCCTAGAACCTTCGGTTTGTAATTATGAAAAAAGTGCGCCTGAAAAAAGTGCACCTGAACAAAGTAAAGAAAAATATTTATTTGAACAAAAACCATTATGTTGGGGAATGTACATTCATTCAAATTATCCTGAATTATTTAAATCAGAATATTTAAAATACTATGGTGAAGATAGTTCAGAAATGTTTACAAAGAAAGTAGAAGAATTACAAGGACGTTTTTCACAATTGCTTGAAACAAATATACCGATGATGCCATTAACAGAAAAAGAAAACTTAAATTTTATTAATGAAACAAAATGTTATTACTGTGGAAGAGAATTTACAAAAAATTATAAAAATGGCAAAGGTAGATATCTTGATAGGCGAAGCGACGGCTCTGCCGTCAAGGTAAAAGATCATGATCATCTAAATGGATTATATAGAGGTGCAGCACATAATTCTTGTAATCTTAATGCTAATAAATTTAAATATAACTTTGTTCCTTTATATTTCTATAATGGTTCTAAATATGATTTCCATCTAGTAATGAAAGATTTATTTTCATCTGAAAAACTACAACAACAAAAAATAAATGTACTATGTAAACAAGAAGAAGAATATTTTTCAATGCAATTAGGTTGTATTAGAATTTTAGATGCATTTAGATTTTTTACTCCTTATTCATTAGATGTTATGGAAAAACTTTGAAATCTGAACAATGTAAAATATTAAATAAATATAATTTAAAACCTTTAAAAGGAATATTTCCGTATGAGTATATAGCCTGCGGCTCACAGTCGAAGACTGATATAACTGGAGATAAAACCTGTGGTTCACAGTCGAAGACTGATTTTAATTCTGTGAATAAAATTATGGAAGAAAAACAACTTCCTCCAATAAATAAATTTAAATCAACATTAAAACAATCACAATTATCAGACGAAGACTATGCAGAAGCTGAAAAGAATTGGAGAGAGTTTTAAATTGTAAAACAATGTATGATTATACAATGAAATATCTTCAGATAGATGTATTAATACTAGCTGATCTTTTCGAAAACTTTCGTGACATGTGTTTAGAATATTACGGAATAGATCCATGTTATTGTTATTCTACACCAGGTTTAACATGGTTAGCAGGATTAAAACATACTGGTGTTCAAGCCGATGGCTCTAGGACAAAGTCCGTTAAACTTAAACATTATAAAGAAAATACATATGATAAATTATTATTTTTTGAATCTGGAATTAGAGGTGGAGTTTCATCAGTTTTAGGTAATAGATATGTTAAATGTTATAATAAGAAAGTAAATCCACATACATATGGAATAATGAAACCTTTATCTCCAGAAGAAAAAGAAAAGATATTAGAAATTTTTCGAACGAAACAAGAAGGAGTAGAACGTGAAAAAGCAATTGATGAATTCATGAGAGAAAACTATTCGTTATATTATGATTTTAATAGCTTATATTCTTCTTGCATGATACAAGAATTACCAACAGGTGAAATGACATGGTGTAATAATCGAACCGAAGGTTCTAGGGCTTTGCCCGATCTAGATTATCAAAGAACATATGATGGTGAAAATAATTTTGGTTATGTATATGAAGTTGATTTAGTATATCCTGATTATATAAAAGACGCAACAAAATATTATCCTTTCTGTCCAGAAAACAAAATTCCCAATATAGAAGATTTTTCAGATTATCAAAAATCTATAATACCGAAAAAATACAGACCAACAAAAAAACTTATGTTAACACAAGGTAATAAAGGAAAGTATGTTGTTGAAGGAAGAATGCTAGATTGGTATTTAGATCATGGCATGATTCTCACCAAAATACATCGAAAACTAGAGTATAGAAAATCTAAATGGTTAAAAAATTATATAGAGTTCAATATTGAAAAACGTAAAATAGCTAAAAGAAATAAAGATGATTTTGGAAACGTTTTCTTCAAATTAATGAATAATGCATTTTATGGTAAGACTTTAGAAAATGTGCGTAATAGACAAAATATTGAAATAGTTTATGATAGAGATAGATTTCAAAATTTAACAAGGAAACCTACATATAAAAGAACTAATAGATTCAGTGATGAACTTTGTGCTGTTCATCTAAGAAGAAGCATTGTAAAACATGATAAGTTTAATTTCATTGGTTTCACTATATTAGAATTAGCTAAACTATTTATGTATAGTTTTATATATGATTATTTAGCACCTGCTTATGGCAAAAACTATAAATTACACTTTACAGATACCGATTCTATTTTCTTAGAATTAACAATACCGTATAATTCTACACTTGATGAAGAAATTAATAAAATAAAAGATATCATTCATCCTTCTGATTTATGTAAAGTAAAAGATGAATTAGAAGGAAATGAAGATTTCATAACAGAAGCTATATTTTTAAAATCTAAATGTTATTGTTATGATACAACTAATAATATTAAAACACATAAAACATTAAAAGGAATTTCAAAGGCATCAGTGGCTAATCAAATAACATTTCAAGATTATAAAAATGCATTATTTAATAATGAAATAAAAACAGCATGTAATTATAGACTTAATTCAAAAAAACATAACATGTATTTAAAAGAAGAACATAAATTAGCATTAGATCCATTTGATGATAAAAGAAAAATTTTACCTGATGGAATAACTACTGAACCTTTTTAATTTTCTAATTTCTAAGATAGACAAATTTTATATATATATAAAATAAAAAAAATATTGTAACACTATATTTGTATATTTTTATCACTCCGCGAAAATATTTTCGATAACTCTTTCATGAATTTTTTTATCAATATTAATTGTAATGAAGCCATAATCTTTTGACCAAGCATTATTACACGATTGTTTAAATTCATCTTTATTTCTTACGCATAAATCTCTTAACAAATCACTTAAGTTTCTTGCATTTATTTCAAATAGTATAAATATATTTGCATTCTTTCTAATAAACACATCCGTCTAATGAATACATACTTTGTGTTAAATAAAATACACTACAGTTATTATGTCTACCTCTTGTGAAATAATTTCTCTGAACTGACTGATTTCTATCATTAACACAATCATCAAAAATTACACAATGTTTCATTGTTTTATCTAGTTTACTAGGATCTTGCATATTACCACTATCATCTATTAATTGTATCTTTATATGGTTATTTTTATTAGATTCTACTAACTGATTATTTTTTGCTGCTTCTTCACACCACGAACTTATTTCTTCTTCATCTTCAGATTTTTCATATTCTTTGAATAATGAAGCAATTGCTGTTTTTTTAAGATTATTTTCAAATCCATATTTAAAAATTGATAGACGGGTTGTTCTGCTGTTGTTGTATAAATTATAAGATTGTTATAATCCAAAAAATTTGGAGTCGTTAAAATTTTAAATAATAGATACGTTTTTCCGCAACCTGATCTTCCACAAATAACTGACAAAACTTTATTAGATAAATTTGGATGATGATTAAATTTAAGTTTTTTTTTATTTAATGGTAGCACTTCACTCATTTTTTAATAAAAAAATTTATTTTTATTTTATTTTTGTTTTTAAAGAAGAAGAAAATTAAACTTCTCTAGCTTCGCGTGGGAGTTTATACCTCCCGAACCAAAAGATCTATCATAATCTCTTCACCTCCAAAATTTATTTCTTGTCCTTTTTCATCAGTGATTCTAATGCCAATGTTGTTAATAGTTTTTCTTGTAATAGGAAAATATATTAATGTTTGTGGAATTACATTTAATCTATAACCAATGGGTACAGTAAAAGCTGGAAAACTGAATATTAAATTTGATAATTTACCATTTATATATCCTCCTTCAATAATGTCACAATGTACAACAATTGAATTTATTTCAGTTATTTTTGGAATCTTCTCACCTAAATGATAACCTTGACTATAGGTTTGTTTATTAAATCCTAATAGCTTTGACAATGATCTATCATGATTAAAATCAACTTGATGATTTTCGTCTAAAGTAAGAGAAAATTTATTAACTGCCGGTTCAACTGCAAAATGTAATTGTTTCTTATCTTTAAATGATATACCTAAATGTCTCTTAATTTCATTTGATATTGATTCAACTTCGTAAGAACCAGGCAGAAAAGTTAATATTTTCCATGTTTCACCTTTATCAGTAGAATATCTAAATTGATCATTCACATCTTTGATAACGTTTTGAATAGTGTTAAATGTAGAGAAACTAGTCAATGCAATTTGATAATTTTTATTTTGTTCCAAATGTAGAATGGGTTCTAAATTACAAGTGTGTGATGAAGTAGTTGTTATAATTTTTAACGTCGTACTAAATTTTGATGAACCCAAAATCTCTATCAAATTTTCTAAATGATTATTAATTTTGTCTAAATCTGCTGAACACATTTTTAAACTAAAAAAATTAAATAAATATTTTTTTATGAAATATTTTTTTTTATAAAAAATTAAAAACAACAACATATTTCAGCTACGGGCGAAGCCCTGGAGGACATCAGAGATGTCCGGTTCGGGCGAAGCCCTAGAACATTCGGTTCGTTATACTTTTATAATCCTCTTCATTTAGAATCTTCTTTTCTAACAGTCTTTTCAATATAGCATGAATTTCATTGAAACTAGAATTATGTCCTTCTTTTATTGCAGATATTAAAATATTTAATCTATTTAGTAATTCTTGTGGATCATCTGGTAAAAATATGGTTGTTTCTGTTTTCTGTTTTTCAGATAAAACTTTCCCTACTTTAACTCCCGTTGATAATAAATTTTCTAATTGTTTATAACGTCTAAGAGATTTTACTGCACCAACTCTGTCTAACATAGCTTTATATTTTATGAGATTTTCTACAGCATAATTATTTAAATCTGCTCCTCTTAAAAAGATTAACAAAATTTCTATCTAAATTAAAAGGAGATTTATCTGGTGAAAAAATAAACCTCGAAAAGGTTGTGGAAATATTTCTTTTTGTCCGAGATAAAATCTAGGTATTGTTTTTCCATCTATAAATGAAATAGAATGTTCAAATTGCTTAGATTTTGGTAATTTCTTATTAATGTTTGATTCTAGTAATCCATAGTCATCTAATATAGTTTTGTGCTCTGGATCAATTATAAATCAATTTGTTTATCATTATTTGTACTTTCTTTTTCAAGAGTTTTAAATGGTTTCATAGTTTTCTCAAAATCAGTTTTTACTTGCTCGGTTTGCTGCATTTTTTCAAACATATCAGATTGAATACCAGCTTTTATCATTCTATGTTGAGATGATTTTCTTTCATAATATTTCTTTGTTTTATTAACTCTTCTAATTGTTTTATTCTTTTAAAATTATCAGCTCTAATTTTATCCATTTTTAAAATATAATATTTGAATTTTGTGGTAACATTGGAATACAGCAAAAACATTTTACTGAACAAATTATTTTTTTATTGCTTTGTTGTTTGACATCTTTTCGTTTAAAGTTTTCTCGGTTAAAGTTTTCTCGTTTTAAGTTTTGTTTAATAAAGTTTTGTTTAATAAAGTTTTGCTTAAATTTTCGCTTAAAGTTTTTAGCTCTTCTAAAAAAATTTTGTCATTTTCTTCATTAGAAATTTTACCATCACTCGAAATTTTGCCATCCTGTTTATTCTTATCATCAACTTTTTCTGACTGTAATTGAAATGATATTTGATTTACTTCATTTGCTATTTGATCAAATTTTTCAATCTCATCTAACGTAATAACATTATCATCACATACTCTTTGAAAGTAGTAATGTAGTTTATCATAGACTTCTTTATATATGTAAATGCTTAGTTTTTAATGATTTTCGTTTCTTAGTTATTAAAGATTTATCTAACATTGTAACAAGTGAAGTTGCAAAAACACCCGTACCTGTTAAAGCTGTAGCAACTACTGGAATTACTAAAACACCTGAAGATATAACAATTGTCAAAACACCTAAACTTATTGTTAAGAATATGCCAATTCCTTGTGTTACATTCTTAACTTTAGTCCATCTCTTTCTTAATTTTTTATAATGCTCTAATCTTAATAATAATTGAGATTCCTTATCTTTCATATACCTAACTCTATCTTTGTGTTTTTCTTTATTCATTTTTTCAATGTTAATCTTTTCAATGTCCATTAAAGTAGAACTACGTTCATATGATAACGAAGGATATATTCTTGAGGTTCCTTCCATTTCTGAAGTTCCTTCCACTTTTGTTTCTTCCATTTTTGTTTCTTCCATTTTTAAAGAAATATTTTTAGTCACATGATATATTTTAAAAACCTGAAAAATGGATTTAAAAGACGTTTTTAAAAATACTAATTTTCGGTGTCCTAGAACGGTCATGATTTTGGCGGGGGGTGAAAATCGAACCGAAGGTTCTAGGGCTTTGCCCGATTGTAATTCTCAAATTTTGAGATTCTTAACTTTTATGATTTTTTCGGTGTCCTGGAACGGTCATGATTTTGGGGGCGGGTGAAAATCGAACCGAAGGTTCTAGGGCTTCGCCCGATTGTAATTCTCAAATTTGAGATTTTGAAAAATTTGAAAAATTGGGTATTTTTAAAAACGCCCAAATCGGAGCGAAGCTCCTCTGGCTTTAGCCGATTTATGAATTTAGGTCTTCATAACCTGAAAAAGGGTTCAAATTCATGAATTTATGTCGTTTTTAAAAATGCCATTTTTTGAAAAAATGGTACTTTTTGAATGGACTAAATTCATGAATTTAGGTCTTAAAAACCTGAAAAAGGGACTAAATTCATAAATTTATGTCGCTTTTAAAAGTACTAATTTTTTTGATTTTATGGTGTCCTGGAACGGTCTAAATTCATGTATTTAGGTCTTAAAAACCTGAAAAAGGGTCTAAATTCATGAATTTATGTCGTTTTTAAAGATACCAATTTTTTGAATTTTATGGTGTCCTGGAACGGTCTTTTACCCATTACTTAGGTTAAACTTCATCGCTGAAAATGATAACCAAAAAAGATACCCTGGTACAGAATAAAATCATTGGATTACTTAATGACGGACTCTTAGTAAACATTCACTGTGACTCATCAGAACCGGAAAATCAGATAATAGACCATGTAGCGCCTTCGAAGGCCAAATATTTTCAGGGGAAGAGCCAGAAATAACCGATGATGCTGAAATACGTTTTTCCCTTTATCACTTTCTTAAAATAAATTCTGTCGGAATCAATGTAATCGATGTAACTCGGATAACTTGGAAACAAGAAAATATCCATAGCCTATATTAAAACTACACACTCATTTTCCCCCATGTTCTGCAAAACTTTGCTCATTTTATCCCGTTTCACCTAAGATGCTATAGGCCTAACTGAGGAAAAGGCCGCAACTTTCAGAAATGTAATGTGCACTTGAGATACCCACGATGACGGCTATCCTCAATGATAGTCTTGGTTTGCGAAATTTCGTCCATGAGAATCAGTATGATAGACATGCTCACATAAGTAACGGCTTCATAAAAAGTCATGGGATCCTTCACAAATGCAATAACACTTTCTTTGGCGCGGTTTCCTCTCATGTAATTTCAGAAAGTGTCAAACATGTCACGCACAGGACAGTTTTTGATTTCTTTGTAAAATATTAGAAATGTACAAAAGCGCTATTAATCTAACTTACTATATTTTGCAAATAAAATACTCACAGAATGAGAGTAAATGAGGATATCAAGTATCATTTCCTCTCAATGAGATAAATAGAAAAAACTACTATTGAAATAATCGATTTTTCCTTAACTTTTAGTACATTGCTGTATAATTAATCAATTTTTAGTATAAGTGACAAATTCAACAGATACTATCAATCATCACTCTACCAGTAACGGAGAAAAATATCAACTACAATTTCTTCATTAATTCATGAACTTGATGTCTCGTGCGGCGTGCGTGACAATCAAAAAGCAATTATTGATTAATTAAAAAACTGATTTTTCACAAAACCAGGAATAGCATGTGAATCAATTGTCTGTCTTTTTAAACCTCAACGGTATGTCTTATCCTATCTAACAAAATGTGCAAGACTTTGGAATTGAAGTGCTCGCACTTTAGGCGACTCTGTCATGGAACATGTCCCAAGGAAAAATGTTATTACCAAACGATCAGTCAAATCATAATACTTATTTCTCGAATTAATACGGTGAATTGTAGAAAGTACATTTCAAATCAAATCATTTCCACTTACCGGAAACAAACACCCCCATTAACATGCATCTCAATCAGGGTTGCGGAAGCGTTTGCGTCTCCATTGCTTCCAGGCCCACTGGAAGCGCTTTCGACTGGAACATTCCATCCAAATTCCTGTCACTATAACATGGGGCTCTTTATGTATGTATACCGATTGCTTCTTAAATTTCATAATTGAGCTTCTTTGTAGAATGCCTACAATACTTTGTTATTGCTAATTATTTATGATATCACTTATTCAGTTGTCTACTCATATAAACTGTAAAATCCATTAATGAAAAAATACATCAAACTTTATTTTACGATAGGCCTCCATAACCTTGTTTTATATGCGTAGGCAGAACACAGCAGACATATAATAGGTGAATTGGGAATAGGCTAAATTACAGTGGTATTCTATAGAATAGGTTTAAATAGTATGCCTGTCATATTTATTTTAGATGCCATCTATTTTTTCGCGCTAGTTTTCTGTGCTCCGTTTCCGCTTTCACTCGAAATTACCGCTTCCGTTTCCGCAATACTGATCTCAATGACATTGATGAATTGGAGGATATGATAGATTGATATGTTTTAGGTAGCGTCATGTGGGGTAATTCTGAGCGATTTGCGTAAACATTGTTTATACGGAATACAATCATATATATTTATAATCAAAATACATGTTGCGTTTTCTAGTGTATGTAGCTTGACTTTCATAAAGGCTATTGGAGAAATTGAGCATTCGAATATATTCAAAATTTGAATTTTCTTGCTCACCCGAAATCTACTCAAACGGGGTAAATATGAGCAAACGTGGGGTAATTATGAGCAATATAAAGATGTGCGGTAGATTATTTGAAAACTCAAAATTGTATTAGTGTATTTCTAATAAATTATCTAGGCTCTATAGGCATTGAATGAAAGAAGATTGGCTCTACGGCTCAAGCTCTGATGAGTGAATTGCTCTACTTAATCTGTTTTTTTCTATTTCAAAAGTCAGAAGCTAGCCTCTGCGAAATAATTTCACAGTATTTGAAATTCTACTCAACATTTGACCTCTATAAAATTCCCGCAACCTTTTTCAATATTATGATCGCCATGATCTTTTAAATATGAAGCTGGAGGGCTGGCCTAAGCCATCGTCTCTCAACTGAAAATAAACGAATCAATAATAGAAAAGTAACAAAAGATAGTGATGCTTTTAAATTCTCATTGTGTTGTGAAAGGCATCCACTGTACTTTTCAATATCAATAATCATCATACGATGATATATCGGCATATACGAGAATACATGTCCATTCTTGATATCACTAATTGCAGCTGAAATTTGCTCTGAGGTAACAACCTTTCGTTTTCTCTCGTAGGCTCGTGGCATGACCAGACCGATGAATGAGCTAGGAGAAATAACACGTTTAAAATATCAGCTTGCAACGTCAGTTGAAACCGATCACTATAATTGGTTATCCCATCGATAACCATAACAATAGCTGCAATGATAGGGGCAACGAGGCTCTGTCACCTGACCGTGAATGACGTCATGACAATTGACTCGAAGTCTTCACAACAAAATCTTAGCGCGCACTCCAAGAAGACTGGAAACCGATGCCAAAAATCACTCTGTTCAAGCTATCGGACAGTTTCCCACGTATCAAGATACATTTATGCAGGCTACACAAAAAGTAAATCCTTGCAGTTGCAGCATGTTTAGCAAGTTGGCTATACTAGACAATATGATGAATTAGAAGAGAGCTGTCATAATTTAATTATTCATAGAATCATGTAGTATTGTGTTCATGTAAGCTACTCATTATCTGTAGTTTGTGTAGCTGAAATATAATAGCTAAGTGACGCATTAATTTCATGCAAAACTTATTAATCCATTGACAAAAAATAAGTAGGTCATAGCACATAGCTATCCTAATTCAATTAATGGTCGTAAGAGACCACATAATTTGATAAGGTCAACGCTCATATTTACCCCGTTGGAGATGACTTATGGATGAGCAAAGAGGGGTAATTATGAGCTATTGTTTCAGGAATTTAGTCATTATTTATAAGTCTATAGGGCATAAATATTTATTGCCCATGATACTGCCAAACATTCGATATGAATATTTTACTTGCACCACTCATTTGTTTAGAACTACATCGATGTTTACGCAAAAGTGAAAATCCCTTATTGATCTTTCGCGTAAAGATTTTTTAACACTCCCTCTTTGAAAATGTCTGTAAACTAGTAGAATCAACGGATTTCATTCAAAATTTACACACGAGTCATTGATGGCCTTGTTAACATATCTTATATACTCCTTGCCTATAATTCTACAGTTTTAAACGTTTTCAAGGCTTGCTCATAATTACCCCGTTTTTTTTTGCTCATAATTACCCCACATGACGCTACATTTTTTATTTCCATTATATCTCAAAACTCACATATCACTTTCTTTTTTAGATGCCGAAGAACTTTTCCGATGTTTAGAATCATTTCTCAAAAATTACTGTTGACAGAAAAATGAAAGGATTTTGTAAGTATTGTGATACCTAATTTGTCGCAAACACCACGAGAATGAGATGCCATCTAACCGAAGGATGTCCAAAGGCCCCACCAGAAGTGAAAGAATTATACAGAAAGGAAGTTGTCAATCAGTCAGTTGCATCATCACGAAAGCGAATGAAGATAATGGTCTTTCGAAGTCTACCCACAGATAACGTAACCGTAGTCACTGGAAGTGATAACGAAGATAGTGATAGCATAAGTGAAACCTCTTCAATTAGTCACCAGTATCTCAGCAAGATTTCACGAACTGAAAGAACCTTCACACAGCCGTCAACAGTGTCGATTTCAAACAATCAAAATCAATGCAGTATCCTACCATTTATCGATCACGTTAGGTCATCGGAACAAACTGAGATTGAGGATTCATTAACCAAGGCAATTTATGTGACTGCTTCTCCCCTGATTTTGACAGACAATCATTTGTGGTGTGCATTTTTTGAAAAGATAAGACCAGGATTTCAAATTCCTTTCAGACAAAATCTTAGTGGTCCACTTTTAATGAAGGAGAAGAATAGAGTTAGCGATTACGTTCGAGGATTGTGCAAAGATTCGCCATCTATTGGTATGTCCGCTGACGGCTGTTCGTGTATATCGAATGATTCTCATGTTCAAGTCTTATGTATGACTCCAACCCCGTTTTTCTTTAAAAGTATTCACTCAGAAGAAATGCGACACACTGTAAAATTTATGAGTGACATTATCTACAATGCGATTGATGAATTTTGTGAATTTTCTAATGTAGAGGCTAAGAGCATTCGATTTTTGGTGACTGATAACGCTGCCAACATAATATCTGCGTGGATCGAGATATGAAATCGATTCCCTTGGACAAACACGTATGGTTGCTTGGCGCATGGCTTGAATTTACTCGCTTCTGATATGCGAAAAGTTCTGTCGATCAGCACAGTTATAGCAGAAAATAGTGAAATATCTTAATTCTTCCGGTATAGACATGTTCCCCGAACCATCCTGAGCCTTCACAGTCCTCTTAGTGTCAAACTTGGAACTCCCACTCGATGGGCAAGCTACTATCAAATGTTGAAAAGAAATCTTGATCTGAAAATGCGCTTCGATTGTCGATCATTGATGCTAATTGCGAGGCGCCTCAACATCTACAGCTGAGAATTCTGGATAATTCAAATTTTTGGGAACCGACTGACGAGTGTCTTCTCTTCTTCGACCTATTTCGCATGCTATCGGTGCTGCTGAGGAAACATAGATCAAAACAGTTCTTCAAAACCAACACTAGTTGACCGGTGTCAGTTAATGTACAGTCATTTGTCTGACCATTTGCTAGCCAAATGTCACTTAAGTGTCAGTTAAGTGACAGTTGCATTATCTGGCGTGATATTCCGTATTTTGACTACTTTTACAAATATTTTTAGTAGCATGATGGTCGTGAGGAATCACGAAAGGAAATATACACACTAATTAACAGAATTTCTCTTCTTTCTAGTGCTTGTAGTCTTTCATTTTCATGCATGCGATTGACTTTAATACCGGAAAGTTTAGCTGTAGTGTATATTTTTAAATGGAATTTGCATTCTGTAGAATGCAGAGTTTTAAGAAACGAATAAAAGATCGGCCCTTCATACATTTTTATACAAAAGTACTTATTTTTCTAGAATATGTCAGACTATACCCCTGCAGCATTGAGACGACGACTTATCACGATTGAAGACAGCTCAGCTCGTCACAAAAAGGACATCTCAGCTGATGTAAAATGTCCGTGAACGAGTCGTCTCAAGGCATTACTTTTGAGACGAGTAATGGCGAGTTTATGAGACCAGTTTTCTGACGAGATATCTATATGCTATTATTATTGATGCATCCAAGCATAGCGCCCTTCCAAATTCTCTGAAGACAGACCTAGAGCCGAGAAAATGATGGACTCGAACCATCTGACGCACTCAGACGCACCAAATCGATGATAAGCTACAGATTTTTTATCACTTATAGTTATTTAAGATAAGCGCGCGCAATGTCAAAATATGTTAGTGATGAAGATTTTGATCAAATTTTAATATTCCAAAAATTACGCATTTTAGCACAATGTATTATTTTTGCACAATTTATAACTAATACATGGATATGATACATATTATCTGAATATATGCATTATTGCAATACATGTACATTTTACAATTACATACAGCATTTACAATTTAAGCACCAGTATATTCGGGAAGACCTGCATTTATAATTAGGAATCATATGGTCATCCAAAAGAATCGCATACCGATACATGGAAAATTTGATGGAATTTAGCAATAAAATCAAGTCTAATTTCATACAATAATTTCAGGATGTATAGGCTAATGATAAACAATTAATATTCACACTAATTTTTTTCAAAATACTGTGATTTTAGCAAGCCCTGAATAAAAATGGACTTACCCATGGCTAACTTACCACATTCTCTCTCTCATCTATATCCGCATTCAGTCGTGGCAAGCAATTCTTCCGGAGATTTTTTCCTGGTGAAAGGTGCCGTTGGTGCTAATATCAATGCTGGCCCTCTCTCTCTCAACGCCAAAGACAATGGAGAATATAATGGCCAGATGATCGAGTTTCATTTTCATCCTACCCATTTCAATGAACACTTCTTTGAACCAGGTTGCAATAAAAAGAAATAGTAAGCATCTGATTCTATACAACTATAACTGGCATACATCAAGGCCTTTCATGAATGTCTCACTCGAGTAAAATATGTCAAAAATGTATGGTGCTGTTCCTATGATTAAATTCAATCTGGAGATCTCGATTACCGAGGTCGACACGATCTCGACCAATTTTTAGGCGTTCGAGATCTCGAAATTACAGTGCCGAGATCTCGACTTTTTGCGATTAGATTTTTGATACTATCATGAAAATTAATGTTACACGGTATTGCTTACTGGAACATTTGGTCAAGACGCCAAATGTACTAGTATTACCATGATCACTTATTAAATGCCACTTAAAAGGTATAGTTCAAAAGTAAAAGGATTACAAATGTAAATTATATTATTCTAAGTCTGCAACAGAATTTTTTCTGACTTCTTCAAAGAGCTATTTTCGGGGAACTTAGTATTAAAGTTTTTTGACACCAATTTACGTTCCATGAAGATAACTTCGTGAGGAAGTCAGAAATTAATCGGATTTTTGGTTATAAAACTAATACAAGCTAACTTGGCATTCCATTGCCTTTGGATGGTACATTTTTACAATCATTTGAAAGGTAATGAATCCTATGTTCTTGAAGATGCACAATATTGGATGTCCATGCCTTTGAATTGTCTTTTAAATGACTGGTAACTGTGGTTATCAGACACCATGAATATTAGGTGTGTAGCAAATATTCCAAGTGGATAAAAAATGGCAACTTTGACGCTGCGTTTAAGTAACTATAATATCTTTCCATAAGAAGGCTTGTTGGTCTTACATGTTATTCTAACAGCCATGACAATCATTTTCAGATTTGAAATTATTTTTACATGTGATTTGCTTGAGAGTTTGCATTTTAAAAGATATGAAAATGACCGTCGATGAAGAGTGAAAGGCCACGCGTTTGCCATATCACATCTCTCAAGAACGTTTCTCATTTTTTTACTGATTTTGCAGAGTCCTTTATTAAATGAGAGTATATACAGGACTACATGCAATTAAAGCAATTGATTATTAACATGTATAGGCAAGTGAGTGCCAAAATGCGCACCGTAGGGGAGGGTGGGGGAGCATTGAACATGTTTTTGAACTTTTCCCGACAGTTTGAATACACTAAATCAAATGAGCCAAAATCAAACTCGGATGGGAAGTTGAGGGCATACTAATCTGAGTTGTTGGAGGTTTCTGTGACATTTGATCTCTTCACAATTTGAATTTTAAAATTTCTACCAAAGTGGTTCATATGTGGGGCACATCCCGGTGAAAAATTCCACGTGGATTCGACTTCAGAATTTTTATATCGATTCTACGCATTACTTTGGCCCGGCTCTCCACGTGGATTCGACGTGGATTGATACCCATGAAATCGACATCGAATCCACCTGATATCCACGTGGAAACTGTACCTATATCATCCACGTGGAAACATAATGAGTAACGTAAAATAAAAAACAAATTTTTGTCGATCGCTTCAAGAATTCACGGCTTCCATACAGAGAGTATTCGAAGCAAGTCGGCAAAACTTTGTTTTTACTGAAACAAATTCACAATGAAGCCATTACACCTGCATATAGCCATAAGGTGGTCATGTGGACACAGTTTGATATTTTCTCTTTCAGAGCTATGCGCAATGAACCAATCATTGAAAATGAAATTAAACTTATAGCTCGAAAATTACCCAAAAATAATTATTAACATGTACTCTTCTTAGATGACACGAATTTTGACATATTTTTATAAGCTTATTTTTCCATGAGGTAAAATATTTTGCAAATGACTTTCAATACAGTCAAACCAAAATTTTGAAAAACATTGGTTTCTGTGCATAATGATTCATGTTTTCCAGTAGTACGTTACTTCGTAGTCATCTTGTTCATATTTCATAGTTAATTGTAAGCATCATTCGAGCTTCATGGATTTTGAAGTGTTCGAAATTATTTTTTTGAAATTGGTTTGATACGGACATGTATGATACATGTTTCTCATTTTCATCAAACAGCTATCTATTGCAATTTGCCAATGCAACTTTGGACCAGATTTGATGACAGTGAACGTGGAAAGATTTGAAATGAAAGCCCTTAATAAACTAAATAAGGGAGCAATTGAATAAAAATTGATTCATATCCACAATTTTGGTTATTAAATTGTGCTTTTAATTGGCCTTCACGGAATTTGCTTTCCCAAATAATTTCAAGAATAGAGTCAAGTGATAAAAAAATATTCGCATACATATGACCGCACGCTGTTTTCTGCCATCAAGTTATGTTTTTGTGCATATAATGTGAGCGTATATGCTCCTGTTTTCCAATGTTCTTGGAAATAAACATTTTATGACTTTTGACTATGTTGATATGATAATAATGCACGATAAATTTGACTTATGTCCCCACTATTTTAAAATAGATTGATTATTTTCCGACAGAAATGATTGAGATCCATGAGCCATGACAGCGCATAGAACTACAACAGTTTTGATCAATAGCTTTATCATCAAATCAAACTCATTTCTTATTGAAATCGAGTGAAAAATAAAGGTACTCAAAATTAACTGAAGTTTAGTCAGCGCCAGGTGTCATAAAATCGCCATTTTCCAAACATTGAAAATATATTGAACACTTAAATATGTTGAACAATTATTCCAAGTCAATCGATTTATCGGCGTGACGTTTCGTTTGAATATTTATTTCTTCCCATAGGAAAGATTATCAAGGCCCGTTCAGACAGAGCACGGTTTGCGGCTATTTTCTGCCGAGCTAATTGGCTTCTCGAATTCTATCATTAAACTCAGTACAAAATCGCAGATGGCGTTCCCACACGATACGGTTTGTCGCAGTTGAAATGGATCTGAACCCATTTCAACTGCGGTTCTTTCATTTTAGAAAAAAATTTTTGCTTCTGATTGTAAAATGAATAATGGCATCGCATTCTCCATAAAATTTCAATCTTTTCGAAGTCCATTTCGGTAATTTTGGTCAAGTATTGAGATAACTAGATCAAAGAAATCATTTGATAACAAACCTCATGCTTTAAGTGTGCGGGGCGGCAGTTAACCAGACGGTTATTATCAAAGTCATTATTTCAGACTGTTCTCGATCTACCCAACCGATTCATGTGATCTACACTGCAAATAAATCGCAGTGATATAATGAATCTGATGAGAGTAAGGACTTCTCAATTTCATAAATTTTAATTATTTATTATCAGAGTGTCAAAATTCATGTTCAAAGTTAACAGAATATCGGTAAGTGATTGGCATTTCAATTGCATGACTTCTTTTTTCTAGACGGCGATCAACTCTAATTGCGTGTGTCGTGCCCACGCCGATGAGACATTCGCAGCTCGTGAAATTGTCAGCGATTAAACTGTTTGATGACCTTAGAAGACCGATTTTTTAATGACGTCTTTGAATTAGGATGAAACCATGAAACAAATCAGTGCATAATGCGGTACATCTATTCTTTCCCCCACCACATTTTTCAAGTTTTCCAAAATCATCAAATTTCGCTAAAGTTAGTCACATATGTCTATATATGTCACTATAGTCTAGAATAAACTTGAATAGAATAGAATCTTTCACTGAGTGACAATACAACACGACTGAGAAGTCTTACTTGAACCCTGGGAAGAAGGATTGGTCCTTTGGATACTCAGTTAGAATACAAGGTACAGCGATCATGAACTTCGTGGGATTCTACAGACAAATGACGAGCAGTTTTCTAATTTTGAGGCTGTGAATGTTCTACAAGTCAGATAAGAGGAGTTTTACACACTCAACGCTATGCCACGTTAGTGAGATCAAGTAGGAGCAAGAGAAGATCGTTGACGATGCAACACTTCCGGGTGACAACAACAGAAAAGTGTGGGGAGGGAAGAATAGAAGTACCCATAATGCTTTTCGTAGAATGCTATGCACCCACATTCTTTTTTCTTTTTGATCTCCGTAGAATTAGTGACGAGTAGGCTACAGTAAATTATCCACCTCGCTGTCTGAGGAATTCATCATTAGTGATACAATAGAATGATTTAAGTAACATAGCAACTGAGATGATTTCATTGGTCAACCTAGACAGTGAAATACTACAATCGGTCCATTTTCATTGAAATGGTGCATTTATCCAGCAATTTTGACAAATTTTATATTTTCAGAATGCTCGCAATATCGTCATTATGAATACATAACTTTTCATTAGATCTGATATATAGGGATTCCAAAATCCCGGAAAATCTTGATTCCGGGATTGAGTAGAATCGTAGACATCCTCTTATAAAGCACAGATACATGTAAATAGCATGGGATTGCGGCAAGGACTGCAATCCCGCGATTCCTTGGGTTTGCGCAAACCCGAAATCCCATCATTGATTGATTAATTTAGTTGTTATCTTGGTAGTAGCTTATGGATGCTTTAAGGCTTCGTTAGTGGAAACCGAAAAGATTTTCGAATACTTTTCGATGTCTTTCTTTGAATTACTAATTTAATAATATTGTAGCCCATATATTACAGTTGTGGCAGCATACTTGTATGTGTGACTGTATACTTACGTACCTTATGTTTATCTAATCATGCAGGGTAGAGATTCCACAGTCTCGGAAAATCTCGATCACATGATTCCGGGATTAAGTTGAACAGTAAATGCGCTATGACAAATCACATGTGTATATTAATAATATGGGATACCGGGATGTGAGAATAGCCATAAGTTGGAATTGCAGCAAGTCGGTTTACTTACAATATCGCAATCGACTTAAAATTTGTTCCGCTTGAAGCACTAATGGAAAACGACTTACAGCTACTAATAGAGTTACAGAAAACAGTTGCAAATTCATGATTATGGCACTTTCAATCTACAGTTTCCCGAGATTTGGGATTGGTATAGGGTGAAGACCCGGGATTAGAGCCTGCCTAAAACTCTCGGCTTTTCTTGATCCCGGGATTCGGGATCACAGACTCTGACCCATGATCGATATTTACAAAATGCAAGTATACCATTTGTAGCTGAAAGTAAAATGGCAATCAAGATAATCATGATTCACGACTTTCAATGCATTTAACCAGCACATTGAGATATTCCAAAATCCCAAGCTCGGGATTGCGCGTTTGAAGAACCTTTTACATGCCTTTTTACTGTATAAGCTAACCTAATGCTGTGAATAACAACTATGGTCATATAGAATTATTCTTCCTGAACAAATTAATCCCGGGATTGAGTTAAACAGAGAATAATAATGTAAATATATACTGCAGTCTGGTGAGCAATTTGCCTCCTAAAGATCTCAATCCCGAGAATTAGTTCGATTCCTTATCCCGGTATTGTGTAGGCCTACTTCGCCAGCAATGTTCATCTTCAAATTGGTCATGCTCTAAAATATTGTTGGCTTTGAGAAATAACAAGCTCAAATTTAAGTCTCGACCTAATTCAAAAGTCTCATCAATGGAATATTAAAAACGTAACGTTGACGATTATAATGAAATGAGAAGAGTCTATAACTATCGTGTGTGGATTTCTGGTAGCTTCACCTTCGCCAATCTGTCTTTCTTCAGACAGAATACAGCTATATTGTTAATTTCTCAATCCCGGGATTTTGACTCTCCAATCCCGGGATTTCGGGATCCCAGGGATTGGAATCCCTACTGATATGCTTCTGAGGTAAACGTGCTGTGATATTCAATCTCCCACTACAGTAGACACACCTCTTTTGAAATTGACGAGAGGTATTTGCCGTCTCTAAAACCGTGCTCTGTCTGAACGACATACGGTTTCTTTTCAATAATGGAGGGGGCAAAAACCGCCGACAGCAAACCGCAAACTGTTCTCTGTCTGAACGGGCCTTTACACCCTAGCAGTCATGATCATCATTTTCAGATATAAATTGATATTTACACACGATTTTTTTCAAGAGTATACGACCTGAAGATGATCGTCAGTGACGACTGAGGAACACAACAGAAGTCACTGTTGCTTTGGAATCATCATGAAAAAGTCACAGGTCAGTTTATGAACTTCTTGCGATATGAAGTGAGCACAAGTGACGACTTATCATTTCATTAAATCCAAATTCTTGTTAAGCAGTCCTACAGAATTGTTGTTGAATGATGTCGACATCAATTTATCTCAAAATGGACCTAGCACACATGTATGTCACACACATGGGCATAATCACTAAATTGTCCAATTTGTGAGACACATTCCTTCCTGTCTATTGCAAGTGGTCATCAAAGAAAACACCGATCTGCGGGCTTCAACGCCGGCAGCGTCAATTAGGGAGAGCAGTACATTCACCGTTGCTCTCTAAATCTGTGGTCGGCTGACGTCATTCCTCGGTTGAGCGGACAGACGGTAGCGAGGATTGCTTTGTTGCCAAATCAAGTTAGGAAAGTCTGTATGCGTCGTTCGGGGGGTAAGTTTCGTGTGTGCGTTTCACATACAGTGGAGACCTGTGCCCGTATTAACAATCATTTACCTGCAGGTAATTACCAGCAGCTGCTGGTAATTACCTGTAGCTGTTGGTAATTGGTATTAATAAATATTATCTGTAGGTAATTACCAGCAGCTGTTGGTAATTACTTGTAGGTGTTGGTAATTGGTATTAACAAATTTTAACTGTAGGTAATTACAAACACCAACAGGTCAAAATTGTTACCGACAGCTACCTGTAGGTAAAATGTCGATAAATGTTTTCATTAGTCATAATAATTAGAAATCTGTCCTCTACATGACTCAGTATGGTATACTATGCTAAGCTAACATGTCAAATGAACAGTATTATTTTGTTTTACACCCTCATATAGCAAATATACGAGCGTATATATGCCTAATCTTCGCTGAACTTTGTCTATAAAAATACCTTTGTGAAATTTTGATCAAAAAGTCTAAAGTAAGCATTTTTGCTCATGGTATATATATATATACTGAAAAATTTTCTATATAAAAAACGTTATAGCGCTGTACCGGTTTCAATATTGATTTTTATGGAGGTTATGAATAACAATACAATAATTAAAATTATGAAATATTTTTTCAAATTATGCTTGAGGTAGACTTATATTACAAACAAAATTCCTCATGAAAGAATCAGATTCATATGATTTTTAAAGATAATCGTTTTTGTTGGACTGATTACCATAAAGAGGAGACTTTTCTTTTATGCATAGCTACGAGAAAGCTGTACATGTAATTGACAAGATAATTGAGACGTAACAGAATTCTCAAATTAACCTCAAAATGATTAATATGTAGGCTAGAGTATTTTGTTACATTGATAGCGTACATTAATGTAACCACATTTATGTTCCACATACGTAAATATGATACATCCTAATTTACTTTACACAATCGATGTCAACGAGGACTTCAATCGTTATTATTTTGAATTTTTGACTGTAGTATAATAAGAAAACTAGTGGGCTGAGAATTTTGTATTTCAAAAATATTGCACGAGTATAAACAATTAGCCAAAAACATCGTTTGTAAAGGCATCTCGATACGCTGATGAGTTCAATTGGAAAGACCCAACAGGAGGAAGATCGGTTTCTTGGTCATCAATTTCAACATCACTCAAATCTTGCAATCTTATATCGATTGCTATGTTGTGCAAAATAATACAAGCTGCTACAACTTTAGCAACCTTTTCGCTATTAAGACGCGCTTCACTGTGTAATATTGCAAAGCGTCGTTTCAAACGTCCAAAAGCGTTTTCGATTAGAACACGTGTTCGCTTATGTTTACTGTTATAAACTGCCTGGGCATCAGTCTGGGGATTTCTGTAAGGTGTGAAGAGCCATTTTCTGTTCGGATATCCAGAATCTCCTAAAATTATTCCATCCAATCTCCCCGCTTCACAATAATCCCAAAGAGAGCTGTTACGTAATATGAATGAATCGTGAGTGGATCCGGGCCATTTCGCAGAGAAATTGATGAATTTCCCATTGGCATCGCAAACTGCCTGTACATTGATACTATGATATCCTTTGCGATTAACATAATCATTTTCATCTTCACCTGGAGCAAGAATGCGTACATGGGTACAATCCAAGCATCCAACAACTCGAGGAAACCCCGCAATTTGGTAAAACTCTGATTGAGCATGCCGACTTGCATCTCGTGAAGAAGGGAACTTAACGAAGTCATCAACATGTCTAACAATTGCATCTATAAATCTGGTTACTATGAGAGAAACTTCGGGTTGAGATATATGAAAGTCGTCTGCAACCCCTATCTGGAAATCGTTAGAGGATAAATATCTCAGTGCTATACATACTTGTATTTCGACTGGAATTGCTCGACTTTTTGCCGTTACCGACTGCAGATCATTTCTCAACATATCAGATAAATAAATAATTCCGTTCTTGTCAAACCGAAATCTAGAATATAATTCTTTGTCGTTCAATTCAGCCAAGGGATCAAATATCTTCCTATACGATTTCGTTTTTCGGCTTGCAGCGATCATAAACCTTGCCATGATACTGTAAAGGAAAAATATATATTGCGTGAATGAGACTTTTAAAATGAATGCTAAGACTGAAATCGTATACGAGTATACACATAGAAATGTATTGTACCAGCCGCGCGGACGACTGGCACAATCCATTTCTATATGATTCACAAATTTGGCGAAAAAACTACAAAGTTATATAAAATGTAATTCAAATGTCAAGTTCTTAAAATATAGCCCAACGTAAGCTATTCATTACACGGATATGATTGAGAGACTATATAGGCTACAATAAAAGGCCTATAGACTATACTTTTCTACTAAACTTCTGAAGCAAGACACCAAGTTATACTAATAATTAATTAACAGTTTCTAAAATTCTATTATAAAGGAAAGGCAAATTTCATTGATAGCAATCAATTATTGTTGCAAAACAAATGAAAATTATCTTTTCGGAGTAGTTTGGGGATCTTTCAAATTAAAAATTCAATTAATAATCCCGAATTAAATATATTTAATAGAATTCTTTTTCATAAATGTATTCTAAATACGTGTACTCAATGGATAGTTTTCATGTACATGAACAAACAAAAACAAAGGATTGTTGTGATAACTCTATTATATAACCAAAACCAATACCAAAGAACACTTAACACCAATACCATATGAACACACATCTACATGGAGGGCCTCCTGATACTAATGAAAATATCAGAAAATATTTTCTGTAGTAAAACTCGAGTCGTTCAGGATAAAGTCTTATAAAACATCACGATCAAATTCAGCTAATTTTATATCAAAAACTTTTCAGCTTTACTAAAAAGGCTGAATTTTATTTCTTGAAGTTCAAGATCTCGTTTTAGGACTTTCTCCTGAAGGAGCAGAATGTCCTCTTGACTTAGTTTCTTTTTAGGTGATTTCTTCCGGCTCACCTGTCGGTTTGTTGGTAGATTTATTGGATCGTTATTTTCATCAGTACCCAATGCAACAATACCAGTTTCATTCGCATTGTCGGGTATACTCGTATTCTGATGCTCTCTGTTTGTAGGTCCTGGATCACTTGAAGTTCCGACATCATTGGTGTTGTTGCTTGTTATGAGGTCAGCTACCGTTGATTCCATTCCTCCTGCGATACCCCGGAAACCAACAGTTTTCCCCAACACATTCACCACTTTCTCATTAGTCTCTGTCAGGGGTTTCGGAGGTGGGCCACCACCAGTTCTTTGTTTGGCTCTGACATGGGTAGCATTGGCCTTCTTTGATGTTCGTTTCAAGTAGCGCCACTTATCTTCAACCTTTTTTGTGGTGAGCTGAACACCAAATTCAGCATTGATCTTCAGCGTTATGGACTCCCAGGCTTCTTTCTTTCTTAAATCGATTTGAGCCTTTCGTCCCTTGTTTTCCAAAATACTGCGATTCTCTTCATACAGCTCGATTATTCGAATATCGAGTTCTTTGCCTTTAGACATATTGGTCATTGTACATCAGTCATAGTTAACATGTGTCTCATAAAGATGTGATCGACCAAGGAGTCAATGCTGAATTCTGATTGGCCGATGGCAGTAACCAGTGAAGAGCTACTGTGAATGTTACTTTCAGTTTGTTAATACCATGAACTGAGCTGTTGTGAAAGTTACCAACTGCTGTTGGTAATTCACAGTAGGATTACCGACAGATTGTTAATACGGGCACTGGCTTCACTCCTTCGAGCAAGCAGATGGAAGTTCTTATCGTTGTTAGTTGATGACGTCAGCCTTCTGCTCGGTATGGAAGAAGAAGAGATATGTAGTAAGAGAGAGACAGTCACTGTCTCGGACTGCAATGTTAAAGAAGTGAAACGTGGAAAGAAAATGACACGCACGCACAAATGGTGCGACATGCAAGCTCTCAGGAAGTGATGATGTAATTGCAAATTAACTAAACTTGAGTTTGAAAGTCACACAGTTATCAGATCATGATAAGACTAATAAATTCTCAATGCCTGCAAAATTGCGATTTTCATGACACCAAACTCGACCAATTCAATTAAAATATTTTAGCAGCTACATTTCATCCAATTTCAGAAAAAAAATTGAGTTATACAGATTGTTTCATAAAAAATGGATCACCCTTAAACATCGCCTCAACTTCAACTTTGTCTAACTCCGCCAAACTTGAACGAATTTCTCTGAAATTTGGAAGATATGTCAGTTGTGCTTACTAATAGCATTGTTGGAAATTTCAAGCATGAATATTGAGTTGTTTTCCTGTTATAGATAAAAAAGTAGTAGATAATTTGATCTTCATTTAGCAATGTTACACAAAATCATACCTCACTCTTATAAAGTTACATTTGTTTCCTTTGTTATGTAATATGTTGTTCTTCAAGCCAAAAGCTATCAAGCAAAACAAAAATAAAGAGAATCGGTCAATCAGAGCCAGTATAGCACCATTATTCATCAACAATAATGTAACTGCTGCATGTGATTAACTGGACTTCATGTTCCATAGCTTCCTGACTTCGTTGCGGTGGTGTTGGCAGAACTCTTGATAGCTTTCAGCTAGAAATCTATCTCTTACCGGTTGAAAACAATACAAAGCACAAATGAATAATAACGAGATCGCATTCACAAAAGGCAAAGTGTCAGCCTTGCTAGAACTAGGGTTTTCTTTGCGCGCTACAAGCAAGCGACTAAATGTCCCTTACACAAATGTGCATCGATGGCATAATGATGATTTTCGACTCTGTCGTAAAGAGGGCTCTGGCCGTCCACGCAGAACATCCAAAGGTAGAGACCGCCTAATTTTGAGATTTGTTAAAGTTGATCCAAGTCTCTCGTTAACTGAGATGGCTGCACTAGACTCGTCTATTTCTAAGTCCACTATTCGTAGAAGACTTATTGAGTCGAATTTCAAGAGCTGTAAGAGGCCCTCTCACATCGAATTATCAGATCAGCATACAAAAAGACGTCTCAGACGACAATGAGTCATTGTCACTGACGAAATCCATCGACTTGGTTATTTATGGATGATAATGCTACGTGTCACAGGAGCAGTAGAGTCAACTTATGCAAGTCTCAATTAGGGCTTAGGACATTATCTTGACCAGCTCGTTCTCCTGATCTGAATCCCATAGAAAATGTATGGAATATTCTAAAACGTAACGTTCGTCGTTCACTGCTACCTACAGATGGCGTATCACAACTTACGTCACTGTTAAAAAGAGAGTGGAGAAAGTTAGATCAGTCAAAAATCAACAATATCATCGAATCAATACCTAGACGAATTGGTAGTGTCATTGACAATAAGGGTAGGGCCACAAAATATTAGCTTCTTAAGAACCGTTACTGTATCATAGCTTATCAGATTATATAAGGCATTTAAATATATTAGGGACATGAAATAACATGAAAAATGCTTTCTGTATCATACTTATGTTTTATTTAGTCAAATTTTAGGATGATCCAATTTTTATGAAACGGACTGTATTTAGTCGCCGATCTCAATTATTCCTTTTAACGAAATAAATATATTTACACATTGCTGGCACTTGTATAAGTCACATTTATTGTACACTATGTGAATGTAGTGTCAGGTATATGAATATTAGTGAGTAAATAATTTGATTGATCTGATTCAAATTACTATTTACCTATTCAGACAATTTCTTTTGAACGATAAATATTGAAACACCTGATGAATAATGAATCTCTGTAGGTGAAAGGGACTATTGTTGAAAAGTTCATAATCACTAATCGGTTGTGGATATCCAACCTATTGCTTCTCTTGTCCCTTTGTTGGTGTCGATAAGGTCTTCACCAAAATGTTTAACAAGAGTGAGAATGGAGTGGTTTGCAAATACTGAGTAGCATGTTTGAGTTTGTTGTCATATTGATGGGGACGAAATGATACATTATTTTGTGTAAGTTTGATCAGGCACATACATAGTTTTCTCGACGAATAGCATTCTGCTACTATCAGACTCAAAATTCATAGAAAACATATTGATCGAAATGCAAACGCCGATTTTAGGCCTGTATAGTTGATTAAAGGAGCGCGCTTCAAATTAAATCTGTTCGTGACAATGCCCGGTGGAGAAAGATGATCCTAAGTCTGGCATACCATTATCATGGATATTTTTAATAACTGACGGAGTAACTGAAGGAAGAGTGACCTTCGTGAATACGTGTAAAACTGGTTGACTGATTAGCCTTCAGTCTATAAAATGCCTTTCTTGCGATCAGGTTTCAACGAATCTAATCCCTCGCCTATCTTGACGACGTTGAGCTCAAGATCATGTTGAGAACATCTGTAGTTGTGCACGAGCTCGTGGTAGGTTTAATGATCATCCCGACTACTCGATGTGTTTCGCTGCTCTTCGAACATTGCCTGTTTCGCAACTGCTTCGTCCGCTTTCAAAAACGACCAACTGCATCGAGGATGGAGATCAAATCCTTCTCGAGTTATCAATCTTGTGTCAAAATATCTCGTCAACGTCAATTCTGCAGTAAATTGGTGAAAGAATGCAAAAGAATACTCGAAAGATCTTTCTGACTTTGTTTCAGCTGACGAAGAAGTCAACACATTTATCGCGGCCCGATAATAACCAGATTTGTGTTGTTAATTCAATTTCAATTACAAATAGGACTGCGTAATTGCAAATCTAGGCCTATAGACTACTACACAGTAAATAGTAATTGTCTTGTAATTAATTACATTTTCTGAGTAGTTGGAACAATCTGATATATGCCTACTCGCAATAACGAATTCGAGATCTCGGTATTTGGAAAATGTTGATCCGAGATCTCGAGATTGAGAGGCCAGATCGAAAAATTCACTTTGTTGATTAAAGGCTCTTTAACATTTACAAGGTTCCTTTGAGCTGCCTTTTAAATGACTGATCACTGCATGTTAGCTGTGTTGAACATGAACAATTACTCAAAGTCAATACATGTGTCAACTGAACGCTACATTTAGATAATTATTTCCTTCCTTGGGAAGGTCATGCTCATCATTTTCAGACATTCATGAATTGATTTTCGTAAGTGATTTTTCGAGAATGTATAAATAGGCCTAATCAAAGCATGTTGATAACTAAATAATATTTGTATATGCAAATGTGAGCCAAATTACGAATATCGAGCAGACAAATATTCCGGCACTGACATAGAGAATTTGATAGATAAAAAGAACAGATGGTCCGCCTTATGAAAGGTAGAGAATCATGGTCTCAAGAGCACCAACTTCTCATCATATCTGTAGGAATTCATAGAGCTTTTGCATCGATACTGACTAAGCATGTTTTGCGTAGAAGACTGCACATGTAGGCTATAGTGAATTCAATCCAATTTTAGACGTTCGAGATCTCGGGATTACAGCATTATCTCAATTAGATTCGAGATTAAGTTTTTTGATACACACATAACAAATGAAAAATCCTGTAACATTTGAATTACTTGTTGGAGCATTTGGTCACCTGTCGACACCAAATGCAAACCCATACCCACTTTTTAGGTACCACATGAAAGGTAATTCAACAGTTAAAGGAATTTAACTATTTTTTTAGTATATAATTTAGTTATAATTTATTAGTTAATTAGTTATATATTTTAGTTATAATTTATTTTTAATTAAGCCACGTCATATTTTCACGATCATCTGAAAGAATGAAATGTAAATGAATGAAATGTTCCTGAAGATGCACAATGTTGGATGACTGCGCCTTTGAACTGCCTTTTAGATGACCTTAACCCATTAACGCCCACACGCAGGATTTCCTGCGTACAGAGAAAATGTAGTCCAGTTGCTATAATTTATTTCTAAATGTAGTTTTTTCTAGTTGGTGTTGTTGCGATGTCAGTTGGAAGTAATTATATACATCACCTTGTAGATTTCATGATTGTTGTTGATTACATACATCTATTTCAATCCATGCATCCTTAAGGAAAAATATATAGCGCTATAAAACTTTCTATAGAGCACAGTAGTCATCCAATTTGTACATAAACTTTACATCGGTGATTTGTTTGTATGTCCCTTATACGAATAAATTACCTTGCGCATAACTTACAGCCATGGTATTGACACAGGACTAAGTTTAGTACCAAAGCAGGATTTCCCGCGTGTGGGCAGATACGTACATTCACATAGCAAATCAGTAGTCATTGTTCTTCTACAACTGCTGTCTAAAAATATTTGTCAAGTACTCAATTGATAAGAAATGATTCTGAAAAGATATCTTGAGCATAAAAAGGATTCGATCATGGATATTTTCTGCATAGTCTCGTTCATGGAGTAGTGATAACCCTACGCTGATTTGTGAATAAAGTTTTTGTTTTAGTGACAACGAATTTGAATTCATGATATCGAATTTGAACACGTGATATCGATTCATGCGGCAATATTTTGCAATTCGACATGGTATCAAGGCGGAAGAAGAAGTAAGTAAAATTGGTGATGCATTCAAATACATGTAATGCTACTATACATTCTTACATAGTGTAAACTTACTTGGCTTACGGTGCTGCAACTTTCTAGTCGCAACCCTACTTCTGAGAAGGTCCCAAGGAGGACGCATGACAGAAAATGGTCCCAAGTGCAGAAGCATACTAGATTCTCGCCGGCTTTTATCACTAGCGTCGAAGCAGAGGATCTTACTGAGTATCTTGCGATTAGATCAGGAATAAACAGTCCAGTTGATGCCTTCAACGCGTATGTCAAGGATGATTTCTATAAATTGGTAATCCAGGAAAATAACTTATACGCAACACAGAACCATCGACAGCTTAGCTTGGATTCTGATGAACTCGATGTTTTTCTAGGTACATGTCTATTATCTGGCTACCATAGGCTTCTAGATAGACGAATGTATTGGTCTGAAGACATGGATGTTCACTGTGATCTCATTTCTCAAGCGATCTCTCGAAATCGATTTGATGAGATAATGAAAAATCTGCACTTCGCCAATAACATGCAGATAGATGATGACCCTCTCTATCTCTCTATAAAGTTCGTCCGATATTTGACATCCTCAATTCCCGCTCAAAAATTGCTCCTATCGACACGAATGTTTCGATTGACGAGACCATGATCAAGTATTTTGGTCATCATGGATCCAAACAGCGAATACAAGGAAAGCCGATTCGGTCAGAATATAAAGCATGGAATCTGGCTACTTCAAGTGGTCGTCTAATCCATACCGAACTATATTGTGGCAAGAAGACAAAACTCGATGATTACGGCCTTGGCCATAGAGGAAATGTTGTCATCGGCCTACTCCAGAAATCTCGTTCGATCCGGAGTCAAAGTGCACTTTGACAACTATTTCACGACCTTTTCACTAATTGAGAGGCTGACGGAAATGGGCGTTGGCGCAGTTGGAACAATTCAAGACAAATATCTAGGAAATGCGCCTGTTCCAGATAAAAAGGCCTTCGCAAAAACCGACAGAGGTGAATACCTTTCCTGCAAAACAAAGGATATGCTCCTGGTGCGATGGAATGATAACCGACCAGTCACTACTGTGACTAACTATGTTCCTTTACACCCAGTGACCAAAGTGAGGCGATACTCATCTGTACATCGTCGAGCTGTCCATGTTGAAATGCCCGGTCCACTACGAGCTTACAATCAATACATGGGCGGTGTTGATCTTTTCGATCAAAGTTTCAATAACTACAAAGTTCGCATTCGGTCAAAAAAGTGGTGGTGGCCTTTGTTTGTTTACTTTCTCAACGCTTCAGCGATAAATGCATGGAGACTGTATACATCTCTGAAAGGCCAGATGCATTTGCTTGAATTCCTACGCTCAGTTTCCTCCCAACTGATTCGTTGCCACGGAACAACACATAGAAGAGGGCGCAGTTTCATCATTTCATCTGCTGCCGATGTTGTCAGGCGTGATGGCCGTGATCACTGGCCGATCGACTCAAATAAACTCAATGGTGTCTGCTCAATTTGCAGAAGAAGGAGTAAGATAAGATGTGAAAAATGTGATACTGCCCTGCATATTTCGTGTTTTAAAATTTACCATCGTCGATAGCGACATGATAAACAGAAGTTTAACTGTTATGATTTGGTTCAGTGCATAGTTTCATGAAATATTGCATATTGCCTATACGTTGTGCCCACTGTGCATGTACACACACACACACACAATATAATGCGTATGCACTTGAATAAGATGTTTTTTTTCTGCCTCCTTGTTTCCTGGGATATCATAGACATACCACACTAGCAGTTTGCTTTTTATAAGTTCCCTTATATGAACTAATAATTTTGAGAGGAATATACATGTATTTGCCCACACACAGGAAATCCTGCGTGTCGATACCGGCGAAACTAAAAATGCTATCATATTGAAACTTTAACATGACTTTAGCATAGTCCTTAAAGTAGATTTCTGAGATTTTCAACACAATATGACGAGTAAAAAAATTTGGGCGTTAATGGGTTAACTGTTGATATCAGTCATCCATGAATAGCTGCGTTGATCATAGATATTGAACAATTTTTCCAAGTCAATAAATATGTCACCTCGGCGTTGTGTTTAAATATTTCCATTGGAAGGCTTGTAATATGCTCTTCATATTATATATTCTACCAATCATTTGATCATCATTTTCTGACACTAATTGATTTTCATAACTTGTGTGATTTTTTTTTCGAGAACTTACATTATAGAAGATGGCGACTGAAATGCCACGCGTTTGCCACATCACATATTGACAACTTTTCTCACCTCTTTTACTGACCATCCTTTATTAAAAGAAAGTTATCATGTACATGTAATTATCAGATACTGTGATGAATAAATAACATTTGTATGCAGTGTGTGCGCCAAATATTCAGATAAATATTTCAACATTGACAGAGAGAAATTAACTTGACATGTAAAAAGAGCAGATGGTGCAGTGAAAGATGATGAATCATTGCCTCAGCAGTGCCGGCTTTATGCTGTGCAAGGCCCACCCCTCACCATAAAATTTTGACTACATTTTTCAATTACAACTGCTTCACGTGGGATTACTGAAGCTGGATACCAAGCTTAGCCTTATAATTGGCATCAGAATATGTTACTATGCTCCCGGTTGCTGACTCGGGTAATGCTAAGTTGCAAGGATAACTACAAATAGATACTTCTATGCATAAATACATATAGGCCTAATTATGAACCTATTTGTAGAAGTCCTTCCTAGCTATTGGCTAATCATAACTCGCCATAATGGACCTCGTACCATATTTCGAAACCGATTGCATCGGTGAAATCAAAGTAGGTGAAATCATGTCTTAATTTGATGATAATGTATACAATGCCATTTTGGAATTATTGGAATTGCTGTAGCCTAGACCATACATACTATGATGCAACTATAAAAACGGAAAATTCACTCAAAAATAGGTTACAAATTGATAAAATATATTTCAATTTTTTCACAACTGAATTTTCTGAGCTTTCATTGCGGCAAAATCATTCATCAGGGTTTCTAGATCAAGTTCATTACATATTTCATTTTCTACTGGCATGAGAGTGCGGTAGTTTTTAGTCTTTCTTCCAGCATTTGTTCGATTTATTCATGGCATTCAATAATTCAAACCACACGATCATCGAGAGAATGAATTCCCAAGAAGACACTTCGTCAAAGAGTGAGCTTGCTTCACTAGTTGTACTGTTATGTATTATCTTGCCTCTTTTATAGAATTTTTCTTTAATTATTTTAGAGTTTTTCGCATCTTTTTCAGTTCATACGTGAATGGCTTAACAAAATTCACATTTGCCTCCCATTGCGTACTACAACGGTTTTTCAGAATGATAGATATGTTTTCAACCAAAGTATCCCATCGGACTGGTGAAGAAGAAAGGACCCCATCACTTCTCTCATGGCTTCCTGATGACGATGTGATTATTCTTTCCTACGACGAGATAAATGATTTTGTTGAGAAACTGCAAAAATATTGGCTGACTTTACAACCTCAACATATTTAGCAACATGATCAACGAGTTAGGAAGGGTGGTAGCTTTCCCTGTGATCTCGTCATAGCGGTCGTACCTATTGTCTATCTTACTGTTGTGATGTACAGGTTTCATTGGCCAAGACTCTTACCCGAGTAAGTCAGCTCAACAACGTTTCATTTAATTTGTAATTTCAGGTCAGTTGTAGAAAATTTCAGTTTAATAGCGGCAATTTTAGTAGATGATGGCTACAAATATTGCTGCTTTTTCATTGAAAATTTCTACTATTCTTTTTCGATTACCTTGATAATCATCTGCAGTTGCTAACTGGATTTGCCGTTATTGTTGTGATAAATATCGTTGGCCTATGAAACTATGGATCTAAATTGAAAGTTGTGTAAAGATTAAAGGATGCCTTAGAAATTTTAATCAGAAATACCGAAATATTTCTGATTTACAAATTTGTGAGGTCATCCTTTAACCGCATTAAAGAAAATTATTGACTATCTATGTGATGAAGTAAATTTGAACAAGGTCAGATTGACTACTGTGGACAGATGTCTTGATTTCTCTTTCAATAAATGGTGTAGCAACTCTCCCCTGGGTCATAACACACTCGCAATGATAATCACGAGAAGACGGGAATTTCACCAACCCTAGTGGGCGTCGGACGAGTGCTGCCCGAATAACGGGTGACAGACAGTTAGCCAAAAAAAGTAATCGGTCATCGATCTGATTGTGTCTTGTGCAAGAGCACAAAATACTGAAGAGAATGAGAACTAATGAGAACTGCTTGCCATGACTGAATGCAGATATAGATGAGAGAGAGAGAATGTGGTAAGTTGGCCATGTGTAAGTCCATTTTTATTCAGGGTTGGGCTAAAATCACAATTTTTTGAAAAAAATTAGTGTGAATATTAATTGTTTATCATTAGCCTACACATCCTGAAATTATTGCATGAAATTAGACTTGATTTTACTGCTAAATTCCATCAAACTTTCCATGTATCGGTATGCGATTCTTTTGGATGACCATATGATTCCGCATTACAGTGTAAATGCAGATGTTTTAGAAAAAAGTTATAGAACAGCGGAAAACACGCACTTCAAAACTGCACTCCTATCGGAAATCGACACCGGTTCTTGGTTTGCGAAAATTGTCACTTTGTAGTCCGACTTCTGATCTTCTGATCAATTTGCCGACTTCTGATCTTACAAGAGCACGTGGAAGAAAGTCTACATTTCTTACCATGTCTGCGCAGTTCTCTCAATTCCAGTATTGAAAACTTGTTTTGGTGGAACACGAGGCATCCAAGGTAAGAGCGGTTTTGCTGTATACATGTATGTAGCAGGTGCTTATGTAAAATTTCAGAATAGCTGGAATTTAAAATCGTCTATCTTCTCATTCATTACCTCTCTATGTTCGGTTGAAAAATATTCTTGGAAATCTTCTCGAAAAGACTAGTGCCTAAAGTGTAAATATTGTATATATATAATTAATAATGTATATATTCAGATAATGTGTATTACATTCATGTATTGGTTATAAATTGAAATGTGTAATTTTTGGAATATTAAAATTTGATCAAAATCTTCATCACTAACATATTTTGACATTGCGCGCGCTTATCTTAAATAACTATAAGTGATAAAAAATACTGTAGCTTATCATCGATTTGGTGCGTCTGAGTGCGTCAGATGGTTCGAGTCCATCATTTTCTCGGCTCTAGGGCTGTCTTCAGAGAATTTGGAAGGGCGCTATGCTTGGATGCATCAATAATAATAGCATATAGATATCTCGTCAGAAAACTGGTCTCATAAACTCGCCATTACTCGTCTCAAAAGTAATGCCTTGAGACGACTCGTTCACGGACATTTTACATCAGCTGAGATGTCCTTTTTGTGACGAGCTGAGCTGTCTTCAATCGTGATAAGTCGTCGTCTCAATGCTGCAGGGGTATAGTCTGACATATTCTAGAAAAATAAGTACTTATGTATAAAAATGTATGAAGGGCCGATCTTTTATTCGTTTCTTAAAACTCTGCATTCTACAGAATGCAAATTCCATTTAAAAATATACACTACAGCTAAACTTTCCGGTATTAAAGTCAATCGCATGCATGAAAATGAAAGACTACAAGCACTAGAAAGAAGAGAAATTCTGTTAATTAGTGTGTATATTTCCTTTCGTGATTCCTCACGACCATCATGCTACTAAAAGTATTTGTAGAAGTAGTCAAAATACGGAATATCACGCCAGATAATGCAACTGTCACTTAACTGACACTTAAGTGACATTTGGCTAGCAAATGGTCAGACAAATGACTGTACATTAACTGACACCGGTCAACTAGTGAATCGTTCTTATCAGAATGCGAAACAGCAAGGATTCTGTCAGCTATTGACAAACGGAAAGAATTTTGTCTCTCAAACTTGCATTTTGCTGCAAACTTGCTGGATCCGCGATTCCGAGGTCGAACATTGTCTGAATTTCAGATGGTAACAGCAGAAGATGAGATCTTAAGGTTGGCAAACCTTGAAAAACTGCGAGTCGACGACATAACAACTGACCTGTTGGAATATAAAACGAAGTCAGGTAACATATTCAACAGTGCGAGGCACATCTGACAAATAGGGTATCATACGTTACTGATCCTGTCTTATGGTGGCAAGGGAATTGTTCGAGTCGAGCCTTAATGAAAGTTGCTGTGATTCTTTTGACTATGTGTGCCACGAGTGTTGCAACCGAGCGTTCAAACAAAGGATTTGGGTTACAAAAAACAAAGCTTAGAAATAGATTATCAGATGAACATGCAGCAGATTTAACCTACGTCGCTTACAACTTGAAGATGAAACAGCGCGCTGGACAACAAAAAAGAGGAGCAAGTACATCCCAATTGATTTACCACATGAATGAACAGGTTGTTATAATCCAAGAGGCAAATTTCGATGATGCCAAGAGTGATAGCGAAAACGAAAATTCTTCAGACGAAGAACAATGTGACATGGACATCGGGGATCTTCCAGATGAAGATTTGTCCATACCTGTACCGTCCGGGACGTTCGTTGCCGCCAAAATATTTGAAACGGTGAAATCTAGGCCGTCCCTAAGACACAAAGTCTTCATTGGAAAAATTGCTGAAAGTCTTGACAATGACGAGTATTTGGTTTCTTTCCTTAGAATGAACAAGTTCGGAATTTATGTTTTTCCGGAAGTAGAGGATACCTCTATCGTTGACAGGAAAGAAATAAGACGTTTAAAAGAACCTCCGCATACAAGGCGCGGTGGTTATGTATTTACAGCTGAAGATATTGAGGAGGTGGTCTCAAAGTTGACAGCATGTTTATAACATATACTTCAGCTCGCAATACAGTATTTCCCTGTTAATTCAACAACCCACTAAATTGGTCATGTTTTCTACTTCGCAAATCGATGAATTTTATGAAACATTTGCCCACTTTAAAATCGATGAATTCCCAAATACGGATGAGTAGGCCTTTTGTTATTTTGCCTTTGTCACGAGGTTGGGGAATGATCCGGAAAATACTGTATCGCGTATTTTATGATGATTAGCATTTTCGTTGTGAGCTGACTTACACTGACATGTCTCAACCAACATTTTTATGATTCTACCCTTCTAAAATCACAAAAATAACTAATCGAACTAAGTATTGCCTCAGTGATTTTGCTCTACTGTGAAATTCATCTCCATTTAAATGGGCATTGAAAAGTGAATTAAGTTCGATATACATATTTCGATAGCTTAACGCTATCATCTTCAGGAGCAAAGATAGTGATTCAATCAATATTATGCACATGATTACGAGCACATCAAATGACACTGGATATTACTATCCATGAATGTACATGGAGATTGTGTAGGGAGAATGGTGTTAGTAAGGGTTAGTATCCTATGCATGCGGCAGATAGAGCTGGGTTACATGGTACCAGTTGGAGATGACCTGATCTGACTTAAAGAAACCCGTTCCTACAGAGAAGTAGTCTTTTGAGAACTAGAGGAACAAGAAATCATTCAATGTTGATGAAACAAGAGTTGAATGATTTCTTGTTCCTGTAGTTCTCGAAAGACTACTTCTCTGCATGAACAGGTTTCTTTTAGCCAGATCAGGTAATCTGCAACTGGTAGGCCTAACATTTAACCCAGCTCTATCTGCCGCATGCACAGGATACTAACCCTTACTAACACCATTCTCCCTCACAATCTCCATGTATATTCATGGATAGTAATATACAGTGTCATTTGATATGCTCGTGATTTCTGAGCATAACTTTGATTGAAGTACTATCTTTGCTCCTGAAGATGATAGCGCTGAGCTATCGAAATGTATTGAACTTCCGCTAAAATGCAAATACTTGACCTTCCACAAAACCACAATAAAAATGTGTCTCCATTGAAACATGTCTGTAATAAGCTCAGTATAATTGTAATATATATCTCATAATTTTATATGATCGTTAAAGAGGCCGAATCATGCCAAGTAGGTTCCTTGTATGTTTTTCTTTGTTTCATTTGTTGCATATAGTTTTTGGAAAAGCAAAAAGCTCTACAAATATGATATTTTAGTTTTACCCTGAATTTTTTAATCGTACTGTCAATCAGCTGTCTGTAAGGCAGCTTAATTTCAAAAGTTTTTCTTTTTATTATAAATACTTTTTTATTATCACATAGTTTTTATTCAATGCAATTGATATCAAAATTATTTTACATAGTTGTAGATAAACACATCAAAGCAAAGGCCCACAGGTTTTGAAACTAAAAGTTGTAGTTATAATGCGGCTACTTATTCGTAGCATAAAAAATGTTTAACAGCTTAAAAAAGGATAATTCTTGTGGAGTTTTTATGACACAAAAATCTAAAATAAATAGGATTTGCTACTTTTAGCAATTGCTGGAGACCAATATTCGGGTTGTAGATGTCAATAATTGCTGCCTACAAATGTACTGAATAACATTTTCGAAGGTCTGCAATAATTGTAACCCAAGCTTGGAAGTTTAGCTGCCTTGATGAATAGGCTTTAAGTTAGAATATGCAGATAAATAAGTGAAGGGAGCCGATATTTCATAAATTACCGTAACTTACCGGATAAATTACCGTAACTTAACCTAGTAATAAATAATAAGCAGATGTGTTTTGCTTAATTCAAATTTTATAAAATGATTATTTTTCATTGCTACTTTAGGTGATCATAGCTGTTGGGAACAAAATATCCCAAAAGTTAAAAAATTGCAAAACTTTTAAATGAACGGCAATCTTAATTTCTATCTCGTAGGAAAACGAAGTGCACTATAAGCTTTACTTACACATGCATATGCCAAGTGTCCTTTATAATAAAACTTCAATATGCAGTGGCGGCTCGTGCAGTCCTGCTCATGTGGGGCGCAATACAAACGTCTTCATCTTAGCCCATCATCTACTACGGTCTCTGCTATATTTCATGTACGCCTATGTAAATGCCTGTTTATGACATGATAAGCCTCACTGCAAATATACTACTGTGGTCCTTCATAATGACATTATTTTCGGAAGCCTACTTAAAAACAAAATCATTGCTCGAACACTTCCAAGTTAAGGAAAGAAAGAAAAAATTTGAATTTGATAACAGAAAAATCCCATCAAATGTAAAAACGACTTCATTCATCATTTTCATTTATTCAATTCATTAAAAGATATGCAATCTGATTCATTTTCAGTCGACACAGTGAGACACAGTTATGATTGAAGGTGCTTCGCCAGTCCAAGGCTTGTATACACGTATGAGAATAACATAAGTTTGACCAGAATCTGACTTCCCAACGCACGCGCGGCGTTACCTAATCAGAATGTACGAAAGCGAGCCAGAGGGACTTTTTGAGAAAGCCCCATCCATGCATTGTTTACGCGTGCGAAGCTGCTAAAAATCTTCGATGTATGCAGATGTATGATCGGCAAAACATGTATGAATCAAGGCGCACAGACTGTGCGCCCCATCCGGTAGAAGAGAGGGAAAGTGACGTCTGAATGAGTCACTGAACCACGCTTCGAATGTGTTTAGCAGTACAGGTTGAACCATTGATAGTTCAATTCAGTCTATCAGATCAGTTGCGTTTCAGCGCAATGTTCTGTGTAATTTTCTTTGATGTAAATAATTTTTAATGGAGGGCTGCGCCCCAGGCGCCCATATGGACGGACCGCTACTGTCAATATGTATGTATGGGAATTTTTATAAAAAGCAGAACTTCGTCTGTAAAGGGTGGGTGCCAACTGCCATATCAGTTCTTTCTCCCGTAGCTATATATCAAAGTTCCACTCATATAACCCGGACGTTTCATAGTATTGCCGGATTGCTAAGTCTGCTGACAATAATAACCGATTTTTTCATCAACTATTTATAAATGTACTATTGATAATGCATTTCTACACAGTAAATGTGGGGGGGATGCGTCGATATCGGACAAAAATATTTGTATTGCTTTCCTTCTCATTGCAACTTACCATCATTTCGGTCAACTGTTTACAATATTATGATATGAATGATACATAGGAATACAATATAGTCACCTTAAATCATCGCTTCCATGGAATAATTTGGTCCTACTGAGCATAATGATCAGACAATCTAATTTTTGTCATCCTTGTACCAAAGGTTTTTGTCTTTCAGATGGAATCCCGACCACTGCGACAAAAAAAGTCAGATCCGAAATTTTCAATAAAACCGACATTTTTTTGAGGCTATGGTATCCAAATACAAATACCCATTCAGATACCTTATATGTCAATTGTCCTCAGTTGTACAGATATTCAGACGCTGAGAAATCAAACTTCGGTAATGGGAGTGCTATCAAGTTGAAAGTTAACAACGAAGAAGTTTCAGCAATGGTACTGGCTCGTGGCAGCTATGAGCAGATGGAATTGTTAACATCAGCATTAGAGGACATGACAAGGAGTGAATACAACACTGATGCAGTGGTAAGCAGAATTGAAGCAATGAACAAAGAAAATATACATAGTGTGCAACCCAAGGACAAATGTGGACGTGCGGCGACTCAAACTTCACACCATGACACCGATACAGGTAGTGATGTTGACGAAAATAGTGCTTGTAGCAGAAATTCTACTCTATTCGAAATAGCAAGTGAGAAAAAGAAATTGAAGTTGATGAAGATTAAGCGTGTAGTGGGAGATCATGTCGCTCTAAGTCCTCAATCGTCAAAAGATAGACATCAAAAGAGCAGACGTAACCAAAATGCAAATCAATCCCATCTAACAAAGCAAAATGTTTCAACTGGATCTCCTAATGCAACGACATCCTAATTAATATTAGTTGAGCTCCGTGTTATGACATCATTGATTAAACAACTTGCTTTCAACATGAGCGAATTAGCAAAAGGTATTGAAGCGCTCACAAGTGGATCCGACAGGCATTACCCGAAAATTGACAAAGAGTTTGACGGATATGAAGGGCCCTTCAGACTTTCTTCAATTGCAGCTGCAACCCCAACCGTATTTGCCAGAAATTTTCTGAGGAAACGTCACCCACTGCATGACATGCATAACAAAATTCTGTGCCCTTTAGGTAAAACGGATAAGGATAGCCTTCCAGAGAATGACCAAAATGACTTACAAAATGCACTGACCAGTTGGTTTGGAAACACATATTCCTGGCGATCCGTGACTTTTGTCAGTCAATCAATTTTTAAGAGAAATCAAACTCATTGACGAGACAACAATGGACACAACAATGAACGAAACTGTGGATATCTCAGTGATGGATGATGTGGCGAGTAAGATTGCTACAATGGACACGGCAACATGGGATACATTTGAGTAGTTTGTAGATGCCAGCGTGTATCCCAAAAAACATGTGACGTCAGCGGGATGTTATGACGACGTCGTTCCAGGATGACCCACGTGCGTCTTATTTGACAGTAAAAAAGACGTCACAGCGGAAGCATCACAGGACGTCAGTATGACATCCCGCCGGGACATCCAACGTACGTCTTCAAAGTGCTCCTACGAGACGTCCTAATGAGTCACTTGACATCGTGACAGACATCCCATTACCATACTTAACCCTTTAGGGTTTAGTGGTACATTTTTATACCACCAACAATGTATTCTTTTGTGATCGTGTTTCGGCTCTTGTTTTCTGTTATCATTTACCATATCTAACAACTTGGTAGAAAATGCATTGAAAAAAAGCTGTGACGAGTTTGTTTTACAAAATCAATTATTTTCTAGTGGATACAGACGATGAAATTCTACATTTTTTTCATTATCGACTTTTTGGGAATTGCATCGGGTAAGTGTTCATGTCATCTGCCTCTTTCATGTTCTAGTAACTTTTCTACCACAATTTTGGTAAGATGATAACCTGAAAAAACATAATTGGTCAAGACATGAGCTGATAATTTGTTCGTTTGTGCAAAATTGAAATAGAACACGTAGGTGGTACAAATATATACCACTAAGCTTTAGAGGAAAATTATGCAAAATAATGAAATATTCACGAATGCTAGTACATGTTCTGAATAATGTATTGCTAGGTACTTGACATACATCCAAAAAGCCTAGATACACTTTTGCGTCTATGACGCTCCACCAATGTAGTTTTTGGCAATGTAGTTTTCTTCAGGGACTCGACCACACACTATTAGCATCGTTATTTCGAAGTTGTTCCACTAGGCTATGTCCGTTTCTGTGCTGCTTGTTCCTCAATTATTATTTATAGCGTAGATGTTTTCTTTCTGTGACATTAAGTAATGCATTGAATCTTCTAGATAATGTACGGAATCAGAAAATGATTACAAGTAGCTGCTGTTTCAAATTTGACTTCTCATTTCAGGTGATGGCGGAAAGAATTTTCATCACCAAACGATCTGCTGGTCGACAGGCAATGCAATTGCTTTTCGCCGATGATTCCGATGAAGAGCCTGCCCATGTTGATGAAGAGGATATGTCGCTCCTTGAAGCGGACTATGACGCCGGAATGAACGAAGCCGTCATATCGACTTCACAAGCACCTGAATCTGATGAATGACCTACTTCTTCAACTATGACAGGACCCAGAGAAACCCTCTTCTGTAACTCATGGAAGACCAAAGCTAGTCTTCAACCCAATCCATCGTTCTCAAAAACAATTGAATATGACATTATTCGGTCTGACATCCTTGAACTGAACTGCCCATATGAAGTATTTCTCAAAGTTTCTGGGTTGAATCAACTTATTGGTGACATACTAATTCCCCAGTCACACGAATACGCGAAACAAAATGGGAACGTTTTTTCTGTTGAAGAAGAAGAAATGAAGGCCTTCCTGAAATTACGGATTATTGGTCCACTGACAAAGCAGTTGATGTTCCATTTGTGAATAATATAATGACCCTGGCAAGATTCGAAGCAATTAGAAAGAATCTGCACTTCTCTAACAATTGGGACGCCACCCCTAATGACCGTGCCTACAAGATTCAGGCGGTTTTAGATCATTTCAACATGCACTTTCAGGATGCCATCAGCCCTTCAAAATCCCATTCAATTGACGAGCGAATGATAAACTTTAAAGGTCATAACATCATGAAGCAATACATCAAGAACAAACCATCAGTGCGCTGGGGATTCAAAATGTGGGTCAGAGCTTCGGCAAAGACCAGGCTGTCTTCGAATCTCACCTGTACACCGGAAAAAAGCCTGATGAATTCTCCGACTCTTCACATACACTTGGCGAATCGGTGGTTCTGCAACTGTCACAAACATTAGAGATAAAGGATGTGTTTTAGCGTTTGACAATTTTTTCTCTTCGGTTCCCTTGATGGAGAAATTGCATGAATATTGCATCAAGTCGGTTGCAACCAGCAGAAAGAACAAGAAGCACTTGCCCCAATGAAAACTGACGCAGCGATGAAGTCTGGGGAAACATTTGGCACTGTCCAAAGCAATGGGAAGGTGGCATTTATCCAATGGAAGGATCGACGGTGCGTGTGCGCTGTATCGAATTACTTGACGCCTCATGGAGCAACCTCTAAACAGCGAAAATTCAAAGGATCGGCACAAAAGGCAGAGGTTGACATCCCGATAATGATAGCCATGTACAATTGCTACATGGGAGGTGTGGACATCTCTGATCAAGGGAAAGAATGCTATGAAATCGACCACCGAAGCCGGTACAAATACTACCTCAAACTATTCTTCGATCAAATTGACACCGCCATTTCAAATGCCTACATAGTGTACAAGCAGATGAAAGACGTCCCTTCCATGTCATCGAAGGACTTTCGCTTGAAGATTGTTCATGGTCTTGTAGGACAATTCTCATCAAGATCCAAACTGTGGTTCGAATCGGCAAAGTCGAAGAAAAGAAAGTTGCTCCAACCATCATCCAATGGTATTCCTCACCTTCCAATTGTCAAAAGCAATATAGCATGATGTAGGTTCTGTTCTTCAAACGAAAACGACTGCCGATGTAATGTATTCTGCAGGATCTGTGACGTTGCTCTATGTCTGAATAGTCAGAGGAACTGGTACTCATGTTATCATGAATAGTATCATTCCCCCATTGCTTGATATGCCTAAATTTGGACACAACACACGAATGATAATGTATATTGCTAATCATCATCAATCATCGATTGATCATTTTTTTGAGTTGTATGTGAAAAACAGGCATTTCTCCAACAAATGTAGTGCTCTGAATTACACAATAACATGAGGGGTTTGGTATACTGCACAACATCAAAATACAATTTTAATCATGCCTACGTAGGTACTTGCATTAAAGAGCGCAACAACAATTGCAAAAAAACTATCTGCCGAGATCGAAAATTTCACTAGGGTATAGTGGTACAAAAATGTACCACCCCCAAAAATAATATTCCCGATATATATTTTTCAAAATACTTGAGATACGTCTTAATGGGACCCAATAACAACTATCCATGAGAAGAAAATAAGATTCCTCAGTAAAATGGAGATCTGTGCCCTAAAGGGCTAAAACTAGTTTCAATCATTTACCCAATTATGAAGATAACGAAAACATTGGAATCATCTGTGGATAATTATATTTTCGCAAATTATCTAAGTATTTCTGTTTGCATACACGTTCCACTTGAGACAAAAGCAGACGCTGATAAATCACGGATCCTTCTTCGATATTCCATTGACCTTCTGTAAGCTCGACGTACCTGAAGTAAGAAACAGCAAAATTTTAATTAGATCACAAAAATTGCATAACACGTAGGCATACATATACAACGCTCAAAAGAGAAATCACTATGTTAGAATATCAATATCTAATATGATGAAATTGCTCATCAGAGGTATCGAAATGCATGCCTATTGAATTTGAGTCACTGTAGAGAAGATGCTTCGACATGTAGGCATATAGGGCCTACATTGAATATGAACAATATATAATTCTGTATAGTTCGTAAAATTTCTTTCATTGACATGAGGCACAACTAATCCAAAATAAAAGTTTCTTCATGCTTGTTGCCTAAAATGTAGAGGCTATCGAAGCTAAATTATAAATTAAAGACATAATTAGAAACTAAAATTTAAAAAAACATCATACATTTTAAAATTCACATCGTCATTATATTTTGAATGCATGCAACGCTCTGCATCTGGACAGGGACACAGTTTTTGATATATTTTTGATTTTTGACCATCTTCGGATATTTATCGCCTATAAAATTAGATCATGAATTTTAACATGATTTTGCATTAATACTGTACAACCCAATAAAATTTGACATTCGTATGATGATAGAGTTCCTTGTCTAGATAGTATTTCCTCTGTTTTTCAAGCAAATGCGGGACAAGCGACCATCATCTTCCGGCTATAATTTAATTACACACAATTAATTGCACAATCATGATAAAATTAATCATCATAATAGTAGGCTCAGAATACACACTTGGGGGTTCCAGCGCGAAGCGTGCATTTTGCGTGCAAAATGCAAGGTTCGCTGATTGGGTGCTGTCGGGTCCCGTGAGTGGGCGGGTCCTGTGAGAGCGGGTCCCGTGGGAGGGCGCGGTGACGTGGGTCCCGTGACCAACCATATATAATGGCAATGAGTGAGTGTTTGATCATCATGTTCATTCGTCTAACGATCAACTGCAGCAGAGACTTTACTCGCGCTAACATTTCACTTATTTTGACTTTATTGATTTACCGACTACGAGTATGGATACGCCATCAAGCCCAACGCCAACGCCCGCCCCATCCCCGTCTACGCAGACGGCTAATACTGCTTCGAGCGCGTCGGGAGGAGGAGCAACGTCATCAGCGCTAACACAGCAGACCAAATTTCCTCACTGTTGTGTCCTACGTAACGGTCTACCATGCCCCCGACAACTGTCGCAGTGCCAGGGATCATGGTGCTATGGTGATTTGCAAATGTATGGCACACAGTTGGTGCAGTCGGTGTGGGTAATGCGAAGGGATCGGGTGATGATCAATGAGTACCAGGACGCCTTGAAAAGGATCTGCTACCCCAAATACCTGGTGGGGTCGAGAGAGCCTTCATTTATGTTCAGAGACATTCCCATGTTCGATGGTGACGTGATCCTTTCCGACAGAGACAATTGCGTGGTGGTGCGTCGAGCGCGGTATTACCTGAGCATACCGTCAATTGAGACGTTCTATTACAATGTATGGCCGAGTCTACAAGAGCCGATAACAACAACGGTGGCAGTACCAAGCAACCCCATTTACCTCGACCCAAGGGGGATGCACATGTACGAAGGTGACGTGGTATTGTCATTCCACGACATGTGTACGGTGGTGCGTCGAGCGCCTGGGCAGATGGTGGAAGGTAGATTGAAGGAGGCGTATCTTGTCGTGTATAAGCACGACGTAACTCCAGTGGCGCCTCATCCCACACGTAGATTCCGCATCGATGTGAAGAATCGGCAATGGGTCGAGCTCGTACCGACGAGCTATATGTACGACGTGGAGCTCCCAACACGCAAACGTATGGGCGAACAACTGGCTCCAGATTTGGTACCCCCATTGACGAGAACGCGCACATTGCATGGGGTGGATTTATCGACATCGACTGTAAACGACATCAGTTCTCAAATACGAATGCAGCACCAACAAGTTATCGAAAATGAAGTACGCATAGAAATGCAGCGTATAGCATCGAATCGTGGAAATGTACGGTTGATTGAAGAAGACGTGGACGAGGAAACGGGATTATGGCTGGCGAAACGGCGCCGAAAATTAATCGAGCCGATGGAGCCGGTCGATTTATCGAAGATGGGTACGCCTTCCTCCTCCTCAACAGCAGCCGCCGCAGAAGCCGCAGCCGCCGCAGTAGCCGCAGCCGCCGCATCCGCCAAAACAGCGGCATCGGCACTCTCTGCATATTCATCAAAAATGGACGAATAGACTTGTGATAGACTTGTGATAGACTTGTATATAGACTTGTAATTTCGTTTAATTTTACTATTTTATTTATTTATCAATACACTTACATCGTACATGTCTGTATTCTATGCGATGAGAATGGGTTGTAAGACATATGAAGAAGTGAGGGGTTAGATGATGACGTTTCAACAGTGATAAAGGAAGAGATGTTTCAAAGGTACTAAGTCGAGAAAAAGAATAGTAAGAAATATAAGAAAATGGAATGTTTTAGATAAGAAAGATGGAATGTTTTAGATTCTTTAAGAAAGATGTAAAATGGAATGTTTTAGATATTTAAGAAAGATGGAATGTGTTAGATTCTTTAAGAAAAATGTAGACTAATTATACTCGTTAATGAATATGTGGACTTGTCTAAATGTAATAAAATGGAAAGAGATGTATTATAGACTGAATAAGATTAGATGAACTTGGGTCTGTGAATTCTAACATGTGTAAATTGAAAGGACCCGTTAATGGACATTCTAACATGTGTAAATTGACAGGACCCGTTAATGGACATTTAACATGTGTAAATTTGACTGTGATTAAAAGGACCCGTTAATGGATATTGTATAAATGTTATGATGTGTCACGGGACCCATGACGGGACCCATGACGGGAACAATCACGGGACCCGTGACGGGATCAGTCATAGGACCCATGACGGGACCCGTGTATGGATATGTAAATAGTTACATTTAAAGTGTATATATTGTCAGTGATTGAAATGATAGTGTATACTTGAAGAAGATGGATGAAAAGAGTGTGATGCAAACCCGCCATCGTGATGAATTGTCAGAAATTGATAGATTGATTCAAGAATATCGGGAGCGTGCATATCGTACACGGAATGCTCAGACTATCACAGAGTGTGAAACAGTATGTGAAACAGTGAGGCGAATGACTATTATAAGTTATCAACGTCAGTCATTATTATTTCGAGATGGATTATGGTGTGAACGTACGAAGAATTACAAACATGCATCACGGGACCCAGCAGGTGACTCATCTTAATTGGATGTGTGGTATATATATGAAGAGTGAGAGAGGAGGCTTACATTATCATCATCATGTCGGGACACAACTACAGTGACGATGAAGACATCCCGATTAGTGACCCAAACAGTTGGCAACCAGTGTTGGACAGTGTATGGAGATCAGTCATGTTGAACACTGAGCAATATCCACCTAGTGAGTTAGAGGATACAATTGCTACTCCTTCTTCGAGACCGGTGACTCCATCAACACCCGAAGTGATTGACTATATTTGTGAGTTAGAAGTTGACTTGGGGATGTGCAATTGTGACAATTGTGTACAGATTGCATCGACATTATCATCTAATATAGTGTCAGACTCAGAGAATGAGGAAGAAGAGCTACGAACACCATCGCCACCACTATCTTCGCCATTAACATCGACCATCTTGGTATCAGAGTCGGAAGAGGAAGAAGAGATGATGATGATGTTACCAACAGCTACTATTGTGGTGTCAGAGTCGGAAGAAGAGGAGATGGATATGTCATCAATCCTATCAATCCCTTCTCAATCACCACCATCCCCTGCAAGGACACAGACGCCACCAACACCGCCCATGATGGAGTTGTCAACATCACCACCACCAATATTACAATTACCACCTCTACCACCTCTACCATTACAACAAATTCAAAGAGGTGTATCCTTCATGGGTGATGTTGATGTGACACTGGTGACAGCAGATGGATTTACGTATAAAGCGTCGAATAAGGAAAATACGGCTCCGGAACGACAACAACTACCACCTCCATTACCAGCGCTAACATTTGATCAAGTGTCAAACAATACACCACCTCCTATTGTAAATGTGTTAGAGGAGTCCCCTGCATCTCCAACGATATTCGACCAACCTGAGCCAGTATTATTAATTGATGTACGACGTTTGAGAGATGTAACCAACACGATAGACTCACAAGACATTATAGATCGAACAGATGATGATGGTAATGTATAATATGCATGTACATATTATATTGTATAGTGTTAATAGATGTATATATAAATGATATTGTTTTGGATTGTAATTAAGTAATAGGTGTAATTGGGTGAATAGATGTGGTCAGAATGCCTTTACATGTTAAACGAAAATATCGAAGACGTAGGAAACGACATGTTAGGAGGAGGAAGCAGAAGGGTGGATTTGGGATACAAGATATATTGAGTGGTATAATTAGTCCAAAGTTGGCAGAGCAGAATGGGAGGTCGATAATGAGATCTATACGTGGTACTCTGGGTAGTGTGTTTAAGTAAATAAGTATTGACAAATGTCAACTATGATATAAGGTAGGTGTATATAGGACGCAGGCGACAACGTGGTGGTATTCTTCCCGTTCTCCCAGCTCTTTTTAAATTAACCATTTCTAGCGCTAGCGGGTAAAGCTGCATTGTGAGGAGCGGCAGCATCAGCTGGAGGTTTGGCTGCAAGTAAAGTGTTACATAAGATTACAGGTGGGAAGAGACGAAGGCGAATGCGAAGACAAGACGACCGATGAAGATATTGATTTTTAAGTATAATACAAACTATCATCGTCATTGAATAACATTAATGCAAATATATCTGGTAAAGGCGTCTGCGTGGTGGAGGATTCTTAACTTATCCCTCTATTACCACAAGCAATAGGATTTGTGAAAAGGATGATATCAGGTGCAACTGGAGGAAAGCGAATGAAAGTGGTGGACGTCCATTATTCGTGAGAAGATCCTAGACGTGGGGTCTCACGAATAGGTAGGTGGCGTGTACGTGATACGGAGACTTACGGACATGTGCGAAGATCGACGACGTTAGTGTATGTCAGATTTGAAGTTAAAGTGAGAGGTTGTGGATAATATGTATTTTGTCTGATGGGAAAGTATGGAGTGGAGTGCGTGAATGTCGGATGAGTATTGAGTATGAGGTAATCTGATTCCGGTTAGAAAGGTGTTTAAAAGAAGGTATGGACATCGAGGGTAATGAGGACGTTGGAGTGTGCAAGATAGAAGATAATAATGATGTACAATACGGGTTGATCACGTGATGTTTATAAACAAGCAGAGCTGTGAACTCCGAGCCCCCGACATGTCAAAGACAACAAAGCTGATTATTTTCAATATACAACGTATCAAACAGTTCCTCAGACAACGCACTATATAAGATGGATGGTAGTTTTTAAGATAGATTGGTGTAGTATTGGTTACATGGGTGGACGCAAAGGTAGTAGAGGACGGACTACGAATTACAGAAATGGATATTAATATGTGTTGGAAGTGACCTGTGTTGTGTAACTATTACTTTATGACCCTATCGAGATTGACAGACTGGGAGATGAAGAAGCAAGATGGTGAAGTGTATTACGAGAGAGCGAAGGATATAGGCTAGAAATTAACTTAGTGTCAATTGCAGAGGTGCAATATCTGATATGCATACGATGGATATGGGCTGTATACATTCCTCTGGATCCTACTGACATTCCATATGGAGGGTCATAATATTTCGATACTTAAGGGGTAAATCGGTGGAATACATATTTGGATGTACAATGCCCCGAGTGACTTTTATTATACACCAGTACTAAAACATTACTGGCACGATTACACCTGCTAAGGGTGAAGTAGTGCGATTATCAGATGCTATTGTCTGTTCGAATCAACTTAACAAGCGTAGAGGATGAATACGACAAGTTAAACCAATATACATCTGTATGTGAGTGGACGAGTGAATGATGAAGAGCGATGACGTTGATGTGGATGAAGATGAAAAAAAATGATAGAAGAGTATTGTAATGTGAACCCATTACGCATAGCCATCGATGATAAAAAGCGTAGCGCAAAACGGATGGAAGGCATCAATTAAACATGTGCTGATGACTGTTTTACAGAAATTGGATTTGTACCAAGATGGTTTTGGGGTCAAGTGAATGTGATACGTTGAATGGGCGAGAGAGATCAAACTTATTGAATCAAACAGTTTTCGAGACATGTTACAAAGCTATTACTTTCCACATCGTGGTTCGTGTAAGTTTGCAGAGAACAACACCGTAATAAGTGAATTTCATCCAATGAGTGACATACATTACGCATTCGAATCATATATGGTGATTTCATCTTTATCGAGGAATGCATTATTCCTAATGAACGTTTGAGAATATATGATGATTGGGTACCACGTTTTATGTCCGAACAATGTTTCGTGTACGTGGAAATTATATGCGATTTATCATGGAGAAACGAAAAAGATTGGAGCGAGAATTGTCATATTTGGTGGAAGCAGATCGTTCTTCATAAATAATTACATTTAAATATACTACCTAGTCGTGATTGACGAGATGATGATGATGATGACACAATGTTACTGATGTGTCTAACATAATGCCCGAATGATTCCGATGAAGATGTTATTTGTAACAATTGTATTGATAACATGCTTGTAGGTGCTTTGATGTCTAAATAAAAATACGTGTATGAGAAATGCTATTTTTAGTTTGATGGGTAAAATGGTTATTTTAGTCTGTGGGATAGGAAAGATAGGTTAAACAGTATATAAGATGTGTGTATGATGGAAGTGAGTGAGAGATGACGCGTAATCTATGTGGTCCGTTTCCAATTCCGGTCATGGCAATGTAGCATTGGAGATGGGGAAGATCATTAGAAGATATTGAGTTATTAACAACACGTACGGAGCGATTATCAGCTGGTGATTTAATTGAACGCTTGATGGACTATTATGACGATCCAGAATATTTAAGGAAGAGAGAGGAAAAATTCAAAGTGTTAGAAAATCATCGTATAAAGGAGCGAGAAGAGATGGAGCGTCATAAAGCTGCTCTTGAGAGAAAACATATCAAGGAACGTGAGGAGAGAGAGAGGGATGAAAAGGAACAGCGACGATTAGCGTTGGTGAAGTCAACATTACAATTATTACAATCTATACGGTGTAGATTGTGTAATACACACGAACGTGGTATAATTTGTTTACCATGCAAGCATTATGTGTTATGCCATGAGTGCATTTATAAAACAGACTTTTGTCCCGAGTGTTGTTTAGGATTAGAGGATTACGTGAAAGTGTATCGGTCATAGAAAATGCACAGTTGAAATACTATATAAATGAGTGCACATACCAGCATTGGTATTGGTGTTATTATGGACGAGAAACGATATGAAACTGGTGAAGAGGACAAACTAAACCCGAGTGAAGTGGTACTGGGGAGTTTAATTAAAAATGTACTCATTGTGGATACAGAAGGAGATATTGATTTGGCAGAAGTGACATGTATGTGGGTACAAGAACGTGCATATGGTATATTATTTATCGACGTATTCCATCACTTGATTAAGCCACTACCTTCAACACATAATTTTCAATTTGATGTGAAATATATTCACGGAATTGGTAGAGATGTGCGAGCAGAAAGGGGTTTGTCATATGAAGGTGCCCAACATGCATTACGTCAATTTATTGCTCGAAATAGCCAATCATTTGGAGAAGTATCAAAAGTTATTATGGCGGGTCCATCAGCATCAGAATTAGATTTCATCGCATCGGTAGTGACACAATCGTGTAAAGTGGAACAGGTGTCGTTAAAACTATGGGATGAACGCATTTATGAAGGAAGTCATATAGCTGCAGTGAAAATACGTGATGAAGAATTACCAGTGTGCTTTACAGAACAGCGATGTTTAAAGAAAACACATCAATTGTATCGACAATCACTTATGCCAAATAGGACTGAATGTCAACGACAACGATGGACACATGGATACCATTGTTCGCTAGCAGATTGTGTAGAAATAGCATTACATTATTTTAAAGTTCCTAAAGAGAAATGTAAATTGTTTTTTGGAAAAACGGTATTATTGAGAGGACACGATTATTTTAAATGTAATTCGTGTGGTGTAACCTATTCTGCAACATTATGTTGAAATACAAAATATCCTATATGTATATGGTTGTTTTTAAGTAGACAAAGTGGATGGGGCGTGATGTGTATAATGATTTATTATATGGTGGTATCCGTTATATTATTAGTGTGGATTGATTTTGATAATTACTCATACGTTATAATGATAGTTGTAATTCTAACATTATTGATACACATCATCAAAGTGTGAAGGACTTCTTTATTAGGCGACGTAAAATGTTGTCATCATCATCAACGTGGGATGTGCAGACACATAACACACATGATGAATTAAAATAAATTACAAAGATAAGTAAACAGATGGGAGTGAAATGGTAAAGCGGAATGTCGGTTCACAAAAGATATTACCCTCTACGTAATAAACGAGCACAAATAATTTATCAAATGATTCTGCGTAAAAGACGACGTGATCGACGAAAGAGAATATTATGGCACGTACTACTACTACTACAAGGAACAAAGCGAAGGATAGTCCTGAGAAGAAGGCGAAAAAATGTATGAGAATGGCTTTATGCACCTTTTGTAGGTTACCATTTCGCACGAATCGTATGAATGAACATCTTCGAAACTTTCATAGAGATATACGCAACGCTGTTCAAATCTCTCATAATCGTCATGTCGCAGATCGTTATAAATATGTATGTCATAGATGTATGGAAGTGATTCCAAAAGAATCGAGTACGCAACGTGTCAATCGTTTTGTACGAGAACATATTGATCATGTATGTAAGGGGGATCATTTAACTGGAATTCAACGTCAACAGATTAAGGAGATATTTAAAGAAATGAACACGTCACGTATACAGATGGAAGAGGCGAATACTCTTCCTATACCTCCTCGTCATCATAATGTAGACTTGGATGATAATAGTAATGATAGTGAAATGACAATCCCTCAAATGGACAATGAGTATAATAATAATCCTAATCCGGAAGAAGAGCATGGAATACCATCTGTAAATGTTGATGATGCATTACAATTATTATTAGATGGAATGCCTGAGGATAATGTAGATCGTATGAGATTATTGCAGGACTATTTACCTGAAACGGGTGATGTAATGCAACAAGCAGTTGATGAAATGGTATTTTCACCATTATTCTCCCCCAATCAAGATGGAGATGAGGAAATACCTGCCCATAATAATTTTATGGAGCCCATTCCAGAACATCTTATCCAACCTATTTTGTTAGACAATGTGTTACCTAATCCAATGCAGATTGTTGAAAATGCATATGTGGATACATATAATCATATTGCAAATAATCAAGCATTAGGTCAACCGTTACCCCCTATGATTACGGAGTTACGTGAACAAGGGACATCTCCTATTCCCCAACCATCACCTCCTGTTAGACATAATCAGGGGACTACAACATCCCCTATTCCTCAGCAACATAATCAGGGGACGACGACATCCCCTATTCCCCAACAACATAATCAGGGGACGACGACATCCCCTATTCCTCCTACACCAACACCACCACCTTATAATGAACATAGTCCACAAAGACATTATTATGATGTTCATCCTCCTATATTGGAGAATGAGCAAGAATATGTGACACATATGAATGCTTTGAAAAATACCGTCATTGTGAATCTATTACAAGATTCCATTCGAATACAAGAGCAACGTTTACAAACACGACGACGTGTATTACATCAATTGGAACGTCAATTACAAACAACGATACACCAACCTAATAGACAAGATGGAAATGGTGTATATACAGACGAGACGTTACAACAATTGGCGAATATGCTAGACATAAAGGAACGCTTTATAGCTCATTTAGTACATGAGAATGCAAATAATGTAGCACTGTATGAAAATATACGGCGTCTAATACATGAATTTGACTAAGTAAAGAGATGATGGAGTGATGATATCCCAACAATGTGTCAACAGTGTATAGATCGGCGAACAGTGTTTAAAGATACACTGGGGCGATTACAAAAAGGTGTGGGTTGTTTTAAACGAACAATTGATCATCGTGTGAATCAATTACCAAAGGCATATGTGGAGGATTTGCGTAAATTAATGGCAAAGATGCAGACAGGGGGTCAAAAGACAAAATTAACACCTGTGCAACAAGAATTTTTTAAAGTGTATGGTCCTATACTCCGTAAATTTGTAAAACCACCTGTAGACTATTATAGTTTTCTTTAAAAGAAGAGACGTTTTCAAAAAAGACGAGTACCATTTGTACAAGCATATGGAATTGCCTTTCATGACAATCCAAATAATTTTGATTTAGATGATATTCAAGTGGATCATGATAATAAGTAAAACACCTAAATATTCAATTTGACATCATCATGCCCCCAAATACACAGCATCACGTTCATTATCGCACATGGAATAGTTCACAAATATGTCCACCGTGTACTGTGAATTTACCAAACCATGCATTATTTAAGACATTACCCATACCAGAGTCATGGATGACTGTATTAGTTCAACTGATGGTGGTCTTAATATTTATATTGAATCTTGGCTTGTGTGGGCGTAAAATACTCAAGAGACGCTCTACCATACGAAAAACATTGTTTGGAACGACACATGGTATGCAAAATACACACTTAGCAGATGCTTAAGGTGTATATAAGTGGTGTCAGAATTCATAATGACATTCATCGTAGATGGTGACGGTTGTACAGACGAGAGTGATGGAAGCTCAAAAGATTAGTCGTAAACGCATAAACATGACGGAGGATGTAGTGGAGGTGTCAACCAATGGATTGGATAAGAAGAGAAAACGTTATAGTGCTCGATTACCTTCTGTTCTTAACGACTCTGTTAAAGGATTCTTTACGTCAACACAATTCATGTCACATGATATGGTATGGGATCAACGGCCATATACAAATTTACGTCATTTACCAATTGCCATGATTAAATTAGCTTTAGCGGCAAAAGACATTCCTAAATTTCATCCTCTACGCGTTGAAAATTACCAATGGTGGCCTCGTAATTTTACACGATGGGAAGACAAAATGAAGGAGGCTCGTTTACTATTCAATAGTGGGGCATCAACATGGTATGGCTTAATTAAAGAAAATGAGTTTGTAAAGGATACATTTGACACGCGCATCCGTTTATCTCAACATGTGGGTCATGATGTGGAATTATTGGAAAGGTTGGTGAGTGAGTTAGTAGGCCAGAGTCCATGGCCGCAATATAAGGTGGATTCTATATTGCGAGATGGTATAACAAATGATGCAAATAAGGGTATTTATGTCAAATTTGCCCGTCCACCACATATTGCACCCACTCCAATTTTTACAATGGAGTGAACGACAATTTGAACGAAAGACTCTGTATGTGTTGAATGAGATATGGAAGAACATTACGAATGAAGATGGATCATATAAGGACAAGAATGAAATCATTCGTTTGAGTTGCATATTCCAAATAACGGGATTGTATCGGGATGATAGGGTAAACAACGCTTTAAATTGTGCTGTAGTGTGAAGCAAGTATTGTTTCATCAAGTCAATCTTAAAGAGGAGAATGAGCGTGACGTTGAAATGGAGGAGTTGGATCCACAAGAAGAAAAGGAGATGTGTGCGATAGTGGATTCGATTGAGGCGGATAGGAATGATGGGGATAATAATAATAATAATAATAAAGAGAAGAAGGAGGAGGAGAGTAAAGAGACCGTTATAATGGCAGCACCGAAGAAGAGTCGTAGGAAGAAGATAAATTTAGAAGTAAATATGGAGCGAGCCAAGATGTGGGCTAAACAGCAGATTGCACAAAAGGAGACGACTGAAGATCAGATGAATTGTTATATCAAGTTTGTGAAACGTGATGCTGCTTCCATTTGTACATGCATCGAGTGTTGAGATTATGAATCGGTTCATGGACAAAAATCTTATGCAGGTATACAGTATGTCACCCGAACATAGTTTGCAATATATGATCTTACAACTTTCGGAAATGGAAGAAAAATATGATCGGTGTTTATTTGGTGGTCGAGGACAGCCCACGAACGATGATGAATGGGAGTTGGAGCGTTTGGATAATCATCGTTTGGGTCTATTGCGAATTTTGAAGCAAATTATGGAGGAAATCTTTACATTACGGCAATATCAGTCTCGAGTTGTGGAGAATGTAGAATTACGTGACAGGTATTTGAAGCGATTTACTAGGATGGTGAAGGAAAATGCTGATTGGGTAGATCGTGCCTCGGATGCGGATGTATATCAAGGTGATATGATTGAAGAATACTTTATCGTACGAGGGATTCAACATGCACTACAACGCCTGCGTGCTATACAAACAGATTACGCGAACTGACTTTTCGATATGCCAGAGTGTGTATTCGGATATGACCAATCCACTCATACTACAGACGAGTCGTTGAGTGGAGATATCAACAAATTCTTATCTAATGCCTATTTTGAGAAACAAGTGTATCCACTTCTCCAACGCTTAGAAAATGATTGTTTTCGAAATGAACATTTTAGCGATGCTTTAAAATCTCTGACACCTACAATACATTTGGCTGAATCGGTACGCTATATTTAAGAAGCGTGTACAAGACATATTGGAGATATTACGCCATGGTCTACGTGGGATACAGAATATTAAGAGTGATATAAACGGACTTGGTGTAGTAGACAGTCGATTCACACAATTATATCATGCATTTGTGATTTCCTCTATGAAGCGTTTAACAGTGCTTAAAGGTGACTCATGGCATGATGAGCAGATTGCATCTTTGTGTCCTGATGAGTATGAGTTAGTACGTGGTGGACTTATTCATGATGATTATCCTGTATATACCAAAGATGGGTGTGTGTTGTGGGATAAATTTGGTATCGATGTCACACTCATTCCTGAGTATTGTGAGTAATTATGTATGCTGTTTTTACGTAATAAATTTGATGGAATATATGATCTTGTTTTGACATGGATTTTCGATTGGAAAATGATTCATCTATGATAGTATGTGGGCCGAGTAAATCTGGTAAATCTACATTTGTGTTAAATTTAATACGACATAAGGATGGACTGTTTAAACATCCAATAAATAAAATATGGTGGTTTTATGGAATTGAGAGTCCATTTCATGAGCAGTTGAATCAATTTGATATCAATTTAAAGTGTGGTGTTCCTACACACGATGATTTGGATCAATTAGGTGAATATGATATTGTTATTCTAGACGATTTGCAACAGGAGAGTGCTAAACATGAAGGGATTACTACTCTATTTTTACGTGGATCTCATCATAAACGATTCTTTGCAATTCAAATTACACAATATTTGTATGGTGATAAGGAGCAACGTATGCGCAATAATAATGTACATTATATGGTCCTATTTCCTAATCCACGTAACCAACAGCAGACAAGTCAATTTTTGGCACGAATGTTACCTGCTGGGAATAATAATGTGATTCATGATATTTTGGAGACGTTAATGCGTGAATATGGTGTGTATGCATACCTGTTTATCGACTTTACACCACATACCCCTATGGAATATCGTCTGCGTACAAAATTATTTGATCCCCCAATGATTGTTTTTAAGTTAACAAGGACATTCACAAAACCGTAATAAAATGGACTTTAGTAAGATGATGGTTTGTAACGCCTAATCATTTACAAAAGCTATGTGAAGAGAAACAAACAGGGGGTGCAGTGTCAACCCCTAGCAATAATAAGACGTTAGCAGCGTTGAGAATGCTCTTTACAACATCAATTGGAAAATGAGAAAATTACCGATATGATGACCCCCTATCCAGAATATGCGCGTGCTGTTGCACGTGAAATTCTTCGTTATAAGCCTACAATTAGTACACTGCGAGCATGGCATAGTAAGATTCTGAAATTTCAAACGATGCGCAACAGATTGTTTGATTTTGATAAAGATAATCGTTTAGCGCCTATACAACTTCCGTATACTGATAATTTCCCTACCAATTATCCAATACCACCTGTAAAGTCTAAAGCAGCATCTACTGTCCTACCCCCACCTGCGTCTCGTGGTCGTCCTCCAACAAGGGGGAGTAGAGCAGCGGTTGCAACAAGGGGAAGTAAAACAGCGGTTACTACAAGGGGTCGTCGTCGTAAAAGTCCACCTCCCTAGCGATCGTCCCCATCGACATATGCGAGGTGATAAAGAGAATCGACGTCCCACAATGGTTGATGTGTATGGAAATAGGTAATAAATGCCACTGCGTGCATAAGACTAGAATAATGACGGCTACGTCTGTGACTCCATTCTTACAACGCTTGTGTTCATCATGTACAGACCGTGCTGGTGGTGGTGGGGGTGCTCATGGTATTTTTCATATGAGTATGAACTGTTGTGCTCATCATAATGTTACACATATAAGTAGACCAACGTCCCAAGAAAGATATCTGTGATGGAGCGATTGAAGGAAATTTACTACGACGCCAAACATCCTGCTGGGTACGGTTCTGTCGCTGCTTTAGCTGCTGCATCCGGTCTCAGTCAATACTAAGTCCGTCATTGGCTTCGATCCCAGCCCACCTACACTCTTCATCGTCAGAAAACGCAATCGAATCCGACACTCCACCCCTATCGTGTGAGTGGACCCCAGATTCAATTTCAAGCAGATATTGTGGACTACCAAAAGAATGCCAACTCTAATCTTCAGTATAAGTACATTCTCATGTTGATGGACATTTTTTCACGTAAAGCATGGGCTTTTTCCATTAAAATCGAAACGGGCTGAAGAAGTAGCAGATGTTTTAGAAAAGGTGTTTCAATCTATTCCCTCCTCAACGTCTCCAGACGGATCAAGGTCGTGAATTTTATAATACAAAGGTGGCAGATGTTTTGAAAAAGGATGACATTGAACATTTCTCAATCTATAGTCCCTATAAATGTGCACATGTGGAACGACTCTAAATCGCACTATTAAGGATATACTAGAACGTATTTTTAAGGCTAATAATTCCCAGAACTGGATTGACTATCTTCCTGATGTGATGATGGCGTATAATAACACACGTCCATTCAACAACGCATCATATTCCCAATGAAGTAACGTCAAAAGATATTGGTTCAATGTTGAAACATCAAATGAAAACGAAACCAACAGTATTATCCCCAACTGAAATATCCATTAAAACATCGCCGTCAACAAACAGTACCACTCTTAAAGGTTGGCGCTCGTGTTCGTATTTCACGAGATAAAGGTGCGTTTGGACGAGGGTATGAAGCGAATTGGTCAACGGAAGAATTTATTATTAAATCAATTCGTGAGGATCCACATGGAACACGAATGTACACATTAGAGGATTTAGCGGGTGAACCGATTCGTGGTGCATTCTATACACAAGAATTACAAGTTGTACGACGTGATGAAGAGATTTATCAAATAGATAAAATTATACGCCAACGCCAACGTAATGGACAACGTGAATATTTTGTCCATTGGCAAGGCTATCCCCCATCCATGAATTCATGGGTGAAAGAAGCTGACCTTCAAGCTCTAGGTAATGTGCGTCAATATTAATATAGGTAACATTATGGGTGAAAAAGTGAACGACTTCTCATTACATTTGATTAGCAATGTACAGAATGACATGTTTGCCAATAAAGCGAATCATTATTTTACAAACTACAATCTACCTTTTATACTTCCATATAGTCAGGAATGGGAAGTAGGTGTATCGGCATTTGGCTATGTAAATACAGTTGATACAATTACAGAATCACATACATTAACTGTTGGAAAAGC